>OU015492.1:157012007-157612007 GCA_907164885.2 Dolomedes plantarius
ACATTCATAAACACCACTAATATTGATAGGTGTTTCCATTATTTCGATAACCACCTGTATATATATATATATATATATATATATATATATATATATATATATATATATATATATATATATATATATATATATATATGTATATGTATGTATGTATGTATATAAATATATATATATATATATATGTATGTATATATATATATATATATATATATATATATATTTATATATATATATGTATATATATATATGGATATGTATATTTACATATATTTCAAAGCCTCGAACTGGACGTTTAAAAAATAAAAATATAGGTTTTTTTCTGTTTTGTTTTTTTCCCCAGTAGTCGAAGCGTCTCTCAGTCAAATACAAGAAACCAGAAAGAAGTAGATTTTGAAATTTTTGTCACTTATGGGGTTTCTGCAATAAGTGATTCAATTATTTTAAATGGATGTTTGAAAATTAATCTTACTAAAACAAAAGATTTGATAACCTTTAACAAATGGACATTGTCAAGGTGTCATTTTAGGTTCTATTTTGATGTCACAAAATGCAAAAAAATCCCCTCCCCTATCATCCCAGAATTCTCATTGATCTTACTATAATAAGAACGATCAATTTTCAAATCAATCACTTGTTGAATATTACTTCCCCTTAGTTTTGCTTCCCAAGTATACAGTCGTTTTTTATTTTTTGCAACTTAGCGTTGATATTGTATATAAAATAACGGAATATGATTCATATAAAGACTAAGATAAAGACTAAGAAGGTATTTCTGTTAGTAGACATAATTCTACGGACCTTGTTAAAGTAAATATAAATTAGATGAACATGATACTTTAAAAAAAAAAAATTCTTTAATTTTATTTACTTCTAGGAAAATTATATTATATTTTAATTCTCAGTAGTTACAAAGCATTTGACAGAATGAATATTTTAACCACATGGTTTGATTAAAATTTAGAATAAATAACCTAAGAAGACATACCCCATTGAAAAAATTCAAACCGGAACAGAAATAAATCAGAAAAGATTAAATAGAAATCAGAAAAGTTAAATTAGACAAGAACGGCAACGTTTAAATATGAACTTTCAAATAATTATTTTTTAGACCTTTGATTTCAGTAAAATATTTTCATGTATTGTTTGCAAATATTTGCAAGTTTCATGTAGAACTGCCCAAAAAATGCTGTGCCTATTTAATTATTATGTGCTACGTGTTTAAAATGATTTACTTTTGTATCCTAACAATAATTAAATTTTTAATCATGACTCAGTTTATATGATTAAATATAAAAATTTCGAAACTTATCTGAAAAAGTTTTTGTTTCAGTCTCTTAATTTTATAATTTCAACACCAAAGTAGGTCATTTTAAAGGTACATCATTACTTTATAATTTAAAATTTTTTGAGCTTTATAAAATGATTTTAATATACGCTAAGTTGCAAACAATATCCAAAACAAGAATAGATAAAAATTTAGGTTAAAAGGCACAAACTGATATTCCCGTAGATAATCAAGCTGCTGGTAGTTTAACAAACATGTAAAAAGTGCGTGTGAATCTCCCTAAGGGAACGTCTCGAGTCCATTTACGGCCCTGAATGGACACCATTATCCATTGTACTCTCAACAATGCCCCCAGACTCTCCTATCTGCAGCTAAGGGGGAAAAGCACAATCGTCTTTTCACGGCTGTGACCATTCAGACGCACCCCAAGCTGAACGTGAGATCACGTTCGTGACCATTCAGAAGCACTCAAAACTAAACGTAATTTCACGTCCGTGACCGTTCAGGCGACACTAAATCTGAACGTGATATCACGTGTGTGACCGTCAGAGGGTTAAACAAATCATTTTTTTTTTGTATTTCATTCCTTCACTTCAGTAATTATTCATATAAAAAGCTTCATATTCCCCTTAATAATACAGTAGAATTACAGTTTCCTAACAATTCGTATCCCTTTCTGACGTAACTTCCTTACCTTTTGACATAACTGTATTTCATTTAAAACCTCCCTTCGATTCCAAATGTTTGTTTATTTACGATTGAAAGACATTCTCTTCCTGACCCGCCAAACGTGACAGCACTTGATTGATTACACTTCGACCCCTGATTTTCACCATAGCCAACTCGTTTTCCTCGGCCATGCGTAATTCCCATGGGGCAAACCAGTTCTGTTTGGGGCTGGCTATTCACCTGTTACTTTTGCCTGCTATTTTAAGTAGTTGTCGGGACCAGTTTCTCAATGGTCTGCCTTTATGTTTAACCGCGCCTCTGCAATATTCCTTACCTTGCGTTGGCAACCCCAACTATTTCGACCGCGTGCTTTTGAAAATCTCTTACTCCGCCATTGTTGACCTCCGTTATTCCGTGAGCTACTAAGTATCGTTTGTATCTCATTTGTTTTTTTCGTTAATACTCTACGCGTTTGTTATCTGCTCAATCTTATGACCGGTTTTAATTGATTTTAATTATAGCAACTAACTTTTCACTCGCAATTTCCTCTATGTATTTAATTTTATTCACTTTGCCTTTGACATCGTATTTGTATCAAACATTCCACGCGTTCGATACCCATTATTATTTTTTTTGTGTGTGTGTGTCGCGCTTCTTTAATTGAATGTCTGCCATTAATTTCTGCATGTCAAACATTTACCAATTTTATGTACTCGTATAAGCAATATTCTCCGTGAGTTACAGTACTTTTATTTATTTATTTATTTTTATTTATTTATTTATTTTCTTCGTAAATTTTCGCTATTATCAATTGTTGTCTATTTTACTCATACCTTATTCCTTTTTTTTTTTTTTTTTTTTTTTTTTAAATTCTATTTTTAATTTAATTATTTATTTATTTTATTTACATCTGACCGCTGTTTTAACCGGATTATCCTGTTTGTTTCTTGCCTACCACTTCGATCATCCGTATTCAGGTAAGTGTTAAACTTTGCAATCTTTTATTTTATGCCACGGAATTACTTTTTCAACGTTTTGCCATAATTTATTTATTTTTTGCCATTCATGCATTTCGTAATTCTCGCTGGTAGCGAAATTATTGTGTATTACTTCTCAGTATTATAACTCCTTCCTTTAATCATCATTTCCCATCGTCACTATCTGCCTTGGTTAACTTGCGCACTTTATCTTACATATCTATGTATTTAATAAGTTTATTTATCTCCTTATGTATTATTTATTTGTGTCTGTGTTACTTAGTGTATTTCTATTTAGTTCTTTGTGTCCATCATTTCATGCCTCTTATTGATTTTCATCTTACCATGCCGTGCCTATTTTAAATACTTAATTAATTTAATTAATTTTACTAATACTTAATTAATTTTCTCTTGTACAGAAATTGTAATCGTGTCCTCCGGTTTAGCGTACAGTCCAGACTTACAGTTAACATACCTACCCTGAGACTCCCATATAAAATTTCCCGGAAATATTCCATACTATCCCATGTAAATCTTCTCGGAGGTATTCCATACAAAATATTCATTTTAACAATTTATAGTTCCTGTATTTAATTTCATCTGTCCTGTAATTGGAAATATATTACAGACGCAAATGTATTTTTCTTTAACTCTAATTGATGTTATCGATCTATATATTTCAAAATTGAATCCCGGATTCAAACACTCAATCGAATCGCTCGACTCCAATATGTAGAATCAGGCCTTAAGGCACTAATGAGTGCCTTAAGGCCTGTTCACATTGCGTCAGGAGCGCTGCGTTGCGTTACTAAGTTGGCTCCCCGATTGCTGACATGACCTGTGATTGATTATACGCATCACGGGGTCAATAATTTGCGCTCTGTGATTGGTTAAAATTTTTAACACTGTCGCTACGTTACGCTTTTGATTCAGCGTGAAATGGCTGAAAGTCGTTCTCCTGGCATCCGGCTTATCTAATTTACATGATCTAGCTATCTGCAAAGAAAAAGACCTAGGACCTGTTCACATAGAATCCGTCAGCGTCAGGGTTACTCCTATTGAAATAGATTTAACCAATTACAAACCTCCAAACGATTAGCCACGAAACTGTTAAGGCCTGCGATTGGTTTAAATTATGTCAATACGAGTAACATTGACGCTGACTGATTCAATGTGAACAGGCCCTTAGAACTATTTTTCCTTTTATCCTATTCATTATTTTACCCCCAGATAATATTCCAATTAAAAAATCCCTATCCTTTGCAAGAAAAAGAACAAATAATTAACCGAATATAACCTTAAGTATCAATTTTGAAAGTATTTTTTATTTACCATTATTGTAAAAAAATTATTATTTCCGCAGAAGATATTGAGGATAATTTTTAAATCCTACAAATTTACATTTTTATGTCTTTTCTTTAACTTATTGTGTATGTTAAAATATATAATGCGTTATAGCGGGAGCATAACACATTACACTAATGACTCACTGCTACTAAGAAACCAATTGCACCAATGGAACCAGTGGCGCACCCAGGATTTTTTCTTGGGAGGGGCCGAGATGAACGGATAAAAATATTTATAATGCAAAATCAATATTCATAAGGCAATTTCTATTTCTTTGGGAGGGGGGGCCCTTTCGACCCCCCCACCCCTCAGTGCACTACTAAATAAAACAAAACCATCACTCTCAAGACGGTATTCTATTGTTAAGCTCAAAAATAAATTAGATTTCAAATAAATTGGAATAAAATTGTTTGCTCTCTTAATGCGTTCGCTTTAAATGATTTGAAAAGAGAGAGTGGAGCCACTGGTTCAGTTTCTTTACTCAATCGGACAATAAACAAAGTATCGCAGCAACCAGTTTGTTTGAACGTAATATTTATTACTTAGTAGAAAGAAGAAAAACAAAATTTCTGTCTAAAGGGATAAATGAGAAAAACTATTCATGATATACGAATGTTTTTAGTTTCAATTTTAATTTTATATTTTTTAACCGGATTTCAAAATAAACAAATATTTTACGTGACAAATTAATCTAGAAATCAGACGTCTATAATGAAATTCGTAAATCACATGTTTAAATAAGATTTTTTTGACCCAAGCCCAGATAAAGAATCTAAGAACATCCGTTCAACATTATACTATCGGGATCTACCAACAGCAACCTTGCTGTCTTCTCTGTTTTAATATCTGTGTGCCGTAGGTAAAGGGCATCAAGTCCATTTTTTTAAAGTAGATTGTTTAACTTTATCCCTTCATATATTTTTGATTAATTTCAATGGTGCAAAGCTTTAACTCGAATATATATATATATATAGAAGAGACCTTGCCAGTTGAACTCGGCACCGTGTCTTATCATTGTATAGAGGTAAAGAGCACAAAAGGGATTTCATTGAGTTCTCCTGTAAAATTTAATAATTGTGACATAGTGCCTTTTACCTCCGATACACAGATATATATATATATATATATATATTTAATTTACATCTTCTGCCGCTTACAGCGCAATCTGTTGCTAACTTTTGAAACAAAATTTTTCTCCTGCCATACGCTTCCCGCCTTCTTCAATAACATGCCGTTCAAATTTGACGTCATTCTCATCAGTGGTTCTTATTTTATAGGGTTTTGAAATTTAAACTTTAATTATAATCACCCTGTATATATTATGTGACAAAATAATCTAGAAATCAGACTTTTAGAATGAGGTTCGTAAGGCATGAAGTTAATAAGATTCTTTTATTTTTTGTTTCGGACCAGAGTACCAATCGAAGAACATATTTTTTTATTTCCAATGGCAAGAGAAATTGCGAAGGAACGATGAAATAAAAACAGAAGACAGAAGTCATTGCCCTAGGAGCGTTCTTGCTTCCCAATATCTCCCCACCTCTGAAGATCCGCAAACAGCCCTACGTCGGAGAAGGTGGTCCTTTTCCATTACTTCTCCAGAATCACATAGGGGACAAAAAGGCTCGGTTGAAATGCGTATGCGGTGCAGATGGGAGGTGAGGCAATAGTGTCCCGTAGACAGACAGATTGCCGCAACTGCATCACGTCTTGGTTTATCAGATTTCTTACCCTCCTCCAACTTTTTATAGCTGCTCGGGTCTGAAGATCCCGCAAGAAATTAGAGGCAAATAAATTTTTCAGGAACAGTTTAATCTTCCAATAGGAAGTAGCTGTATTTGGATGTTGTAGTAAGTTGTCACCTCTTTTTGCAAGGAAGTACGCTTGTTCATTACAAACAAAGAACACAGTGACCATGCACCTATTGAAGAACGATTCGTTTTCCCTTTAGGGTTAGAGTTCTCAGAAGTTCTTGGCACTGAGAAATATCAGGTGCCAACTGGAGTTCAACAGAGCTAAATGATTGGGTGGCTGCTTGAGAGTCTGAGAGGAGGACTGCATTTTCAAATTTGTGATGGATAGCTAATAATTGCTTTAAGGCTATATGTATGGCCACCACTTCCCCATCAAAGGCGGAACTGATATATCCTGCAGTGGCGTAAAAAGAAAACAGATCCGAAAAGACACCAGCTCAAACACCATAAGAATCTACGCACGTACATTCATCATTATAATATCGGGATCTGCTAACAGCAACCCTTCTATCATCTCTGTCTGTTACAGACTCCAAATCGAGTCCCCTAATCTGTTCGCATTCGAAGTTAATGGTCTCAATAACCAACTACTTTATTTCCTCTACGCATTTGACCATTTCTAGACATTTCTGAGCAAGATATATGTAAATAACGTGTTTAGGGGATAAGTTGCTAATCTGGGTAATCCTGGAAAGTTTCAGCCCAGCCCCCTCCGAAAATTTTACTCTGAATATAGTTAACCGTGACAAACGTCTATAAAAACAACAAAATAGTTCATAGCATAGCAACACATCTTCTGTTTTGAAAATACAGTATCAATAGTGTAAGCTATCAAACAAACATGCAGAGCAAGATAGGGCCAATATAGTACACGTAAAACTAGTAAAGATGAATTAGTAAAGCTAAGAAAATAATTTTTAATTATTACTGCATTAGAATATCTATTCGGATTTGTAAATTACATAAGTAATAATTTAGTGGGGGAAAAACTATTTTCCGAAGGGATTTTTTTTTTTACTTTGGAATTTCTTTCTCTCCAACAAGTTTTTAGGCGTGAAGCTGTTCATGATTCGAACACCAAGTCCCTTGGATGCGGTACTATTACTGCTTCGAACAAACCTTACAGAGAACTTGTGGATAACAAAATACGTTATGTTCATATAGAAAATTGGTAATTGTTCATTGCGACAATAGCACCAAAACTCCTCGGCCTGATGATGAACTGTTGATTCGTTTAAAACCTGTAGCCACCATCTTTATAATATATTGAGTATTTGAAGAAATGGTCATAACTTACAAACCAAAGCTACCTAACCTACGCCAAAGAATATCTTTGGCGTAGCAATTGAAACTAAAAACAGTTTGATTGAGATTCATTAATGCAGTGAAAATTTTGAATTAGCGGTTGATTTGCCAACTATCTGTTCAATTAGCCTAAACAGTAGGATATTCCATTAAAATATGAACTAACATTGTTATGTTTAACGTATGACCAGAAATCAAAGTAATGCACACAAACTCAAAAATAGTGAAGGTTATTTTATTTGTTTATTGAAAAAGTTCGTTTAGAAACAAAATTATCAATAGGTAGATTTCAAATGTAGATATCGCCATGGAAGCCAATAAAAGAGAACATTATCAGAAGAAATCTTGTAGTACAGCAAAATCTCATTAATCCTCATCTTGTTTTGAAACTTCAAAAGTAGTATTTAGGGGCCCGGCAGTATTGTAAATACAGATTTCGGTTGCATACCTGTAATTAAGATTAAATTAATTCATATCCATACTCATAAATAAACAACATCTTCATTAATATGTCTAAATAATTCCAAGTGATGTAGATAATTTTTGTCTCTAGTTATGCTTTCCTTGTTAAAAGTTAAATGTCTGAGAGTGTCTTTCATACTAAATTACAAGCATTCGTGAAACAAAAATGTACTTATTATTTCGGTACATCTATCCTTTCAAATCCTATAAATCATTATGTAATAAATCACTATGTAAATGGTCTTTTGCAATTCACCTGAAACATTAAAAATTCAAAGACTTTTCTGTAAAACTTATTTCCCGGAGGGCTCCTATATCAATTTTTGTGCCATTATTAACAAAAAATGGTAATAATAAGTAAATTTTAAACTGCTAATTCATCTTAAACCTTCCTATTCATTTTAAATTTTAATTTTGCAATTTGACGATACACACACACAAATGAAATGAGATGGATATTTAAAAGTCTGCCGTTTAACCTACTTTGCAGGTTTTGATAAGCTCTGGAGCAATCAGAATTTCGACATAAGGTGTTGTACAGTTTCTGTCAGAAAAATTAATGGAGATGAAAATTAACTGCGGAATGAAGATAGCATAATCTGGGATGAATATTTACTACGAATAACCGCTTTTCTAGGGAATTTTTACGCTCCGGGGAGGCAGGGAGAGGAATCCCGTGTTTTAACTGTATCACTCATGTCAATTTTACTATAAAAGTCTCATTTACGTTACAGGTATAAATACGTTATATATATATATATATATATATATATATATATATATATATATATATATATATATATAGATATATATATATATATATATATATATATATCATTAGGTCTGTTCTGCTTTACAAAACGTTTCCAGAGAAAAAATTACTCAAATCTTACCTCAAATTGAAACATTTTACTTCTCTCTTCTGGAGACAGCTGTATTTAAAAAAGAAAGAAAATATCAGTATATGAGCCATGGAATATGCCAACAAATCTCTCTTAGTTAGACTTAAATATTATTCCTGTATATCATAAATATCTTATGGGTGGTCTAATCTATGTTGAATAATCCCACTTTGCGAAGAATTTTATACACTTTTACCTTTATTACGGTCTTTCATACAAGTTAATTTTATTATTTTTTCCTTCAAGTTATAAATTACTATGGTTTTATATTACTGATGTCTTATATTTATTAACTTTCCTCGCAATCATTAAAATCAAATTAGTGTAGTAATATTATAATTAAGCTCTAAAATACTGTTCCTTTTAACTACTCTCTTACTCTATTACTTGTTCTTCATTTTGAAACTGAGACTATTTCAGAATTGATATGATTTTCCATCTTAGTTCAGTTTCTAGAATATAATAAAGCATAAATGTATAGTTTTCATGCTTACCTTAGTAACATTTTTGGAGACACAGTCAAAAATCTGAAAAAAATAAAAAGAGGAAAAATGTTATTTATTTTTAAATAAAATAAAATTTTTAAAAGAGATAGTTATTTACCCCCTCTTTTTCTTAAATGTATTCCTAGACAAGATAATAAGGTAGAGTTCTGAAAAAATTAATACAGTTATTAACGGAATAATTGTTTACTTCCCTTTAATGAGTTGTTTAAGACCTTCAATATTCAAAATATGGTGTTACACTATCTACCAATAAGTATTTGGACACCTGTGATAGAAAAGAAATCCAAAATTTATTCATATTCAATAGTTGATAGAGCCTCCAAGAGAGGCAAGTACAGTCTTAATCCTCCGGAGCGTGCTTTCCACAAGTACATGTATGACGGCTAGTGGTATTTTCTTCCACTCGGCTTGAAGAAGACATGTAAGTTCCTTCACCGATTCACATTCAATTTTACTTTAGTTCTACGTACATAACTTGTAAGGTCGATATAAGATTCGATTGATAATAATCGAACTTTTAAGTGCATAAATTTTAAAAGGATCCATAAATTTTAAGTTATGCTAATTTCAGCATAGACAGGCCATTTTTATAAATATCAAGCAGCTATATTACAGAGGAGAGTCTGGTTTGTTTGTGGTGATTTAGGCGAGTTGCCGCTTGTGACGATTGGCTAGTTTGCTTCAAACTTACGGGAGTCTTATCAACCCGTCATACGAAGGTTATTTCTGGTTATAGGCCAAAGATTACTGAGCAGCATCGCTGGTTTGACTTTAGAATAATTTGTGAGTATTTTTGAAATAATATTCCTTGCATACTGTTTATACTTGTAGATCGAACTTTATTTCCTTGCACAGTGTTTATACAGGTTGTACCAATAGTATGCAGTGTTGTTTTTAAATGCCAGTATATATGTCAAGTAAACTTTGTTATATATATCCATTAAGTGTCGTTTATACTTCATTAGAGGGTCACTTCAATTTACATATACCCACGTTAGAGTAGAAGTTAGCCATCTCTATAAACTTTATTCACATCTTCAGGATCTCTAATACGAAAATATTACTTACCGTACAAGGAATTTTGGGAGTTGCAAAGATTGGCTCTACAGTGCTGCACGGCCTCTTCTTTCCATTGGGAATTTTATTTTGACAACCTTGATAAGCACAAGATACCTAAAATAATTGAAATATAATTTCATCTATCAGTTTAGTTATAAAATAAAGAGCCACCGTTATAGCTAAAATACTTTTTCAATATTCTTGAGGTTAGAAGCACGTTCCCAATTTTCTTGTAGTTTATTCGTCCTCAGAATTTGTCAACACATTTTTGATGGAGCTAAACATGATTATTTTAAATAATTTCTAATATCCGTGAACTTTAAATATGTCTTTAATATGAAACATATTCAAATTATTGATATATCATCAGGCATTATCTTAAGGCTGCAGTGTACTAACCCTATTGGATTCACTCATCTCAATGTTAAGGTATGGAGAAAATGTATCCAAGGATTGCCGACTTCGATTTAACTTTTTTTAAATGTACTCAGTTATAGAGAAATAAATTTTACACTTTGGGGCATTTTTCGTTAAAAAAACGCAAATAATATTTCAACATTTAAATTATTCAGGGGAAAATCTGGTATACTGTCATTTAAACGCTCATAAATTCCTTTGGTGCATGAAGTTTATAAAATGAATCCAATTGCAAAGAGAAGAAAAGTTCATGCTATCTGAAAATGCCATTTTTATTGCATTATCAGCATTTATGTGGCAGTAACTAGTACAAAAATTTTCTTCATAGGTTAACATTGAGGTGAGCGAATAAAACAGGGTTAGTACACAGCAGTCTTAATATCATAATTTAGATTTTTTGAAATTTGATAATTTTAATCATTTTTTTCAACATCTTTTAAGATAAGAAGTTTAATCTTACTTTTTTCGGCAACAGACTTTCACACTGATTAAACTTCTGGCAATACACGAGATTTCTTGCTGAAAGGAAAATTAATTATTAAAAAAATTAATGAATTTGCAATTAGCCCGTTTCAAAATTCTGTTGAATTAAATCTAAGACTAAGAGAGAGAGAGAGAAGAATTTTAAAGTGTTCCAAAAGAGTTAATCAAAGAGGACAGAAATATAACAAG
The DNA here is from genome assembly GCA_907164885.2 of Dolomedes plantarius. Lineage (NCBI taxonomy): Eukaryota > Metazoa > Arthropoda > Arachnida > Araneae > Dolomedidae > Dolomedes > Dolomedes plantarius. The sequence goes on from OU015492.1 coordinate 157,023,363, forward strand.
TAAACAAAAAATATGTAACGACTTTAAATATTCAATGTTCGGTTCAAATTTAAGCCATATCCATTCTTTAAATGTGCAGAAAAAGTAGTAACTTTTGAAAACAACGTAGAAAAAAATTTAAAAGTTCTAGCTAATCGTTTATATATAATGACAGCTTATTTGTTTTATCACTAGCTAAGATTTACATTAAGTGGCACTATTTTAAATATGTTAGAATTGCTATAGTAAGGTAAAAGAATGCTAGCATGAAATTTATCTAGAAATTATTCAAATTAAAATTTGACGAGTTTACATTTCACTTCTAAACTGAAAAAATTATTAGCCTTTCAAATTTTCTTCAAAACAAAAAATTTAACAAAAATTAGGAAAGACATTTTGCAGAAAAACTTTTACCGAAAATTTACTAAGCAGTTATTAAAAGTTTTGAGATGAAATTTCCATATTACAAAGATAATCAAATGCATTTTCTAGTTTTCCAATTTTTCAAGATAAATATAATATTTAAATACTTAAATGATATGAGGAGTTACACACTAAAGAAAATAGACGTTTAAATAAAAACTAAAATTAAAATAGAGAAATTCAAGTTTTTAATAGTAAATCCGTGTTTAATATAAATTTATGAAAGAATGATTAAAATTAACTTACACATGGAAGCGCAGTTAACGATTGCCATAAATTGATCTTTACTCATAGTCACCAAAATATTCTGTTGAACAGGCTCCCCATAAGAAATGCCCGCAAACACAGCTAAAATGAGGAACACAAAGGTATACATCTTTGGTCAGAGCTCGGTATTTCTATTTGACTGCGATAAACAAATTTTATCACAATGAGATACTCACTGCGGATGCACATGTCTATATATATGTGTGCAGTTGTCCTCACCCTTAAGAAAATTTCAAAAGTTATGTTTCAATATATGCGAGACAATTCTAAAAATGTCGTAAGATCTGCAAGGTCTTCATCTGTGTCTATGTGTGCTCATCTGGATCTATGTGTGGTCATCTATGTGTACTCAGCTGGGTCTGTGTGTGTTTCATTGAATACGATTAAGGAATTTTGTAATCAAAGTAGATAAGAAATTACACATAGGGTTATGTTTAACACAGTAACGTTAGATTCATGTCACCTGACCACACATACAGTAGTTTCACAAACAGCAATAACTATCTTCAGTGAATATGTCCAAATATAAAAGTCATTTACAGAACTTGGGTCAAATTATCACGTCTAATTAGCGTAATATATTTCAATACATCATTATTACACACGTGGCAACTTACACTCTTGAATTGTTCATTTAAAATTATACTGCATTTTTACGTTCAAAGTAATAAGAAATGAGATTTGGTTAAAAAGTCAGTTTGTCTGGAGTGTATAGGTGAGCATAAACAAAACGAGGATAAAACTGTCTGGATTTTACCAATACTGGTTCCCAATCCATTCGGAATGGGTTTGAAACCAAACCCATTCCGAATGGACAAAATCTTTATGCCTACCGTAGGATTCGTACCCTACACCACCTCCGGATCCTAAGAATAACGTCCTGGCACTAGATGACTTCTTGTAGAATTACTGCTAATAATATTAGTGCGATAAATTGTATGTTTGGGAGGGGGGGTTGTAATTCGATTTCTGTGGCATACAGAATTAATTATTCAATCTTAACGAAATAGTTTTTTTTCTTGTCTGGAAAAAATTAAATATCACAATAACGCTCAAATTTAACCTTATAATTTTGGGTTGATTAATTAGGAATTTACTGTATTTTTATTTAATATTAATACTCAATGTATGAATACATACTTAACACTTAATGTATAAATTTCAATATTAAAATTAAAAGTTCAAAAATTTAAAACTACAATATTTAGTACCATAGCGCATGAGAGAAACTTTGCTATGTTCTAATATGTTTTAACATATAACGAGCAAATAATTGCCATAGATCTAAAAAGCTTTAAAGGTTTTTAGAACTTTTACAGCTCATAGCTTTAAAGCTCTAAATTGTTAAACCATAACACTTTTTTTTGTTCCTGTCAGCATAAAATTAAAAATCCCAAACTTACATTTTTGCTGCTACGTATTCTCTGAAACTCTAGAACAAAAACTTTTTCTTAAATATTCTTTTTTTATTTTCACGAGTAAACTACTGAAATGCGAACTCTCCTTGTAAAATTATTTTCTAAGCTATCTTTACAGCGAACTTTCAAATCAAAAGTACAAAATCAAATCGAAACACTAATAAAATAATTGTTTTTTCCCTGTCTGCATGAAATGCAGTACTAACCAGTGCATAAACATGTTTCATTCTCTTGCAATCTTCCATTACTAATTTTCTATACTTGAACATTATACATGCAATTTAGGAACAAATTATGTATGGTTGTATAAAGTAGTTTTGAAAACTAATCCAATGAATTGTAATAGAGCATTCAATCTCTGAATACGAGAAAAAAAAATTATTCGACCTCAGTGAAAGAGATTTTTTTTTGCTTCTGAATGAAATTAAATACCTTAATAACATATATATTGTAACGTGTTCTCTCTAAATGTGCTAGTAAGATCTTGCTAAACATCAATTTAATCTTTCAATATCTAAAATGAGGAACACCAAACGGAAAAAAACAAATATTTTACCATGGCAACCAGTAATTTAAACCAGTAAACCTGTTGCTGTCATGGGAATAAGCTCTTCACTTTTTGCGGCAGTGAAGATTGACATGTTTTATTTTTCTACGTCTGTCTTAAAGAAAACATTGAAAGGACTTGAAACATTAGCAAGGTAGACAAGAACAAGGCATTTGCTGCTTTTTCTCATTGTTTTCTTTTCACGATATTGAATAGAGGGACAAAATTTGTTGCTATTTTAAATGAGAATTAAGGAATGTACCATACATTTTTTTTAATTCTATGAACCACCTCTCAGTTTTTAGCGCAAACTAATTAATGAGTGGTTCAGATAAGTTAATCAAGAAGAGACTGATAGAAAATTCAGAGTAAAGGAATCTAAGTTTTTCTCTTATTTTCACAGTTCAAAAGAAAAACCTAATCTCGAACCTGAAAATGTACGAGTAATGGATTTGAGATAAAATTTTCTTTTAGAATGCAAAAGTTTTCTAAAAGTCGCTACTGAATGCAGCTCTAATGAGCGATATCAAGCAGATGGTCATACCCAAATAATTTCATTTTTGACCCTGAAAGCTATAAAAGGATTCTATTCTCCTGTTCCTCTCTGTAATTACAGGTTCCGATTAAACAAAAATATTTTCCTATAAATAATGCCACCTTTTAGTCTTATATAAATTCAACTTCTATTCATAGGGTAGCATGTAGATGTAATATTTTTGTCACTATATATAATATATGTTTCTCCTTTTATTTGTTCAATATTTGACCAAGTAAATAAAGTGGTTATAGGCGATTTTCATTCAAAATTACTTTTAACCATCTATTGATCCATAACAGTCAAATTCTAAGTTTTGAAATATAAAAGTATTGAAAATCGTAATTTTCGTCATTTATCTTTTCGAAATAAGTATTAAAAGAAATTTGCAGATTAAGTGAATCTGAAGCAGATACAGCCAAAATTTAGGTCACTCATTCTCTTTAGCCATCCAAGTAATAAATACATGATGTGTAATGTTTGAGGAACCAAAAGGCAAGACCTAAGGTAATATCTATCCAGGGCAGAAGTGTTGATCACGCAGCTAACTTTCTGCGATGTGTAATATGTATTAAGGTTAATTAAAGATACTTGGATAAAATTGCAGACGATATTAAGACATGTATATTACTGAACACATTACATATAAGTACAAATTATTTGAAAATATTTTTTAGAGTACAATTTATATTGAAAATATTTGTTAGAGTACAATTTATATTGAAAAAAAATAATTTTTATTTCAAAAGTTGTTAGCTGTACATGATGAGTGAATTTAGTTACTTGAATCGAATATTTGTGTGTGTTGGAATAGATATCTTACCCAATCCTAAAGACGATAAATCCAGTAGATTTAGTCATTTATTGGGAAATATAAGCTTTCCGCTCATTTTACACTTGAATATAATTTTTATACAGTGCAGGAATTATAACAGTGTGACAAATGAAAATCTGTATTCTTATCAACGGCTGCTGGATTTCTTTTTGATTGTAATCCCTAGTGCAATATGGTGGTCTGTTCGTTATCAAAGGTGTTCCATTAAGCATCAAGTGCATCACCTTTTACATTTGAAAAAAAAGAAGGAACAGATTAAAGATTTTCCGAACGTCGTCATAAACTGTGTTTTGATTTATTTCCCTGTATTGATTGTAATATTATCTATTACTACTGTATGTGTATTAGAAGACAATGCTTCATGGTCCAGAAACATCACGTGCCAGTGGACAAATCTCGCCGAAGAGATGAACATTACAATCCAATTTACGTTGATTCCAACGTTGTTTTCGGTGTTGTACTCAGCTCTTTGTTATAATTTTGTACAAAATTTGAAATATTATGAAAATCAGATACAAAAACAGTGCGATGTTCATGTTGAACATGTTCTTCGGATCTTATTGAGAGAATATCTTGAAGTGTTAAAATGTGCCGAGCGTTTCGCTGAGATATTCTCGACTCCGCTTATTTTATTCACGTGCCAAGTGTTTTGTTTTTATCTATTCTCTTCCTCGATATCATTACTTTTAAAACTTGGAATTATTTATTGTATATACACTATATTATGGTGACACTTTCTTTAGTGGCAATGGTCGTAACTTTAACATTCAGTGCCACTGAAGTTCAACAGAGAATCATATTCATCAAGAGGGCGTTGAGTGATTTGAAAGCCTATTCATTTTTTGAACACGGTGCCATGAGAAATGGTGAAATAATTGACACGATTTTGAATAGAGAAACTTTGGTTATAAGTGCTGGTAAAATAGCTTCTTTTGACAGATCTTTTCTTTTTAAAGCTGTAACTGCTATCATAGCAAATGCAGTTATCTATCAACAATTATCCACTGTAACTCAATCCACTGTAAAAAGTGGATCGAGCAGACCGATATAGGTATACCTATATCGCCTATATCGGTCTATATATCGGTATTCTGATCGAGCTTATCGGTATTCTGATCGTTATTCTATCGGTATTCTGATCGTCACCTATATCGGTATTCTGATCGTTATTCTATCGGTATTCTGATCGTCACCTATATCGGTATTCTGATAGAGCAGGTGATATAGGTATACCTATATCACCAAACGTGTAAATGAAGTGAAACTTATTTCTTGATAATGATACTTAGACAGAATTTCAATCAATTTATGCGAATTAGAATATGCGATATAACTCGAATGCATTGAGCACACCCAATTGGGTAGAGCCAATTATAAATGTATACTCCTCCAGCTACCAGTCAGACGTGGACCTCAGTTCACCCTTGTAATGGATGGCATAGCCGATGAGTACACTGGAGGGATAGTAGACCATAATTTTAATATAAATTAATGAAACTATAGCTCTTTAAACCCTCTTTTTATAAATTACATCTTTTTGTGAGCCGTCAGTGGGCACCAGGATCATGTTGATGTTTCCAAAACTCGGAGTCGGGTTTTCTGACATCAAAGCAATCTTAGTGTTAAAAGAACTCTCATTTTTCGGAAACAAATGCTCACACATCTCGGACTCCTTTCTTTTTAAGTCCTTTCATTATATATATAATGGGGGAAATCGTACCACTTAAGAAATTAAGCATGATATGGAGAACCTGTAGGTCTGTTTAAAAAAATTTATTTTAAAAAATCATAGAATGATATTTCATCAAACAGCTTGAAAACAGTAAATGGATTTTTAAACATTTCTTGTCTACATGTATGCATCAGTTTGAAATTGACCCAAAGGTACGATTATGGCAACCAGTATCCTAAATCGTACTGGTTGTTTTTCAAAATTGTACCCATTTTTAGTTTCGAAGTAATAATACCTAATGACTGAAGAAATTTTATATTTATGAAAAATGATGTAGATTTAAGGCAATAATAAAGTTTGAGTCTTTTGATACTCCTCCACAAGATTCATGTATTCAAATTTTACATCACAAACATTGAATCATCTTTTGGAGACTGATTTCCTCCTATAAAAAGGAGAACCCTTCCTCTTCATTTTCTGATACAATAATATTCGAGGATTCACTTGTTTAAGCATTAGGGTAGGTGGGGGCAAAGGTTCGCATGGGGCAAAGGTTCGCACATACATTTTAAAATGACCGGGAAGAGTTTTAGGAAGAATAGGGTAGGCAGTGCATTCCTCTACTTCCAGTCAGTTGCCTCGTAAAAAATGTTGGAGTTAAGTCCCCCTCTTGCAGATAAGTTTATTTTCGACTTTTTTAATGTAATTTTTTGCAACTTTTGAGTAATTTTGAGCATTACTCAAACTCACGAACTGTTTTGGGCTTATTTTCGCATGTTAGGGTGGTAAATAACCTTTCAAATCCTACCTTATGTTTTGGGTTAACTCAAATACAGTGGCGTCCATTCTGCAGAAACAGAACCAGCACGAAATGGGGTAAAGGTTTGCGGGAGTCATGGGGTAAAGGTTCGCAGTGCAAACCTTTGCCCCTCTAACTATTAACATTTGTTTCATGTCCTCTTTTCATTAGGAATCCTTATTAACAACGTCTTTTATTATTAATGGGAATTCACATTTTTGTAGTTTAAAAAAAAATTATGGTTTTTGATAAAAACTGCCTGTTTTTAATCAGAAAATTTTTTGTAAAATGCTTGAAAATCCATAAATTAAAAATAAAATAAATTAGTACAACAAAAAATAAAATAGCTCTGAACAAAGACCTATTTTACAAGATAAAAGAATTAAATGTTGTTACAAGACGTTATAAGCTTCGACTGTCTGGTTAGGGAAAAAAGCTCTAAATGAGCAATTTCCAGATTTGCAAGTCTTTGAAATGCTCCTTGCGTCACAATTTTTGACAAAATTTTATAAAATTTATTACAAAGACTCCTCTTATATATTAAAATAAAGTTATGTATCCATTTCAGGTTTCGACATCAATCAGATTATCAAAGTTTAACTTAAGCGTGGAAAAGTACAAAAATTTCACGAGAATTCAGAGAACAAGCACAAAAATATTTCCTAAAAGTTAATTATTCAAAGAAAGCACAGATCAAAACTTAACCCTGATCTAAATGTATAAGCAATCTAAATGCAAAATTAAGGATAAGGTTAAAAATTGGATCGCAAGGCTCATTTTAAAAAACATAATAAAAATTTCAATTTTTTAAATATAAAAAATAAAATTGTAAATATTTATAAAATTTTATAAGGTGTTTGAAATAGTTTTACTTTAATGAATATTTATGCCCAATTTCATATCTCTGAGGCAAAAATTTCAAAAATTGCTTTGTAATGTCCCCCATCCCCTTAATTTGCTTAATTTTTACTGGTTTTAAAAGAATGAGTAAAGCCTAAGATATGATATAACGATAGTGTTAATAGTTGATATTTTAATTGGAAGTTCTTTAGTTTAGGAAAAAAACTATTAAGATTAACCCCTTTTCATTTTGTGAATTTCTTTGTTAGATTCAACTTTCTGTGTTAATAGTTGATATTTCATTTTGAAGTTATTTAGTTTAAGAAAAAATTTATTGAGATTAACCTGTTCAATTTGTGATTTTCTATATATGTAACACCTTTAAAAAGATTACAAAATGTGAAATAAAATTATTTAGACAACTCTTTTTGTGATTTTCGATGCCTATCCAGTAAGAAACCAACGAGTGGGGTAAAGTTTGCAGTGAGAAACTTTGCCCCACGGATTGGGGCAAAGATTCGCAAACAGGTCTTTTGGTAAAATTAAAAATTCGGTGACTAAATATTTCGAGAAAAAATTCATTATTTTATAGAAGGTAGAGGGGATACCCAACTACAGTACAAGTGACTTTTTGGGGCGATAGGATCTAACGGAGGCCCGTAAGAAACCCAAAACTCAAAACTGCAAACCTTTGCCCCCACCTACCCTATTTAGTAATACGCCTTTGCGATTTTCTTTTCAGTAATTTTTTTTTTGTTTTGATTTTAATGTTTGGATTTCCTTTTTCTTATCTACCAACAAGGTTTCATTTTTCTCATCTTCCAACTTATCCACGCAATCTAAACTGGTGAGCACCGGTCCTTTACTAGCAGTTTTTGGTTTATGAGTTATTGTGAGAATTGGAGAGATTTTCTCAATATACATTTTGAAATAGAATTTGCATCAGCAACTTCATTTTCAGAAGAAGTACCAAGTTGATGTATATATTCATTGTCATTGTCTTCTTTTTCTGAAGTTTGTGGTTTATTTAAAAGATACTGTCCACAAAATCTGTATCACTAAAAACCAAGCGATTGACTATCCAACAACCATATAAAATGCCAAAAAAGTTTTTAATTTTCCAATATTAGGCAGTTGCTTAAATCGTACTGGAACGACTTGGGAATCTACACAGCACTACTAGGCAACCCGTTGGCTTCTTAGAAAATGCTGCATTAATCTCAAAATGAAATTTAACAAACTTTCTATTAATGTTGTAAATATTATAAATAAAATAATTTCATATTGGTATAAAAACAAATATAATTAAACCATTTTTTGAACAGATAGTACTTATTTAACTGTATTAAAATCTTACATCAGTGTTATTTCTTTTTACAAGTCGACGGAAACAGTACAAAAACACGTGAACTTACACATATAGGTTATGTAGTAATATAAATGACACAGCTTTTAAGATAGATTATTAGATGTCGCCACAATTAAATATTAAGACAAAATTCGATGTGGTACGATATAGGTGACTGGTACGCATTTGGCAACTTTCCCCAATACATATATATATGTGTGTGTGTGTGTGTGTGTGTGTGTGTGTGTGTGTGTGTAATATAATAATAATTTTTATACTAATAATCTGACTTCTCCACGTTCCTGTAAAACATAAGTTATTCAATTTCTAAAGATGATGTAATAGCTCATAAAGTTTGCAGTACTAAGCTCTTGTAAATCCGAATGTCACGTGATCAAAACGTGTGGCTAGTAGGGAGCTCTGGTAGACCGGTTTTTCTCTCGCAAAGACGGCAATGTCATTCGCCGCATAAGGAGAAGGATGCTATCCCTTTCTTTAAGCAGGGAATGGATATTACAAGATACGGATAATCCACTTGAAATGGAAGATGAAGTTTTTATTACAAAAATTTAGACTGTGCAAACATTAATTTATGTGTTTATTACATTTTTTCTACAACATCTTCTTCAGCATTTATGAGCTCTAAAGGCTTATTATTTCTTGCTAACAACTTATTTTTGTCTTCCATTATTTTAATTAATGTTTCTAAATTTTGATTAATTTTTAGCAGAATTCCTTGCTGGGATGTTGCTTCGGCAGCAACATTTTTTATTTCTTGCACCATAGTTTTTTGGGTTTGAAGAGCCTCAGCTTCAAATTTATCTAACTCGGCTGCTTCTCGTTTTCTTTTTAAGGCTAGATGCCTCCTGCCACGTAATGTTGAACTGTCTAGAAAATAATTCGGCTGCTTCTCTTTTTCATTTTAAGGCTAGATGCCTCCTGCCACGTACTGTAGAACTGTCTAGAAAATAATAAAAAATGCATAGTAAATGAGATAGCACATGGAACAGAGCTATTATTTCATACATAAAAATCAACATAAGTTATTTCATAGAAGTTATTGTCACAGATTATATAGTAAAACTGCAAATGATTATGAAGAAGAGATCTATTCAGGCATTAACATAAAACTATGTATGTTATGTAAAACATACAATTGTTTAATTTCTATAAAGTATGGTACAGTAAAATTTTTAAATATCTCCAACAATTTCAGTCTGAAATTTATATTTTAAAACTTGTTACAAAAATTTGATTTAAATTTATCAAAATCTAAATAACTTACTTGATGATTGAGCAATATGCCAAGACTTTGTTTCTGCTTTTTTAGGGGTAGTTACAATCTTAGGGGTTGTAATTCACTTTGTATAACAACTTTCTGGGGGGGGGGAATTAATTAGTATAAATAGCAAATAATTTTGCTTTAAATTTATTTAAAAAATTCAAATTTTCTAAAAGCATTATGAAACAAACATTCATTTTGTTAGTTATAATAGCGATTTTTTTTGTCGAGGATTTTTCTAAGCTTTATGATTATTAAATACATAGTTGTAATAAATTTTAGAAATTTCATGATAGCAAAAATTCAAATATATGAATACCATGCCGTTATGTTTGTTATGCTCTTAGAACTTGTAATTTCCAAACAAAAGACACAAACTTAATTTTCTTGTAATGTTTTGTTTCTAAAATAAAAATTGTTCGTAAAATATACATTTTCAATTTCATTTACTTGTAGTTTTTTTACATGATTACACAAAATAATTCTGATATATGACTGAGCATTGGCAGTAATCTTTTGAAGCACAATTATTAAATTTATATTTGCTATTTAAGTGTACAATGTCATTGTCTCAATCCCCCATCCTCAAATATTAATTATGCAGTGATCTTTATCTGGTAACAAAGCCTTCTGCAACAAAATATTTTGATCTTTGTTTAACGATTAACTAACAGCATTTTTTAAAATTTATAATAAGATTTATAAACAAAAATAGAAATATGATATTCTTGTACACAAATGCCAGAAAAGTCTAACAGAAATTTTTAGCACTTAATTGTCCCTTAAATAAGTATTAGGACATTTTTTAATTTTCTTTAATTAAATTTATTTATGATAAATATCTTGCGATGTAAAAATATGATATATTATTAATAGCATTGAAAATGATTAAAAGAAATTCGAATAAACAGGTAATTAAATGCAAAATTAATAATTTACTTACCATCCATTTTTTGTGTTTTAAAACTGCCTACAAGTAAAAAAATAAAATAAAATATTAAGATATTGCTAAAGTCAAATTACAGTTTTTTCTTTTCAGGTGAGAGCAAAAAACGTCACAGAAAGGTGAGAGCAAAAGTCAATCGCTTATCATGGTCGGGGTACAGTAACTCCTGTACACGGCTGATCTTGTACGAATAGAAGTTGATAATCTTTCGTAAGATTTTCCATACCGTACTGTAAGGCATATCCATATTCCGAGCTAATCCACGAGCGCTAGAGGTGGCAGTAATATTGTCTGGTCCTCTGTCGACAATCGCCGTGGCAACTGCTTCGATTGTATCCTGTGGTACAGGTTTTCGTCCTCTGCCTGACTGAACCTTCAGAGAACCTGTTTTCTCAAACGTCGCAACCATTGCTTTTAGCCCATTAACTGACACAGGACCGTTACCTTTACGCATTTTATTTGTGCGTTCTAAAAGCACGAAGAGCGGCTGACGCGTTGCACTCGTTGAGGTAAAAGAACTTGACCAGTAACGCACGCTCGACTAAAGAAGGAGACATTGCACATAAACTTTCAATCCGATTGATTCGAAACGTAACACATTGCCTTTTAAAACCCAAGCAGCTGGCACTGTGCCAATGGATATAACGTGAAATTTGAATAAAGAACTTCTTCTCCTCAGCGTACGTGATAATGCAGATCACGAGACTTTATCGGTGTATGTAGATTTTACGCTTTTTTAAAAGTGTTGCCATATTGCACTTGAACTAAATAAGAAAATGTGCATAATGAAAGGTAATTTTATTTCGTATTAATTTGCATTTGTTAACACTCTATTTTCTATTACACAGCGCCAAATATTCCCCTAGCGGTGACTTTTGGAACTAATTTATTTTTTCGCGGAATCCTTCGTCCCCCGTCTTGTTTAATCTTCCTACAAAATGTGGCGTCATTCTCGCAAATAGATCGCGCTACAGAACACTGTGAGCACTGTCAGTTTAATTATGGCCACCCGGTATATATATATATATATATATATATATATATATATATATATATATATATATAAATATATATATATTATATATATATATATATATATATATATATATATATATATATATATGTATATATATATAAGAAATGGCCCGAATTGGGTCATCTCTTGAAGAAACACAATCGAGGCCGAAATTAAATGCAATTCCAAATCACAACAACTGAACTTTATTCCATGAAAACAGCAACATGTTACTCGCATCGAAGCCAACCCGCGTCTATCGTAAGAGCGCCAGAATATAATTAGCTCAGAGAGGTTGCCAGAATTGGCGGAGGAAGTTAGTGTGTGGAAAGGCGAGGCGTTTTCGCCAAAAGTAGAAAAAGGGGTTACCAGAACAGAGATAAAGTTCAGAATGGGCGATTATAGGTTGTTAGTAATATTATCACATATTTATATATAGATATATATTATGTGACAAAATAATCTAGAAATCAGACTTTTAGAATGAGGTTCGTAAGGCATGAGGTTAATAAGATTCTTTTCTTTTTTGTCTCGGACCAGAGTACGAATCTAAGAACATTTTTTCTATTTCCAATGGCAAGAGAAATTGCGAAGGAACGATGAAATAAAAACAGAAGACAGAAGTCATTGCCCTAGGAGCGTTCTTGCTTCCCAATATCTCCCCACCTCTGAAGATCCGCAAACAGCCCCACGTGGGAGAAGGTGGTCCTTTCCCATTACTTCTCCAGAATCATATAGGGGACAAAAAGGCTCTTTTGAAATACGTATGCGGTGCAGATGGGAGGTGAGGCATTAGTGTCATGTAGACAGACAGATTGCCGCAACTGCATCACGTCTTGGTTTATCAGATTTCTTACCTTCCTCCAACTTTTTAAAGCTACACGAGTCTGAAGATCCCGCAAGAAATTAGAGGCAAATAAATTTTTCAGGAACAGTTTAATCTTCCAATAGGAAGTAGCTGTATTTGGATGTTGTAGTAAGTTGTCACCTCTTTTTGCAAGGAAGTTCGCTTGTTCATTACAACCAAAGAACACAGTGACCATGCACCTATTGAAGAACGATTCGTTTTCCCTTTAGGGTTAGAGTTCTCAGAAGTTCTTGGCACTGAGAAATATCAGGTGCAAACGGGAGTTCAACAGAGCTAATTGATTGGGTGGCGGTTTGAGAGTCTGAGAGGAGGACTGTATTTTCAAATTTATGATGGATAGCTAATAATTGCTTTAAGGCTATATGTATGGCCACCACTTCCCCATCAAAGACGGAACTGATATATCCTGCAGTGGCGTAAAAAGAAAATAGATCCGAAAAGACACCAGCTCCAACACCATAAGAATCTACGAACGTACATTCATCATTATACTATCGGGATCTGCTAACAGCAACCTTGTTATCTTCTCTGTCTGTTACAGACCCTAATCGAGTCCCCTAATCTGTTCGCACTCGAAGTTAATGGTCTCAATAACCAACTACTTTATTTCCTCTCCGCATTTGACCATTTCTAGACATTTCTGAGCAAGATATATGTAAATAACGTGTTAGGGGATAAGTTGCTAATCTGGGTAATCATAGAAAGTTTCAGCCCAGCCCCTTCCGAAATTTTACTCTGAATATAGTTAACCGTGACAAACGTCTATAAAAACAACAAAATAGTACATAGCATAGCAAGACATCTTCTGTTTTGAAAATACAGTTTCAATACTGTAAGCTATCAAACACACATGCAGAGCAAGATAGGGCCAATATACAGAGGCTGTTAGCACATTTTTTAGACGATTTTGGTAAGCGGTAATAAAAAATCGTTTGCTGCAAAAGAAATAATTGCAATTGTACTATGTTTTTAAAAGTCAAAATTATCGTCTGCTGCTTGAAAGTTTTGTTTTTATTCAAAATGGCGTTTTTAACAAAGCAGTGGTTCGAAGGCTACATTTATGCTCTTTCCGAAGAGAAATATGCATACTCCGTTATCCAAAAACGATGTGAGAGTCATGGTTTTGTGATATCTAAAGCGTGGATAGGTAATATTGTCAACAACAAAGGAAAAAAAACCGTCAAATTGGAGCCTCAAGTGGGACAAAAATTCCAAACAAGTATCCAAGGAAACAACAGACATCTTCGACTATTGCAAAGGTACGTTGCTTAATGTTAAAAGAAAATTCCCCTAGTCAAAGGACAGTTGCAAAATCATTAAAATGCTCGGTGTCCACTGTAAACAAAATGATAAACGTTGATTTAAATCTTAAGAAAGCGAAAAAACGCAATGTGCATCGTGTTCTTCCAAATCATATCGCTGAACGCAGGACACGCTGCAGAATTCTATATGAGAAACACTTATCCAAAGAAAAATGGAAAAAAATTGTCACAATAGATGAATCATGGGTATATTTAAATGATTGCAACAAAAAAAGGGCCATTTATTATCATAAAAGGGGAGAAAAAAATTTAAGTACATGGTTCAAAGAATCGAAAGAAAGTTTTTCTACGGGATTCGTTATTGTAGATGGTTTTTCTTATAATGGCAAGTTAAAAATAAAGAGAGTGGAATAAAATGTCAAGATTAACTCCAAATGCTATCAGGAGCATATTTTATGGCCAATTTTTCTGAATGAAATACCATTGCTTTACCCACAGTGCCATCAATCTGTGAGACTCCATCAGGACAAAGCTAGCAGTCACGCATCAAAATCCACTGTAAATTTCCTAAAAGAAATGGAACAAAAAACTGGTATCAAGGCCATACCCTTCACTGATATCCCTACTAAATCTCCCGATGTATCACCTATGGATTTTTGTGCTTTCGGACTTTTAAAATATGCATTATCCAAACGTCGTTTTAAAACCCTTACAGGATTCTGGAAAACTGTTCAGGAGGAATGGGATAGAATACCTTTTCTGACACTTCAAAAGGCATTAATATCCTGGAAATTGCGGTGTCGAAAGATAGTTCAGAATAAGGGATGTCAAATAGAACATTTAAAACACAAAAAATTTATGTAATTTAGTTTTGTGAATACGATATACATCGTCTAAAAAATGTGTGAACAGCCTCTGTAGTACACTTAAAACTAGTAAAGATGAATTAGTAAAGCTAACAAAATAATTTTAAATTATTACTGCATTAGAATATCTATTCGGATTTGTAAATTACATAAGTAATAATTTACTGGGGGGGAAAACTATTTTCCGAAGTGATTTTTTTTTTTTTTTACTTTGGAATTTCTTTCTCTCCAACAAGTTTTTAGGCGTGAAGCTGTTCATGAGTCGAACACCAAGTCCCTTGGATGCGGTACTATTACTGCTTCGAACAAACCTTACAGAAAACTTGTAGATAACAAAATACGTTAAGTTCATATAGAAAATTGGTAATTGTTCATTGCGACAATAGCACCAAAACTCCTCGGCCTGATGATGAACTGTTGATTCGTTTAAAACCTGTAGCCACCATCTTTATAATATATTGAGTATTTGAAGAAATGTTCATAACTTACAAACCAAAGCTACCTAACCTACGCCAAAGAATATCTTTGGCGTAGCAATTGAGACTAAAGACAATTTGATTGAGTTTCATTAATGCAGTGAAAATTTTGAATTAACGGTTGATTTGCCAACTATCTGTTCAATTAGCCTAAACAGTAGGATATTCCATTAAAATATGAACTAACATTGTTATCTTTAACGTATGACCAGAAATCAAAGTAATGCACACAAGCTCAAAAATAGTAAAGGTTATTTTATTTGTTTATTGTAAAAGTTCGTTTAGAAACAAAATTATCAATAGGCAGATTTCAAATGTAGATATCTCCATGGAAGCCAATAGAAGAGAACATTATCAGAATAAATCTTGTAGTACAGCAAAATCTCATTAATCCTCATCTTGTTTTGAAACTTCAAAAGTAATATTTAGGGGCCCGGCAGTATTGTATATACAGATTTCGGTTGCATACCTGTAATTAAGATTAAATTAATTCATATCCATACTCATAAATAAACAACATCTTCATTAATATGTCTAAATAATTCCAAGTTATGTAGATAATTTTTGTCTCTAGTTATGCTTTCCTTGTTAAAAGTTAAATGTCTGAGAGTGTCTTTCATACTAAATTGCAAGCATTCGTGCAACAAAAATGTACTTAATATTTCGGTACGTCTATCCTTTCAAATCCTATAAATCATTATGTAATAAATCACTATGTAAATGGTCTTTTGCAATTCACCTGAAACATTAAAAATTCAAAGACTTTTCTGTAAAACTTATTTCCCGGAGGGCTCCTATATCAATTTTTGTGCCATTATTAACAAAAAATGGTAATAATAAGTAAATTTTAAACTGCTAATTCATCTTAAACCTTCCTATTCATTTTAAATTTTAATTTTGCAATTTGACGATACACACACACAAATGAAATGAGATGGATCTTTAAAAGTCTGCCGTTTAACCTACTTTCCAGGTTTTGATAAGCTCTGGAGCAATCAGAATTTCGATATAAGGTGTTGTACAGTTTCTGTCAGAAAAATTAATGGAGACGAAAATTAACTGCGGAATGAAGATGGCATAATCTGGGATGAATATTTACTACGAAAAACCGCTTTTCTAGGGAATTTTTACGCTCCGGGGAGGCAGGGAGAGGAATTCCGTGTTTTAACTGTATCACTCATGTCAATTTTACAATAAAAGTCTCATTTACGTTACAGGTATAAATACGTTATATATATATATATATATATATATATATATATATATATATACACAGTGCGTCAAATAAGTTTTAAGACTCGTCCCAGAGCGCAGGTTGTAAAGGTGCTGTGAGTGTAAATCCGCATGTGTCATAACGTCCATTGTCTGCTGGCACACTGCTAACAAGTTGTGCGCATTTCGTTAAGTAGTTGAGAGAAGGCTAGTGTTTATTGCAGAAGTGAATATTTTTCATGTTGATTTTTTAAGATGGAGCAAAGAGCTGTAATTAAATTTAACGCAAAACTTGGTAAAAGTACTTCGGAAACATACCAACACATGAAACAAGTTTACGGTGACTGTTGTTCAAGTATATGAAATGTTTTTGTGTGGCACAAACGTTTTTTGGACGGAAGAGATACGGTAGATGATCAGCGTAGTGGAAGACCAATTTCATCTAGGAGACCTGAAGTTATTGAGAAAGTACGAAATTTCGTAACAAACAATCGCTGTGCATCACTCAGAATGATGGAAGACTCTTTAAACATCAACAAAGATAGAATTCGAACCATCCTGCATAAAGATTTGGCAAAACAAAAGTGTGTGCTAAATTTGTTCCACACACTTTAACCCCTTAACAAAAGGCAAATAGAAGTGCACATTGCGGAGACATTATTTCAGCCGCTGAAAACGATCCAAACTTCTTGAAGTCCATTGTTACAGGGGATGAAACCTAGTGTTTCCAATATGATCCTGAAACAAAGCGTAAATGTGCGGAATGGAAGTCACCAAATTCACCGCAAGCCAAAAAGACAAGAAAAGTTCCATCCAAAATCAAAACAATGCTCATTACATTCTTCGATAGTAAAGGTATTATCCACAAAGAATTTATTCCAACTGGACAAACAATTACAGGTCAATACTACTTAGATGTTTAAAAGCGTTTGATGGCCAGAAATCGCCGCATTCGTCCAGACTATAGGACTGAAAGCAGTTGGTGTTTGTTACACGACAATGCACCCAGTCACACCTGCCTTATTGTTAGTCGATTTTGGGCAAAAAATAATGTCTGTGTGTTGAACCATCCACCGTATTCACCTGATTTAGCAACCTGTGACTACTCCTTATTCCCAAAACTTAAAATGAAGTTAAAAGGGTGGTATTTTGACGATATTTCGACAATAAAAGAAGCTTCGACGCGTGCTTTGCAGGCCATTCCACAAAGTGATTTACAACAGGCTTTCGATTCATTATTAAATCGCTGTAAAAAGTACATTGAAGCCGGAGGGTCTTATTTTGAATAAAAAACCAAAACAATTATTGATTTCTTGTTTCCATTTCTTTTTACAGACCCAGTCTTAAAACTTATTTCACGCACTGTGTATATATCATTAGGTCTGTTCTGCTTTACAAAACGCTTCTAGAGAAAAAATTACTCATATCTTACCTCAAATTGAAACATTTTACTTCTCTCTTCTGGAGTCAGCTGTATTTAAAAAAGAAAGAAAATATCAGTATATAAGCCATGGAATATGCCAACAAATCTCTCTTAGTTAGACTTAAATATTATTCCTGTATATCATAAATATCTTATGGGTGGTCTAATCTATGTTGAATAATCCCACTTTGCGGAGAATTTTATACACTTTTACCTTTATTACGGTCTTTCATACCAAGTTAATTTTATTATTTTTTCCTTCAAGTTATAAATTTCTATGGTTTTATATTACTGATGTCTTATATTTATTAACTTTCCTCGCAATCATTAAAATCAAATTAGTGTTGCAATATTATAATCAAGTACTGTTCCTTTTAACTACTCACTTACTCTGTTACTTGTTCTTCATTTTGAAACTGAGACTATTTCAGAATTGATATGATTTTCCTTCTTAGTTCAGTTTCTAGAATATAATAAAGCATAAATGTATAGTTTTCATGCTTACCTTAGTAACATTTTTGGAGACACAGTCAAAAATCTGAAAAGAATAAAAAGAGGAAAAATGTTATTGATTTTTTAAGTAAAATAAAATTTTTAAAACAGATAGTTATTTACCCCCTCTTTTTCTTAAATGTATTCCTAGACAAGATAATAAGGTAGAGTTCTGAAAAAATTAATACAGTTATTAACGGAATAATTGTTTACTTCCCTTTAATAAGTTGTTTAAGACCTTCAATATTCAAAATATGGTGTTACACTATCTACCAATAAGTATTTGGACACCTGTGATAGAAAAGAAATCCAAAATTTATTCATATTCAATAGTTGATAGAGCCTCCAAGAGAGGCAAGTACAGTCTTAATCCTCCGGAGCGTGCTTTCCACAAGTACATGTATGACGGCTAGTGGTATTTTCTTCCACTCGGCTTGAAGAAGACATGTAAGTTCCTTCACCGATTTTGGACGGTTTTTGCACCCCTTAATTCGGTGATCCGACTCGTACCAGAGGTTATCGGAAGGGTTCAGGTTTGGGCTCTGGGTAGACTAGTCCATTCGTTTAACCCTATTGTCACCATACCAATCCATGGTGGACCTCTCAACATGACAGCTGAAGTTGTCGTCCTGGAAATAACATGGGTCCAACCCGTAAAACTGCCACAACGTAGGAAGCACACTCTCATCCAAAATTGTGCAGTAGGCATCGTTGATCTTACCATGAATTGAGATCAAGGGTCCCAGTCCATACCAGGATAAACACTCCCAAACAATAATTCCATCTCCACCAAACTTTACTGTGGGCACAATGCATTCTGGCAGGAGGCGTCCTCCAGACAGACACCAGACCCAGACCCTGCCATCCGAATCTTAAATGGTAAAACTTGATTCGTTGCTATAGAGAACCCATTTCCACTAATCTACGGTACATTTTCGACGTGCTTTGCACCACATTAATGGAGCATCGCGATTGGACTTTCTGATCAATAGCTTATGGGCGGAACTCCGACCATGAAAACCAAGCAGGTTTGATTCCTTGCGGATAGTATTCATCGAAACAACACTCCCGGACGCCTGTTGAAACTCCTGGAGTATGTGGGCCATCGGTTGGGTGCCGTTCTTCTGAATATCTCTGGATATTCTCTATCTTCTAGTTCCGTGTGTCTGCCGACTCGGGGTACATTCTTGATTTTTCAAACATGCCTGGCTTGATAACACATTTTAGCCAATTTTGGACCTAACACCCTTTGCACAGCAAACAAACAAACAAACAAACACACACACACACACACAGATATATATATATATATATATATATATATATATATATATATATATAGAGAGAGAGAGAGAGAGAGAGAGAGTTTTAGTTAGATAGATAAATATAGGTATATAGAGATATTCGTGTGTGTGCAAAATTAGAGAAGAATATAAATTATGTTTTTAAATCAATCCAATTCATTTTAGTAAAGGGGGCGATCCCTTATCCTTGATAACTGTTAATAATTTAAAATAAAGCTGAGGTTTTAAAAAATTCACGTGGGATTTTAACAGACTAAACAAAAATACATTTTGCTAATCCTGTGCTATTCGAACTTTTGCTTATTACTAATCCTGCGTTTACTTGTGTTGTATGGAAAAATCACATTTACCGAATCTGATTACCAGAATCCCTTTCGTAGATAGAAAGGGGATGTGATATTATCCTTTTCTAATTGATTATTATTTAATAATGTACGGAGCCCTTCTTACCTCATCCCATTGCCTCTGAATTATCAGATTAATCATAGTTTGGCAATATAATAATTAACAAGAAACTGCAACTACTTTTTAAGTCATGTCCAACGCAGCATTTTGTGTTGTCGGGAACTGTTGTATTTTAAAACTACTATTTATTGTCGTATTTTATAATTCCTATTTAGTGTTGTATTGCCATCTTCTGATATATTTCATAGCTATTATCGGCGGATATATTTGATGACTTCCCATAAAAATTTAAAGTCTTAAAATAAATCAGTATTGGAAGCGAACGTTAGAATGTCAAATGAGGAGAAAGGTGTAGAGAGAAACAATCTCCACGTGTCTTGATGTTAACAATGTAAAAATATTTGCTAGGCATTTGAGATGATGATTCAGAAGTGGTGTTCACATTCAATTTTACTTTAGTTCTACGTACATAACTTGTAAGGTCGATATAAGATTCGATTGATAATAATCGAACTTTTAAGTGCATAAATTTTAAAAAGATCCATAAATTTTAAGTTATGCTAATTTCAGCATAGACAGGCCATTTGTATAAATATCAAGCAGCTATATTACAGAGGAGAGTCTGGTTTGTTTGTGGTGATTTAGGCGAGTTGCCGCTTGTGGCGATTGGCTAGTTTGCTTCAAACTTACGGGAGTCTTATCAACCCGTCATACGAAGGTTATATCCGGTTATAGGCCAAAGATTACTGAGCAGCATCGCTGGTTTGACTTTAAAATAATTTGTGAGTATTTTTTAAATAATATTCCTTGCATACTGTTTATTCTTGTACATCGAACTGTATTTCCTTGCACAGTGTTTATACAGGTTGTACCAATAGTACGCAGTGTTGTTTTTAAATGCCAGTATATATGTCAAGAATAAACTTTGTTATATATATCTATTAAGTGTCGTTTATACTTCATTAGAGGGACACTTCAATTTACATATACCCACGTTAGAGTAGAAGTTAGCCATCTCTATAAACTTTATTCACATCTTCAGGATATCTAATACGAAAATATTACTTACCGTACAAGGAATTTTGGGAGTTGCAAAGATTGGCTCTACAGTGCTGCACGGCCTCTTCTTTCCATTGGGAATTTTATTTTGACAACCTTGATAAGCACAAGATACCTAAAATAATTGAAATATAATTGCATCTATCAGTTTAATTATAAAATGAAGAGCCACAGTTATAGCTAAAAGACTTTTACAATATTCTTGAGGTTAGAAGCACGTTCCCAATTTTCTTGTAGTTTATTCGTCCTCAGAATTTGTCAACACATTTTTGATGGAGCTAAACATGATTATTTTAAATTATTTTTAATATCCGTGAACATTAAATATCTTTAATATAAAACATATTCAAATTATTGATATATCATCAGGCATTATCTTAAGGTTGCAGTGTACTAACCCTATTGGATTCACTCATCTCAATGTTAAGGTATGGAGAAAATGTATCCAAGGATTGCCGACTTCGATTTAACTTTTTTTAAATGTACTCAGTTATAGAGAAATAAATTTTACACTTTGGGGCATTTTTCGTTAAAAAAACGCAAATAATATTTCAACATTTAAATTATTCAGGGGAAAATCTGGTATACTGTCATTTAAACGCTCATAAATTCCTTTGGTGCATGAAGTTTATAAAATGAATCCAATTGCAAAGAGAAGAAAAGTTCATGCTATCTGAAAATGCCATTTTTATTGCATTATCAGCATGTATGTGTCAGTAACTAGTACAAAAATTTTCTTCATAGGTTAACATTGAGGTGAGCGAATCCAACAGGGTTAGTACACAGCAGTCTTAATATCATAATTTAGATTTTTTGAAATTTGATAATTTTAGTCATTTTTTTCAACATCTTTTAAGATAAGAAGTTTAATCTTACTTTTTTCGGCAACAGACTTTCACACTGATTGAACTTCTGGCAATACTCGAGATTTCTTGCTGAAAGGAAAATTAATTATTAAAAAAATTAATGAATTTGCAATTAGCCCGTTTCAAAATTCTGTTGAATTAAATCCAAGACTAAGAGAGAGAGATAGAGAGAAGAATTTTAAAGTGTTCCAAAAGAGTTAATCAAAGAGGACAGAAATATAACAAGTAAACAAAAATTATGTAACGACTTTAAATATTCAATGTTCGATTTAAATTTAAGCCATATCCATTCTTCAAATGTGCAGAAAAAGTAGTAACTTTTGAAAACAACGTAGAAAAAAATTTAAAAGTTCTAGCTAATCGTTTATATATAATGACAGCTTATTTGTTTTATCACTAGCTAGTATTTACAGTAAGTGGCACTATTTTCAATATGTTAGAATTGCTATAGTAAGGTAAAATAATGCTACCATGAAATTTATCTAGAAATTATTCAAATTAAAATTTGACGAGTTTACATTTCACTTCTAAACTGAAAAAATTATTAGCCCTTCAAATTTTCTTCAAAACTAAAAATTTAACAAAAATTAGGAAAGACATTTTGCAGAAAAATTTTTACCGAAAATTTACTAAGCAGTTATTAAAAGTTTTGAGATGAAATTTCCATATTACAAAGATAATCAATTGCATTTTCTAGTTTTCCAATTTTTCAAGATAAATATAATATTTAAATACTTAAATGATATGAGGAGTTACACACTAAAGAAAATAGACGTTTAAATAAAAACTAAAATTAAAATAGAGAAATTCAAGTTTTTAATAGTAAATCCGTGTTTAATATAAATTTATGAAAGAATGATTAAAATTAACTTACACATGGAAGCGCAGTTAACGATTGCCATAAATTGATCTTTACTCATAGTCACCAAAATATTCTGTCGAACAGGCTCCCCATATGAAATGCCCGCAAACACAGCTAAAATGAGGAACACAAAGTTATACATCTTTGGTCAGAGCTCGGTATTTCTATTTGACTGCGATAAACAAATTTTATCACAATGAGATACTCACTGCGGATGCACATGTCTATATATATGTGTGCAGTTGTCCTCACCCTTAAGAAAATTTCAAAAGTTATGTTTCAATATATGCGAGGCAATTTTAAAACTGTCGTAAGATCCGCAAGGTCTTCATCTGTGTCTATGTGTGCTCATCTGGATCTATGTATACTCAGCTGGGTCTGTGTGTGTTTCATTGAATACGATTAAGGAATTTTGTAATCAAAGTACATAAGAAATTACACATAGGGTTATGTTTAACACAGTAACGTTAGATTCATGCCACCTGACCACACATACAGTAGTTTCACAAACAGCAATAACTATCTTCAGTGAATATGTCCAAATATAAAAAGTCATTTACAGAACTTAGGTCAAATTATCACGTCAAATTAGCGTAATATATTTCAATACATCATTATTACACACATGGCAACTTACACTCTTGAATTGTTCATTTAAAATTATACTGCATTTTTACGTTCGAAGTAATAAGAAATGAGATTTGGTTAAACAGTCAGTTTGTGTGGAGTGTATAGGTGAGTATAAGCAAAACGAGGATAAAACTGACTGGATTTTACCAATACTGGTTCCCAATCCATTCGGAATGGGTTTGAAACCAAACCCATTCCGAATGGACACAATCTTTATGCCTACCGCAGGATTCGTACCCTACACCGCCTCCGGATCCTAAGAATAACGCGCTGGCCCTAGATGACTTCTTGTAGAACTACTGCTAATAATATTAGTGCGATAAATTGTATGTTTGGGGGGGAGGGGTTGTAATTCGATTTCTGTGGCATAGAGAATTAATTATTCAATCTTAACGAAATAGTTTTTTTTTTCTTGTCTGGAAAAAATTAAATATCACAATAACGCTCAAATTTAACCTTATAATTTTGGGTTCATTAATTAGGAATTTACTGTATTTTTATTTAATATTAATACTCAATGTATGAATACATACTTAACACTTAATGTATAAATTTCAATATTAAAATTAAAAGTTCAAAAATTTAAAACTAGAATATTTAGAACCATAGCGCATGAGAGAAACTTTGCTATGTTCTAATATGTTTTATCATATAACGAGCAAATAATTGCAATAGATCTAAAAAGCTTTAAAGGTTATTAGAACTTTTACAGCTCATAGCTTTAAAGCTCTAAATTGTTAAACCATAATACTTTTTTTTGTTCCTGTCCATATAAAATTAAAAATCCCAAACTTACATTTCTTCTGCTACGTATTCTCTGAAACTCTAGAACAAAAACTTTTTCTTAAATATTCTTTTTTTTTTCCCGAGTAAACTACTCAAATGCGAACTCTCCTTGTAAAATTATTTGCTAAGCTACCTTTACAGCGAACTTTCAAGTCAAAAGTACAAAATCAAATCGAAACACTAATAAAATAATTGTTTTTTCCCTGTCTGCATGAAATGCAGTACTAACCAGTGCATAAACATGTCTCATTCTCTTGCAATCTTCCATTACTAATTTTCTATACTTGAACATTATACATGCAATTTAGGAACAAATTATGTATGGTTGTATAAAGTAGTTTTGAAAACTAATCCAATGAATTGTAATAGAGCATTCAATCTCTGAATCCGAAAAAAAAAATTATTCGACCTCAGTGAAAGAGATTTTTTTTTTTGCTTCTGAATGAAATTAAATACTTTAATAACATATATATTGTGACGTGTTCTCTCTAAATGTGCTAGTAAGATCTTGCTAAACATCAATTTAATCTTTCAATATCTAAAATGAGGAACACCAAAAGGAAAAAAAACAAATATTTTACCATAGCAACCATTTAATTTAAACCAGTAAACCAGTTGCTGCCATGAGAATAAGCTCTTCACTTTTTGCGGCAGTGAAGATTGACATGTTTTATTTTTCTACGTCTGTCTTAAAGAAAACGTTGAAAGGACTTGAAACATTAGCAAGGTAGACAAGAACAAGGCATTTGCTGCTTTTTCTCATTGTTTTCTTTTCACGATATTCAATAGAGGGACAAAATTTGTTGCTATTTTAAATGAGAATTAAGGAATGTACCATGCAATTTTTTTTAATTCTATGAACCACCTCTCAGTTTTTAACGCAAACTAATTAATGAGAGGTTCAGAAAAGTTAATCAAGAAGAGACTAATGATAGAAAATTCAGAGTAAAGGAATCTAAGTTTTTCTCTTATTTTCACAGTTCAAAAGAAAAACCTAATCTCGAACCTGAAAATGTACGAGTAATGGATTTGAGATAAAATTTTCTTTTAGAATGCAAAAGTTTTTCTAAAAGTCGCTACTGAATGCAGCTCTAATGAGCGATGTCAAGCAGATGGTCATACCCAAATAATTTCATTTTTGACCTTGAAAGCTTTAAAAGGATTCTATTCTCCTGTTCCTCTCTGTAATTACAGGTTCCGATAAAAAAAAATATTTTCCTATAAATAATGCCACCTTTCAGTCTTATATAAATTAAACTTCTATTCATAGGGTAGCATGTAGATGTAATATTTTTGTCACTATATATAATATTTGTTTCTCCTTTTATTTGTTCAATATTTGACCAAGTAAATAAAGTGGTTATAGGCGATTTTCATTCAAAATTACTTTTAACCATCTATTGATCCATAACAGTCAAATTCTAAGTTTTGAAATATAAAAGTATTGAAAAGCGTAATTTTCGTCATTTATCTTTTCGAAATAGGTATTAAAAGAAATTTGCAGATTAAGTGAATCTGAAGCAGATACAGCCAAAATTTAGGTCACTCATTCTCTTTAGACATCCAAGTAATAAATACATGATGCGTAATGTTTGAGGAACCGAAAGACAAGACCTAAGGTAATATCTATCCAGGGCAGAAGTGTTGATCTCGCAGCTAACTTTCTGCGATGTGCAATATGTATTAAGGTTAATTTAAGATACTTGGATAAAACGGCAGATGAAAATCTGTATTCTTATCAACGGCTGCTGGATTTCTTAAAAATAAATTAATTAGTAAAAATTAATTAATAAAAATTAATTAGTAATAAATTAATTAGGAAAAATAAATTAATTAGTTGATAAATCAACTAATTAACTAGAACGAGTACGAGTAACCAATGTGGCATGGCTAATCATTTCTTTTCACATTTCTAGCTCACGTTCACATGAGGCGAAATGCTCAGCCAATCAGAACGTCAGGAGAAATCAGGTGACGTTGATACGACGTTCTGTGTGTAGTCAAGGCGTAATAGTCTTTGTTGGTCGTTCCTCGCTCATAAGATCAGCTGTGTTGTTGCTTTGTCGTAATTGTTTTTCTATAGTTTCTCTCTTTTGTGGAACAAAACAGACTGGAAAAGAAATATAATTGTGTTTATATACAACATACTGGCATACATACGTTCGTTTATAAACTAAAAATTGTAAAATCGTACCTTCGTTCTTCTATTGGACAAGAGCGATTAACAAACTTGTCTATAGTATCAATTGAAAAAGATGTTACCAAAACATTAAATTTTGACGATATAATAGATGTGTTTGCAAATGAAAAAGTAAGAAAAATTTACAGTTACAGAATTCAACAGTTACAGAATTACAGTTACAGAATTCAACAGTTAATTTTGAAGAAATGAATCAACTTGATCTTCTAAACCTTATCCAAGAAAGAGATTTGACCGATACTTTCCCAAATGTGTGCATAGCCTTGAGATTTTACTTGACGCTTGCAACTACATCAGCAAGCTGGGAGAGGAGTTTTAGCAAACTGAAGATAATTAAAAACTCTCTCAGATCAATAATAACTCAAGACATGAGACAGATTGAATTACCTCGCAATACTGTCTATAGAAAGCCAAGAGGGTAATCCAATAAATTATGAAGAAGCGATCAACTCATTTTCTGAAAGAAAATCAAGAAAAATAATTTTGTAAAAATATCTGCACACAACACATTTTCTAAAGCATAATGAAAGGTAGCTGCGAAGACCATCATTGCTTGGGCAAGAGGGTAGCAGTGGGTTTTAGTGGGTTTTATTTTTAGTCGGTATGAAGAAAATGCATATACTTCTATGTTATAGTATTGTTAAGTTAAAAATATATTTGTTTTTATTTCAATAAATTAAGTTTGGCACACCATCAAAAAGACTATTACTTTTATCCTGTTATTTATTATTGCATTAAATAGTGAAAAACAGCTACGAGGGCGGCATGGAGCTGACTTGCCCCCGCTGAGAAATTTCCTAGATCCGGCACTGAACATAAATTGGGAATTTTTTTTCCTAACACGGAAGCACTATGTCGTGAGAGATTCGCCTTTTATTCACCGCGATTTGCTGGCTACTTTATTATGGGAGCACCATATAGGTGAACCAGCATTGTTCACTATGAGGGGCACGACACGGAAACGACGATGCATTATTCGGGATTTGAACTTAAGCCCACTGAGTGCTAGCTAAGAGCGCTAACCATTACACCAAGTGGACGGTTAAAATAGGAAAATAACAGTTTAAATTCTTATTTTGAACTGACGATAAATTGCATCGACTGTGGAATGCTTAAACATGAGAGTATTCTCAAAATGTTTTAAAGGCACTAGTACTTTGGAAGGATGCCATGAAATTATCTCGGTTGTTATGAGGGAAATAGTAGATACCTCTAATGTTCAGGATTATTTATCATAGACTAAAAAATATCCTTTAACAGAAAATGCATTTTACTGACGTTCTATTTTTTAGAAAAAATAGTGTATTAGATGAACTCATACTGTATCATAGATTTGAAAAAGTATGAGGCAATCACTTTCAGCCATAATTCCCTCTTTTTTTTTAATAATATGCTTCCTTTTTAAAGGTAGGTATATTTTTATGTCGTGTGAGGCATAACTTCCCAACTTAAAAATTTAGTATTGTAAGAAATAAACAGAAAAGAAGACTTAAAGACGTTTGCTACAAATTTTATCATTGTAAAGATTTTTCTGAGTTTATGCGTAGAGAAAAATCACTTTGAAAAAAAAATTAAACAAAATTTAATGTCTCATCAATTTAAAAGCAACATAATATTTTGCCTTGTAAATGAATACAATACAACAACGAGAAGAAAAAGCAATTTGTTAAAAGAAAGAAGTTTATAAAGAGTATTTTTGTTTATTCTTTAAAATCGATTCTGTCACCAAAGTTAGTTTCAATAAAATTGTTTTGCCTTGAAATAAAAGTCAAGATACGATAAAAACTAACTATGAGACACAACGATTTTATAATACATTGCAATCTTTTATTGAAACATTTAAAGTGCACATTAGTTGAAAAGCGTACTTTCGCGTATCATTGTTATCCTCCAGTATCGACAAATTAAAGAAACGAGGAATGTTTTACATGGAAAAAAAGGAAAACACCCAGCAACCATTTTTATTGTGAAAAAGAACTGAAGCGAAGTCACCGTGCGAGCTAGCCTCGTAACCAGGAAGTATTCTGTTATTGTTTTTCTGTCCTATGTTAGTTAGTATTTAGATCAGTGGTTCTCAACCGGTAGTCCGCGAGAGCCTTGGGAATGGTCCGGCACAACATATAAAAAAGTTGCCATTCAAATGGGGATTTTGAAAGCAATGTTCCTTGAACTAGATGGCGGAATATATCCGATGACTATCAGGTGTTAAATTAAAATTTCTTAAAAGTTTAACATGATTATTTTATTATTAGACTATGATACAAAATAATTTGCATACTCCCAGAAGGTTCCACCTCCTCAAGTCGGTGGTTTCCGCACATGATTCAATTTCAGGCTTAGTGGTCCTCAGACTTCTACGAGTTGGGAACCCCTGATTTAGATGTTCGTATGCTAGGGCGTTTTAATCGGTTTTGTGCCGTTTAAGGTTTTATAAGATTAAAGTTAAAATATTCACAGGCTTTGATTACTTATTAGTTATTACCCATTACTTAATTACCCAGGTTCGTTTTAACCCCAGCATGTAAATACTGTAGAAAAGATTAGACACAACTTAAATGTTTATATAAATGATGAGGACCAATATTTACAAAATTAACAACGAAAATTTATTACACAAATAAACAGTTAAATTACAGTATTAAAATGATTATAACTACATGGATAAAAAATAATGTGTTAAAATGATTAATGTTCTTTCAAATAACAATTTGGGTCCTCACCGGATAAAACAAGGTATGTATCATTTACGGGATTTTAATTTAAATTTAAATCTTAAAATAGTACTGTCAACAGGCAACAGAAATGTAGAGACTGACTTACCCCAATTCGGCGTTGCTACGGGAACATTAACATTGTTCCATCTTTTTCGCTCATGGTTGTAGGTAAAGGGGCAGGATGGACTCGAGAGTCCACCACAGGGCAAGCCCGTAGGCTATTCGCCCTCTGCACACCTCTATATCCTCTGCACACTCTGTCTCTATCTCTCTGAAAACTTTTTCTCTCTCATCTGTATCATTTCTACCCCTTAATATTTATCTCAACTTTTTGCATACATGTTTTCACCTTCCAATCACAGTATTTTCTTCTCCATATAAACTCCACCTACGTCTTAAAACCCTTTTCTAGTGGCCCTAATATTTCTCTTTTATTAAAATCACACTTCTCATTGGACCTATACTAAACATTTTCATATTCTTTCACATTTTTCCCCTGTTCCTTTCTACATTTTTTTTTATATTTTATTTTCTAACACCTGGTCAGTTTTATAACATCTTTTCCTGACCATGATCCGACAATACTGCTACTGTTGCGTAAATTTCAATATAATCCTTTCAATTCCTAAACCTTATTCTAAGGGGCTTTTTCGACTGACCCTCGTCCAACGCAACTCTTTTATCATGGGGCCTTTGACTAACCGCGATCTAATTTTACTACTAAGCCTTTTCTTATGGGGGGCCTTTATATGGGAGCGGCGGCTATTTCCAAACCTTCCCCTCTCTACCATAAATATATTTTTATTGCGTACGTTTCCCTTTTCTAACAATCTTTTAAACTTATGTAAAAGGCCTTTTCTTATACTTTCACTACAGCCGCCTCAATCTATCCTTCCTCTGCGTATACAATTTTTATAGCTGACCCTTTCTTAATTGTTATTCCCCTTCACAACGCTTCACAATGGATAAAAGAATCTTGAAATGGCTTGCAGCTTTTAACAAGATCTCCGAAAGCCTTTTGCTGGCTTAAAGAGCCAGCACGTATTCGTAATGTAATAAATAGTTTTGTGTTCTGTGTAAATAATTGTGAGTCCATGAGCAGTGACGTAGCGAGCATAATTGGCGCCCGGGACGCGATACCTTTTTGGCACCCCCTCTCCCTGAAAAACATATAGTAATATATATATATATAGAATTAGTGAAAAGGACCATTTTGCGCCCCTCTGCAAGTGGCGCCCGGGGCATGATAGACCCCCTTGCCCCCCTGTCGCTACGCCACTGTCCATGAGTAATTATTAAATAACTTTAATAATTGATCTTATTCATTAGACAAGCCGCTCACAGTTTACTTAAGTGAGATTTAGTTTTAATAAATCTGCAGAAGGAACTTAGCAATGAGTCATCTTTGAAACAATTTTGCTACCTCGCACGTTTAATACAGTCTATTATACACTACTTCCTCGGTTATTAGATAAGCTATCGCAGAATTTTCTGGATTTACTTCTTAGAATTTTTCCTTGTTCAATGTGGAGGACAATTAGTCACCGAAATTGTTCTCTACATCTCTAAATACAGTATTTAGCGCATTTCAAAGAACGAAAAGCATATAAAAAATTCCTTAAATCTAGTAATGAATTGTGGCGCCATCTACTGGCTATTCATTATATTGATATTCCTTTTCTTCCGCCTCGTGTAAAATATGATAACTATGCTTTACCGAACGCTAGTTATGGAAAATCATGTAAAATTCAAATTAGCTGTACTTAAGGGGACAAGGGACCTTCAACCTCATTTCGTTTTAAATTTTCAGTGTTTTACTCTACATACAAATTCAGAATAAGTAATATTCTCTTTTGCTACATTGAACTCCCTTAGAATTCACAAATAAGTATTCTGTGGAAGAATAAGTCCTGTATTTCAAAAAAATTCTTCAAAATTGCTAGAAATTCTCAAAATTTACCATGCGGATTCATTTCTATCCGTTTTCTTTCAAATTTCTCGGGATTGTTAATGGAAGTGTTTGTCACAAAATTGTGCATCATGCTTTGAAACCACAAATAGTTTTCAAATTTTAGACCGTTTAATAAAGGGAGAACATACAAAAACTTTAAAAAGTAACATGCATATTTTAAAAAATATATATTTATGGCTTTAGATTCATACAAAAAGAATTCAATTCACAGTTATGTTTAGATATATATAGTAAACTTATATTTAAAAATTTAAGGTTTTTAAAGGATATGGAATGCGCTCAGAACATTTTGAAAAATGCTAGCATTTTTTTTTTTTTTTTTGGAAATCAGATATGTTTCTACCAAAAAATTCTTATTTTGAATTCTAAGAATCTTCGATGTAGTCGGAAAGAATATTAATTACTCTCATTCTGTGTATAAGGTTAAAAACTGAAAATTAAAATGCGAGATTGAAGGTCCCTTGTTACCTTAAGAAAATAACAGTAGTCTGCTCTGTTATGAGAGATGGCATCAAAGGTCAAAAGGAGAAATTTGTCATAGAGTCAATTCAATTTACGCAAGTATATCTATTTCCGTTTTTGTTTTCTATTTCGTTTTTCTTAATTTGTTACAACAACATTGTTCAAATTTTAAGGAATTATAAAAGAACTAGCTGAAAACCCGCACTTCGCTAAAGAGTGCATTCATATTAAATACTACGGTCAATGTATGCAATTAATGCCAATACATACAGGGCCCGACTTAGCCAAATTGGGGCCCGGGGCAAAAACTTCTTTGGGGGCCCCCCTCTGCTTCACTACTTTAGTAATGAAGAACTTATTACTTAATACTAAACTTTCTATTCGATTTGGGGCCCCCCTCTGGTGTAGGGGCCCGGGGCAACTGCCCCGTATGCCCCTGCCTTAGTCAGGCTCTGAATACATATATATATATATATATATATTTATAATAAATACGGCGATCAATGTATACAATTGATGTAAAAAAATACATTTATAAAAAAATCGTAAGGGATATTTTATACACAAAATAATGTAGAATAAAATATTCAAATTAAATCTAATAGGACATACTAAAGAATATGCAGTGTAGTACAGTTAATATAGTACAGTTTGAGGAACATATTTTTTACTATACTTTAATATTTTTTTAGATAATGTCCAAGCCGTTAGCGAGAGAAGAAAAATATTTTTTGTCTATTTCGTTATTATGACGTGACGATAAATTTATTTAGAGTAGCAGAAACAGAAATTACGTGATCAGCATTTAATAAATTAAATTCTAAAAATTAATCTTTAAAAATTCACCAAAAATCAGAAAATGGAGGTAAAGATTCGAAACAGATTTCATTTTAAAGGAACTTTTATGATCTTTCTCGTGATATAAATTTTATAACCCTCAAATTATTATTTTAAATGCAAACTAAAAAAAGTTACTAAAACAGCTTAAAAATTTAATTTTAAAAAAATCTAAGTAGAATTTTTCAAAAATCTTTCTTAGTGGACCCCTACACTATAAGAAGAATCGCCATGCAAATTTCAGCCCTTTAGGTCCAGCGGTTTGGTCTGTGCGTTGTATGTCAGTCAGTGAGGCAGTCAGTTACGGAACTGTTTTATATAAATACTAGCCGGGCTTCGCCCGGCTATGCTCGGGCCCCACAAAAGATAAAAAGGCCCTTTTCAGGGCCATACAAATGTTCCCGTCAATTCCCCGTTAAATTCCCGTCAATTTTCTATCCCGTCTCTGCCAACAGATGACTGCACCGTACGGGAGATATGTCGGCCATGTTTTCTCACGATGAGTGAAGCGGTGAAGTACTTTTAGAATTAAAATACCTTTAAAACTATTTTAAAGCTTCCAAACTAATCTTAGAATTATCTCGAGGCTTTAAAACATAAGTATACGAAGTTTCAACCAGATTCGTCAAGAAATGTAGATTTGTATACGTTACATACATACATACATACATACATACATACATAGAGACACTCTGCTTTATTTATATAGACTCTGCTTTATTTATATAGATGCAGGAGCAACTGCTTGATTATAACTGGAATTATTTGGACGGGTTTAACTGGAATTTTAACCTTCTGTGCTTTCCAAAAATTCCTTTGAAAATTGATTCCATTAGAAGGGACTTTGCAAATACATATGAAACCCGGTTATCTGCATTAACATGTTGTAATAAATGATTCTGAAAACATCATATTGCTCTCATTAGAGAAACTGGTCAGATCATGGATTGTGGCTTAACTTTCTTGCACGGAGAGTTTCTTTTTAAGTCAGTGAAAATTATTATTGCACATGCAATCATTTATCATGAATTAAATAAAGATTCCCAAAATTAAAGAATCTCTATGGCCATATCTAAAACTTGATTATGTAGTTTTGTTCATATGTACGAAGTATTTTGATTCAGATAATAGAGAGTAATTTTCAAATTATTTAGGTTCTTGGCTCTGAAAAAATACTTCCTTCGTTTATTCACTCTGTCAAACTAATATTTTACTATAAGAAACGTATAGAAATTTATTGAAATGTCTTTAAAACGGATAAATAATTTTCCTACTTGTGAGTTTATTTTTCATATAATTTTTTTCTAAAAGTCTCATATGAATACCAGAATATATGATTTTTCAACATCAATTGCTCTTTTATTATAGAGATTACATTACAAATAATATCCAGATGGATTTCGCGCGTAATATAACACCTTGAATGTAAATAGAATGTTTTACGTAGCAATTTCTGTTTATATGATAATAAGCAAGTTTGTATTTTGTTGACCCTCATCTCCAGGTGAGTCCGTCTATGTTGTCTTGGAGTCACTCCAACATATCAATCGACAACATCAATCAAATTGTTGTCCCTTTTTTTCTGTACAAATTCGCCTTGTACAGAAATTTTAATCGAGGCCTTCGGTTTAGCGTACATGCCAACCACACAGTTAACACCTCCCCTCCCCCCCTTAGACTCCGATGTAAATTTTTCCAGAAATATTCCATAATGTCCCATGTAAAACTTCTCGGAGGTATTCCATACAAAAAACTCATTTATCAATTTTTAGTTTCTGTACTTAATTTCAACTGTCCTATAACTAGAAGTAAATTACAGAAGTAAATGTATTTTTCTTTAAGTCTGATTGATGTTATCGATCTATAATACAAAACTGAATCCCGGATTCAAACACAAATTGAATCGCTAGACTCCAATCAGGCCTTATAGTACTAATCAGAGCCTTAAGGCCTGTTCAAATTGCATTCGGAGCGTTGCGATGCGTTGCGTTACTACGTTGCCTCCTAGATTGCTGACATGACCTGTGATTGATTATAAGGATCACGTGGTGGATGAATTGAGCTCTGTAACTGGTTAACATTTTTAACGTTGGCGCAACGTTACGCTCCTAATTCAGTGTGAAATGGCCGAAAGCCGTTCTCCTAGCTTCTGGCTTATCTAATTTACATGATTTGGCTACCTGCAAAGCAAAAGACTTAGGGCCTGTTCGCATAGAATCCGACAGCGTCAGCGTAAGGGCCTGTTCACATAGGAGTCCGGTAGCGGAAGCATAAAAGGAAAGATGGCGCTCAGACGAAAATAAACCAATCATAGGCATTAAAAATTTCGTTGCTAATCGTTTGGAGGTTTTTCATCTTTTAAATATATTTCAATACTTTGACGGGTCCTTACTCGTATTGAAATATATTTAACCAATTGCAAACCTCCAAACGATTAGCCACGAAATTGTTAAGGCCTGTGATTGGTTTAAATGTCAGTACGAGTACCGTTGACGCTGACTGATTCTATGTGAACGGGTCCTTAGAGCTATTTTTCCCTTTATCTTATTCATAATTTTTCTCCCAGACAGTGTTCCAAGCTACAAATCCCTGTCTTTTGCAAGAAAAATGAACAAATAATTAACCGAATATAACTTTAAATATTACTTTTAAAAGTATTATTTATTTACCATTACAGTAAAATAATTACTATTTCCTCAGAAGTTATTGGGTATAGCTTTGAAATCATATAAATTAACATCTAATGTCTTTTCTTTCACTTATTGTGTATATTAAAATATATAATGTCTTATAGCGTTAGCGTAACTCTGTACTGTAGACTAACTGCTACAAAGAAATCAAACGAATCAATGAAATAAAAATATCACTGTCAAGACGGTATTCCATTGCTCACATCAAAAATAAATTTGATTTCAAATAAATTGGTATAAAATTGTTTGCTCTCTTAATGCGTTTGTTTTTCATGATTTGGAAAGAGAAAGTGGTGTCAATGCTTCACTTTCTTTACTCATTCGGACAATAAACGAAGTATCGCAGTAACCAGTTTGTTTGAACATAATAAGTGTTACTCAGAAAAAAAGACGAAAAACAATTTTTCTCTCAAGAGTTAAAAGAGAAAAACTGTTCATGTTATACATATACATTTAGTTTCAATTTGTTAGTTCTATTTTTTTAACCGAGCTTCGAATGATAGTTTCTATCTTCTTTTCTTGTTTTAATATTGTTTTTATTTGCTTTTTTGTTTTCTTTTTGTTTTTAGAGGGTTTTCGAAGAGGGTAACCCCTGACGGTAATGTGGTTTTGAATTATCGGACTTAAATTAAGACAAAAATGCACAGTTTGAATATAAACAGATCTTTTCCGGGACAAATCAGTCTAGAATCAGATGTTTAGAATGAGGTTCGTAAGGTATAAGATCAATGAGATTTTTTTCTTTTTTGCCCAAGCCCAGAGTACGAATCTAAGAACATACATTCAACATTATACTGTCGGTATCTGCTAACAGCAACCTTTCTATCTTTTCTATCTGTTACAGACCCCTAATCGAGTCCCCCTAATCTGTTCGCACGGGAAGTTAATGCTCTGAGTTACCAGCTACTTTATTTCTTCTACGCATTTAAAAATTTCTAGACATAGTGAGCAGGATGTATGTAA
This sequence comes from Dolomedes plantarius, assembly GCA_907164885.2. Lineage (NCBI taxonomy): Eukaryota > Metazoa > Arthropoda > Arachnida > Araneae > Dolomedidae > Dolomedes > Dolomedes plantarius. The sequence continues at coordinate 157,059,618 of OU015492.1, forward strand.
ATAGCGTGTTTAGGGGATGGGGTGCAAATCTGGGTAATCCTGGAAAGTTTCAACCCATCCCCCTCCGTTAATTTTACTCTGATTACTGTTAACCGTGACAATCATCTATAAAAACAAAATGCTACATAGTATGACAACACATATTCTCTTTTGAAATTACAATATCAACAGTGTAAGCTATCAAACACACATGCAGAGCAAGATAGAGCCAATATAGTACACGTAAAACTGGCAAAGCTAAATAAGTAAAACTATTAAAAGAATTTAATATATTACTGCATTAGTAAATCTATTCGCATTTGTAAATTGCATAAGTAGTACTTTGCTGTGGGGAAGGGGGGGGAGGAGATTTTTATTTTCCGAAGAGAAATTTTTTACTTTGGAATTTATTTCTTACCTACAGGTTTTTAGGCGTCAAGTTGTTTATGAGTAAAGCACTCCCGTGGTTAAGAGACCATGGTACTGCTTAGAACAAACCTTGCAGTGCACATGTAGAAGACAAAATACATAACATTCATATGTAAAATTGTTAATTGTTCATTACAACAATCGCACTAATTTCTTCTCGACCCGACGATGAACTGTTGATTAGTTTGAAACCTGTAGCCACCACCTTTATAATATATTGAGTATTTGAAGAAATGTTCATTACTTACAAACCAGAAAGACTTTAGCGTAGCAATTGAGACTAAAAACAAAATATTTCTTTCTTTATATTATTGATAGGAAACTCGGCTAATAATGAAAGAATTGTAGGTATTAACAAAACCAGAACCACATCTATGGCCAATATCCTTTTTTTAAAATCTAAATCTTGTGTATTTTTGCTATGTTTTTCTACGCTGATTTTCACTTTTTAAGCGGTTTATGGTCTCTTCTAGGTAAGTCAAAAGTTGCTGGAATCCTTTTTCAGTACTAAACCACTAAATTTTTTCTAAACCTTTTGGGTCTGTTTAAAATATGTGTAAATTCTATGCTTTATCTACAGTCAGATTAATCAGCAATTTTTGCATTCAGTTTCATTACTGAAGGGAAAATTAAGAATTAACTGTTGATTTGCCAACTAACAGTTCAACTAGCCGAAGAAGTATGTTAATTCATTAAAATATGAATTAACATTGTTTTCTTTAACGCATGACCACAAATCAAAATAATGCACACGAACTCAAAAATATTCAATGCTAATTTATTTATTCATTTTTAAAGTTCATTCAGATACAAAATTTTCAATAGGCAGATTTCAAATGTAGGTATCGCTGTGGAAGCCATTATAAGAGAACATTATCAAAATAAATCATATATTACAGCAAAATCTCATAATTCCTCATCTTTTCTTGAAACAATCAAAAGTAATATTTAGGGGCCTTGCAGTATCCTTCATACAGTTTTCGGTTGCATACCTGTAATTAAAATAAAATTAATTCAAATCCATACTCGTAAATAATTAACAGCTTTATTATTGTCTAAATAACTCCATGTTATGTAGATATTTTTTTACTCTAAATATGCTTTCCCTACTTAAACGTTAAATATCTAGGCGTATCTATCAAACTAAATTTCTAGCATTCGTTACACACAAATGTGCTAAATATTTCGGTACATCTATGCTTTCAAATCATATAATGATTTAAACCAACATGCAGTGATTTTCCCAAATCATATGTTTGAAAACAAATATGAACTTTTATAAATCCCTATGTAAAGGGTTTTGGTAGTTCCTCTGAAACTTAAGACTTTTCTGTAAAGCTTATATCCGGGAGGGCTCCTTATATCCGCTTTTGGGCCAATAATAACAAAGAGCAATAATAATAATAAGCAACTTTTGAACTAAAAATTCCTTTTGTACTGTCCTATTTCTTCAAAATCTTAATCAATGGATTTAAAGATACACACACACATATATCCAGGATCAACCAAAATCTCGTCATAGGATGTTGTGCAGTTTTTATCAGAAAAAGTGATGGAGACGAAAACTAACTCTGGAACGAAGAAATGATGAAACGAAAGGAAAAACAATGAAATTATGGGATGAATATTTACTGTGAAAAATAAAAATTTCTACAAAATTTTATTTTTTCTAGGGAGAGAGGAAGCCCGTACGTCCCGTTTATTTCGATTTTGCTCTAAAAGTTTCCTTCCCGCTACTACATACATACACACACACATACACACAGATACACACACACCGATACACACACACACACACACACATATATATATATATATATATATATGAAACGACAGGGGCGCGGGCCGACGAATGAACGGCTGAGTGGCATAGTTTTGAGTTTGGTTAAAATGGATGACTTGTCGCCCAGCCGTGCATCACAAATGTTTAAATCCATTCCCGCATTTCATCTCAACCCTCGGATACAAATCAAAACACAACTTTTTCGAACTACATTTTATTTATTTCGCCGACCGCTCCGCCGGTATGAATGCAGCAAGAGAAAATACAGGAATCCGTCCTACTTCCGGATGTCAAGTCTTATATAAACTTCAGTCCATCACGTGATTAAAGGGTGTGTCTTAATAGTTGATTGGTTTAAAGTTGTTGTTGATGTGCAGAACTGATTTAAACTTGTACTGACGCTGCGCACCTTCCCTTTACTTAAAAAAGACAGCCATCTTGAATGATTTTGCCGAAGGCTGTAATAATGGAATTTAACGCGAAGGCCCAAAGGGAATTAAATAACTTAAGGGATTAAAAAAGGGTTTGTAATTTTGAATAGTAAAGTGAGGAATTAATAGTTTTTAAATGTTAAGAGTGTTGAATTAAGAAATTACTAGTTTTTAATATTATATATATACATATGATTTTTAAGAATCAAACCATTAGACCATCCTATATATTTAAAAGCTACGTCTTTTATTAATCTGTTCTGCTTTAAAAAACATTACCAGAAAATAAAACAAAGGATTCAAATCTTACCTCAAATTGTACCATCTCACCTCTCTCTTCTGGTGACAGCTGTGTTAAAAAAAAGAAAGAAATCATGAGTATATTACCTGTGAAATATATCAATAAATCTCTCTTTGGGGTACGACTTAAATATTATCCTTCTATATCATAGAAATCCTGTAAGGTTTATTTTTTTTCTGGGAAATTGAGTTAAACTTTGATCTTCTAATCTGGTGGTTAAGCTATCCCACTTATCCGTTATCTCCCCTATCTCCGTTAAGCCATCCCACTTTGCAAGGAAGTATTATACAAGTTTACCTTTAATAGGTGTTTAATACCAAATTAATATTTAGTTGTTGTTGTTTCTTATGCCCCCTGGCTGGAACACAGATCCAGATCAGGTCCATACAGGCTACGGGCTGAAATGTACGGCTCCGGTTTGAATAGCACCACAAGCGTCGGAATACGTCTTAGCTAGTTGCCACCTCAGTTTTGATCGAGCAACCCCAGGGACGACATCAAGTGGGATCGTACCCTCTTCCTCCCTCACTGACCTACATAGAGGAACTTTCCGGCCTACGGATTTAACGGGCTCATATTCGGCCTAGACGCGAAGATATTTAATGGCGCGCCAGGATTCGATCCGAGCACCCTCAGCACCCAAAGCCAGCACGTTACCACAAGGCCACGTCAAGCCCATTATTGTTGTTATTTCCCTGGAGTTATAAATTACAATGGTTCAAAATTACTGATTTCTTATATCTGTTCCCTTTCCCACAATCATTGGGAAATTTTAAAAATCAAATTAGTGTAATTATTTTTAAATAGAGCCCTAAAATACACTTGCCTTTAACTAACCACTTAGTCCATTATTTATTTTTTATTTTAAAAAATTTAGATTATTGCAGAATTGATAAAATTTTCTTTCTTTCCTCATTTGGTAGGAAATAATAAAGCCAAAATGTATCGTTTTCATGCTTACCTTAGGAAGAATTTGGTCCATACAGTCAAAGATCTGAAAAAATTAAAAAGAAAAAATGTTATGGATTTGCTAAATAAAATTAAATTTTAAAAATATATTGTTATTTGGATCCTCTCTTTTTCAAATGTATTCATAGACAAGATAATAAGGTAGAGGTCTAAAAATTTTGATGTAGTCTCAATTTATGAAAAATCCTCATCCACTCATATGTCATTAAGAAATTTAATAATCGAAATATGGTGTTATTTAGCATATTAAAAATAAAGGGAAAGCAAAGTGTTATTTAAAACTCTATCCTTGTTGATTTGTAAAATTAAGCATTGCAGTTTGTGACATTGCTCTTAACAACGTGATCGAACAAAACCTTGATTTTTCCCCCTTTTTGACACTACACTTATAAAATAAGCATTATAACTTGAAATCTCAGCACTTCATTCAGATACTGATCAATACTTTTATTTTTATTAAGCATACTAATATAAAATACATACGCAAACCATACAAAATATCCACTTCTTCAATTACACAAGTAATTGTTTTATGGGATAGTGTCCATTTTTTTCTCTATGTCAACACCTGTCTTACTGTTCTCAAACTCGATTTGAACTTTCAAATACGTGTAAGCTTTGATATAAACTTTCAAATGTATTTAAAGTTGTGCTAATGTTGTATAGCGTGGCATATGAAGTAAAAGGGGAAATTTTATGTATACAATATAAGGGGGGAAAATCTGTGATTACCAAACGTGCACTGATATATATATACAGTAAAAATTGTTTATAAGAACACCAGTTATAAAAACATATCGCTGAAAAGAGCGGAATTATTAGTTCTGTCCATCAATTCTCATGTGTATTGATGGATACAAAATCCGGTTATAATAACATCGTTAATAATAACATATCGCATTTAGGAACTTAAAATTAATTGGTTTCTGGGAAAATAAATCGCTTATAAGAACATGTTAATTGTCAACGGACTGGAAGTAGCAGCACTTTGTTCTTCAACCATTTTATTCTATTCGAAAAAAAAATGCATGTACAACACATATGGAGGCTCGTGCGCCTCCTTACGGTGAGCAAAAAAGGCTTGTCACAGTTGTTCAAAGAGTGAAGTCCATATTCAAATAACTTTTACGGTTGAGGAAAAATTTCGTATAATTTCCAGATTAAAAAACGGTGAAAATAAACGGAGCATTAGAGCCTGTTCACATAGAATCCGTCAGCGTCAGCGTTACGCGTATTGACATATTTTAAACCAATCACAGGCCTGAACAATTTCGTTGTTAATCGTTTGGAGCTTTGTAATTAGTTAAATATATTTCAGTAGGAGTAACGCTGACGCTGATGGATTCTATGTGAACAGGCCCTTAGTCAACGAATTAGGTGAGTCATGCCACGATTTCAAATATTTTTAAGAATAGAGAAAAATTGAAAGAAGAATTTGAAAAAAACCACTAAAATTAAGAAACTTCCACAGGCTGACATAGCAGAAGGCCTTTTGCAATGGTTTATGATTCAAAGGAGTGCGAAACATTCCCCTAAGCTGATCGATTTTGCAAGCGAAAGCAAATGAATTTGCGAAGCTCTTTAAAACTCTTTATGTACCACATTATGAATTAATAAACGAAAACTTACATAAATTTTTATTTATGTTAATTCAATACTATCTAACAAATAAATGTAAAAAAATTACTCACCTTCTTCAAATTTAATTAATTACCAACAGTTAATTGAAGTGGTACTTTAAAGTACCGCCAGTATTATAAGATTGCAAAAATCTTCAGACTTTAAAAATTAATCAGAATGTTTAAAAAATTATATAATTATTTATTCTGAAACGCAGAACAATTTTAAATATTATAATGAAAATTTAACTTTCATTATATTAAAAAACACATTTTTTTAAAAATTTACACATAAAAAAATTACATATGCTGCATTTTGAATGAACTTTCAAAAACTTCAGCATTTTGTGCACAAAGCTCGCAGAGATCTAGATTTGACAGAAATGCTGGCCAATAGCAACCTTTATTTTGAAGCTGTATGTCATTTGAACTGAAAAATCTCTTTTCTTCTTTTTTTTTTGAGGAATATTAATTCTTATTTAGTCCGCATTCATATTTTTCCAGTAGTTGCATGAAAATACTATGCTAAATAATACTTGCCAAATTTGAAAAATCTATTTCAAATGTCAAATTTTTCTTTGAATTTTCCAAGATGTCTCAGCAAGCATTGTTAATTAACATAAAAATAAACACAAAAGTGTAAAAAGCCCATATTTGAAGCATTTCTGCACTGCAAAAGAAAAATAGCCAATTTTCTGTAGTATAACTAAGTCCACGTTGTTTACAATGCTCATAGTACTGACGGTACTTATAAGTACCAGAAAGAAATTTTCTTGGTAAACAACATATAAATGTCATATAGCTAAACAACTATGCTAAATAATACTCTAAGATCATATTAAACATGGAAAAAAAATATCATTCACTTAACTTCAATAGTTTTAGAGTAGCTAAGATGTAAGTTTCAGAGAAAATGACATTCACAAAATATCTGTTTCAAACGCTACAACGGATGCTAAAATGAATTTTAATCCAAAAATTGGCTAGTTAAAACTGCTACTGCTATCTAGTAAGAATAAAGAAAGTATAACGCATCGATCCTTTACAGTTCCGTCAGTAATATACAAATAGAAGGTATTTTATAGGAATTTAAAGAAAGTGGTACTTATAAGTACCGTCAGTACATAAAGGGTTAAAAAACATAATTTCATTTGTTCAACTTTGTGGATCCAGATATTTCAGGAGAGGCATTCCATTGAGTACGGGAGAATCAGTGGAGAATCGAAGGCCGTGCCACCAGGAGTTTCTGATAACTGGCTGAAAACTGTTTGGACTACGTTAAGAGAAGGTTATGAAGACCATGAAATCTTCAACGCTGATGAAACTGGCCTATTTTATGGGATGATCCCGGATAGGACGTTGTGTTTCAAACACGAAAACTGCAGTGGTGGTAAGCTTTCAAAAGAAACGATAACAATTATGGTTGCTGCAAATTTTACTGGAACTGAAAAACTGAAGCTTTTAGTGATCGGAAAATACAAAAAATGAGGGCATTTAAAATTATAAATTCATTACCAGTTAATTATCCTTCGAATTCTACAGCTTGGATGACAGGAGAAATTTTTGAAAACTGGTTGCGGAAGGGGGACCAAGGGCTTATTAAACAAAAAAAAGAGAATTCTTATTGTGGACAATTGCCCAGCCCACCCTGCGGTTCAATGTCTTCATGCCATTAAATTAACTTTTCTTCCTCCCATCACAACCTCCGTATTGCAGCCTCTGGACCAAGGTGTCATTAAGTCCATTTAAAGTTCATTTCAGGAAGAACTTGATTTTACAGATCATCGACGATATTGAAAATAAGAAAGAACCGATGATTTCAGTACCGGACACTATCATCATGCTAGAAAGGGCATGGAATAATGTTAAACCTTTAACGATTTCGGATTGTTTCCGGCATGCTGGCTTTCTTTTTGAAAATCCTCCCGTTTTTCAAACCCAAGACGCTAAAGATGAAACTCTTCAAGACTGGGCTCGAGATTTGCCAACAGAACAAGATTCACTTCAGGAATATGAAGACATAGATTTGGCTCTTGCAACTCATGGGAATGTAGCGGATGAAGACATTGTTGAAGGCATAAATGCAGAGATTTCTGGCAGAGATGATTATATTGACAACAGTGCCAGTTCAGAAGATCTTTTGAACGAGTTTTCTTGCCCGAGTTTAAAAGAAATGTTTTCAGCTATCAATACTGTTAATAAATTTTTAGCTTGGAATGACGATTTTGTGAAGGATCCGATAGAAAAAAAAGCTGTCAAAGTGCTTGTCGCGATAACCGAGAATTATTTTTATTTACAAAATAAAACTAAGTAAACAAAAATTACTGACTATTTTTCAGAAAATAAATGAACATATAAAAACAAAATATTATGTATGTGTATTTATAATCGTTACATAATTTTATTCATTTTTCTTTTTAAGGTTTTTAGAACTATGTATTTGAACAAAAAGTTAAAAAATGCATACTTATATGAAAATAAACAGCGTGTTTTTCCTTGATTGAACTTGAACCTTTTAACCATTTTTTGAACGTCATGTTTAAGGTGTAAATAGAAATGAGACAAAGAATTTGATATTTCCAGCAGTTTTAAGTTATCTATCGGATATAAAAACTATTTATTAAAAGAACCAGCTTTTAAAGTCTCCTGGGTGTTCTTATAAACGATTTGTACTGTATATATATATATATGTGTGTGTGTGTGCATGCATACATATATATATAGAGAGAGTTAGAAAGAGTTAGAGAGATATATATGTATGCTTGTGGGAGAGAGTAAAAGATCCGGAGAATACAAACAATGCTCTCAGATCAGTCCTAATCATTTTAGTAAAGAGGAATATTCCTTATTCTCTGTTAGTAATAATGATTTAGAATAAATTTAAGGAATTTTGAAAATAGCACATGGGATTTTAACATATATCCAAAAGTACTTTTTTTTTACTCTTACTTCTAAATATTACTAATCCAATGATAATTTGTGATGAATATACAAATAATATTTGCCTAAACCAACTATCAGAATCCGTTTCCAAAGTAAAAAGCTGCTATGAAAATATCCATTCCTAATTGATTATTATATACAAAATAATTACAAGATAAAAAGAACTTTTTAAATACCACGTTTTTAAATTTTCTGTTGAATCATATAAACTAATTGCACAAGCCTTCACTAAATTATTCTTTTGCACTTTCTTTTATTTGATTTTAATCACTTTTTAGTCGTTTCCACTATCCACAGATTTTATAAACTGCTAACTTTTATAATTTTTTTTCCTTTTTCACACAATATTTTTGTAAACAAACTAAATTCACATGCATTCTGTTTTCAAAATCATCAAACGCCGTTACGCAAAAGTGCAAGCATTTAATTCAATCGAAGCGCCACCTTGCGGATTTTTCCGAACTAACTTTCCATACAAAACAAAACTAACTGAAAATGAATTCAAATCTGCTGAAACATGGCTAAAAGTATTAAAAGAATACATTGTCATCGTATTCTGAGCTATTCTAAAAGTTTCAAATGTCTAGCTAGTCGGGAAGTTAGTTAAAAATCGATTGCAAGATTTGTACTGGACAAACACACAAACAAGAAAGCGAATTAATAAAACGTAGTAATAACGACTGTGGAGATGACACTAATCCCCTTCTTTCCACTTAGCAGTGCCTCTGGATGACCAGAATACTTATGGTTCATAAGTATTGTTATGAAACTTCATCTGCTTCTTATAGTCATGTCCAATACAGCATTTTGTGCTGTCATGTATTCTTGTATGTTATAACTGCCATTTTTTGTCATATTTCCTAATTATCATCTTACAAGTACCTACCGCATTAGAAAAAAAAATAATTATAATTACCATCTAATATTGTGTTTTATAGCCACCATCTTCCGATACATATGATAGCTGCCATTTGTTGTATTTGTTGACTTCCCATAAAAATTTAACTTCGCAATATTTAATTTGTATTTCAAGTGAACGTTAGAATGTCAAACGGGAAGAAATGTGTAAATAACTCAACGTGGCTTTTCAAGATATTTGCTAGGGATTTAAGGGGTCCGGGACACATTTAAAAATTTTTTTTATTTTTTGAGTTAAAATTTTGAATCTTTTTGTGATGGTCAACCATATAATTTGCAAACAAAATCACATCATAAAATTCATCAAAATGTTTTTTAAAAAATTTTTAATTTAAAATTTTTAATAAAAGTTGGGTAATTTAAAATCTTTATTACTCGAAATATTATTTGTCGAATTTCAAAATATTTTTCATTTAATTAAACAGAAATATATAAGTTTTAATTCTAATTCAGCATTTTTTGAAATATTAATTTTTAAAGAAATTAAAAATATTTAGAGTAAAAATTACAAAAAACTTATGTAACTTATTTTTAAAAAATCATATTTTCAAAAGTAAATATTTTTTCAAATTTTCTGAATTAAAATTTTTAAAAAATAGTTGAAAAAGACATGTTCCAAGTTTCAACCATTTATCTTTAACGGTTCTTGACTTATAACAATTTGAAGATGAGAAATGGGGAAAAAACCCATCATGCAGAAAAACGCACTTACATGTTTAAACCACGATTGGCCACTATTAGAATGATGCAAAAAAAAAAATAATTTATCCTGTTCTAATTAAGATAGAAACATGATATAAACGTCATTTTAAGCGTAAAAGAACAAAGAAAATTTTAATGAAAAATGAAATATTTTTTTTGAAAATTCGAACAATTTTGTGTCAGCCCCCCCCCCCAGCCCCTTAACTTGAGAATAAAAAAGAAAGATATGGTAAAATAAGCGGTCGAAAGAAAGATGAAACGAAAATTCCAATATTATAAATGGGATAAGTCAGTCTGTTAAGTCTTTCTAAAGTCCGACTTAATATGTAGTGGCAACATTTTATAGAAATCGTAAAAAATAAATAATGAAAAGCATCTTTAAACCTTTTTAAAACAACCAAATACTTCAAAATCCTTACCAAATTTATCCAAATTATGCAAATATTATCAAAATATACCAAATTACCTTTACCAAAAATCCCAGTACTTGGAAATGGTTTCGTTTCTAAAGCAACACATTCATTTTTACTATATTTCTGTGTGTGCATAACTTTTTCACGCCTATTCGATCTCTCATACAAAAATGTCACTTACTCGAGAAGGAATTTCGGGAGACGGAAAGAGTGGCACTTTAGTATTGCACTGCCTCCCCCTTCCATGCAGGATTGCCTTCTCACATCTCTCATCAGCTAAACTTACCTAAAGTAAAATAATTGAAATATAGTTTCAATCATTATTTTAGTAATAAAATAAAGGCACTGTTATTTCTGAAAGACTCTTACTATATTCTCAAGATTAGAAGTACATTTACACTTTTCTTGTGGTATTTCCGTCTTTAGAATTTGTCAACACATTTGATAACGCTTTTCATGGAGCTAAACATGATTATTTTAAATAATTTTTAACATCCGTTAAGGCTGCTATGTACTAACCCCATTGGATTCGCTCACCTCAATGTTAACCTATGGAGAAAATTTTTCCACGGATTGCCGACTTGGATTCAAAGATTTTTTTTAAAAAATTGTACTCCGTCATAGAGAAAGAAATTTTACATGTGTGCTCATTTTTCGTTTTATTAAAAAAATGCAATTAATATTTTTAAATTTAAATTATTCGGGGAAAAATCTGGTATAGTGTGTTTTAAACGCTCATAAATTCCTTCGGTGGACGATATTTATAAAATGAATCCTGTAGCTCTTTGCAGAAAAGATCAGGCTATCTGACAATACCAATTTTATTTACCGTAATTTTATTTGATTATCAGCATTTATGTATCTGTAAATAGTTGACAAAAATATATTTTAAATAAAATATTTGGGGGGCAGTGCCCTATAGAGAGAGAGCCATTACAATCCCATAAAATGTCAATCCTAAGGGGGGTGGAATTCTCGAACTGTCAACTGGACTCCTCCCACCACAAGAGTCTGCAAGAAGAGGAAAAGGGAAATACGATTTTTTTTTCTTAGTACATAGAAGCCTTAACACTAAATATATTTTTTTAAATTAAAGATATATTCAAATCATTGTTATATCAGGAGTTCATTCAAGGCTGCTTTGTACTATCCCTATTGGATTCGCTCACCTCAATGTTAAGGTATGGAGAAAATGTGTCCAAGGATTGCCGATTGGACTTGTTTTTTTTTAATTGTACTCCGTAATATGGAAAGAAATTTTACAATTTGGATCATTTTTTGTGTTTTTAAGAAAATATAAATAATATTTGAAAATTTAAATTAATCGGGGAAAAAAATCTGGTATAGTGTGTTTTAAACGCTCATAAATTCATTTGGTGGACGACATTTATAAATTGAATCCTGTTGCAAGGAGCAGAAATGTTCCGGCTATCTGAAAAGGCTGTTTTTGTTGGATTATCAGCATTTATGTAGCTGTAAATAGTAGACACATTTTCTCCATAGGTTAACACTGGGGTGAGCGAATCCAATAGGGTTAGTACAAAGCAGCCTTAATATCAGAATTCAGTTGTTTTTTAAATATGATAATTTTAAACATAATTATTTTTCAACATCTTTAAAGGGAAGAAGTTTAATCTTACTTGTTTAGGCAACAGACTTTCACACCGGCCAAACTTCTGGCATAACATGGGATTTCTTGCTGAAAGAAAAGTTAATTATATTAAATATTATAATGAATTTGAAATAAGCTCCTTTCAAAATTCTGTAGAATTAAATCTAAGAGAGACAGAGAGAAGAATATCAAAGTGTTCTAAGAGAGTTAATCAAAGAGGATAAAAATTTAACAATTAAAAAATAATTATGTAACAATTTTTATTATTCAATGTTAGATTCAAATTTAAGCCATATTCATTCTTCAAAGCCAAGTGATGGCCTGGCATTCGGTTCAGGCTAAGGCGCTGGCATTAGGTTCAGATCCTGAGTCCTACTGCTGGCATGGATGTGTGTAGCCGTTTAGAATCGGCTTTAAACTGTAGGTCCCGGTCGAATTAGCCCTCGTGTAGCAAAAAGTTGACCGCAGAGCTCAAAACCAAAGCAAACCAAACCATCAATCTTCAAATGTGCAGAGAAAGTAGTAAATTTTGAAAACAACGTAGAAAAAATGTGAAAGTTCCAGCTAATCATTTATATATTCTCACATGACATATAGTATTATTTTCCTAATTTTCGAGATAAATATAATATTTAAAAACTGAAATGATATCAGGAGTTACACACTAAAGGAAAATACAATAAAAGCTAAAATTAAGATAGAGAAAATCAAGTTTTTAATAGTAAATCCGTAGTCAATATAAATTTATGAAAGAATAATTAAAATTAACTTACACATGGAAACGCAGTTAACGATTTCCATTAATTCAGCTTTCCTCATAGTCACCAAAAAATTCATTTCAACAGGTTCCCCATAAGAAATGCCTGCAAACACAGCTAAAAACAGCAACACAAAGTTATACATCTTTGGTCAGAGCTCGGTATTTTCGATTTTATTGCGATAAGCAAATTTTAAAGCAATTAGATACTTACTGGGTATGTACATGTCTATATATATAAATGTGCAGTTGACCTCGACCTTAAGAAATTTTAAAAAACTATATTTCAATATATGCGTGACGATTTAAAAACTATCGTAATAGCTTCAAGGTCTTAGTTAAAATGTATAAGAAGGAAACGGGTAACTGCATTTCTTGTTTACTCATCTGAGTCTATGTGCGCTTCATTGATTACAAGCAAGGAATTTTGTAGTCAGACTAGATAAGAAATCTCAAATCGGATTATGATTTACACAGTAACGTTAGATACATGTCACCTGACCACACATACAGTAGCTTCACAAACAGCAATAACTATCTTCAATGAATATGTCCATATCTAAAATGTCATTTACAGAACTTAAGTCAAATTTTCGCGTGTTCCTAGCATAATGAAGTTGAATACACCATTATTACACACCTGGCAACGTACACTCTTGCACTGTTCATTTAAAATTATACTGCATTTTTACTTTAGAATTAATAAGTAATGAAATTTGTTTAAAAATTGGTTTGTCTTGAGCGTATAGGGGATCGTTAGCAAAACAGGGATCAAACTGACTTGATTGTAGAGGCATGACACTGATTCTGAATGGATACAATCTTTATGCTTACCACAGGATTCCTAACCTACAGAGCCTCCGGATCTTAAGAAAATCACCTTAGCTCTAGATAACTTATATTAGAATTACTTCTAACGATATAAGTTCTTTAAAAAGTTCAACAATTTTAAACTAGAAGATTTGAAACCATTACGACTGAGCGAATCTTTACTATACTCTAATTCATTTAACATATAACGAACAAATAATAGCCATAGATCTAAAAACCTTTAAAGATTTTTAGAGTTTTCAGAGCTCGTAGCTTTATAGCTCTAAATTGTTAAACCCCAACACATTTTTGTGCCTGTCAGCATAACATTAAAAATCCCAAAAATACATTTATTGCTCCTACGTATTCTCTGGAGCTCTACAATGAAAATGTTTTTCTTAAATATTCTTTTTTATTTTCCTAAGTAAACTACTCAAATATGAACTCGCGTTGTAAAATTATTTGCTAAGCTACCTTTACAGTGAACTGTCAAGTCAAAGGTACAAAATCAATAGGAAAGCCGTAATGAAATAATTTGGTTTTTTTCCCAATCTGCAGGAAATATAGTACTAACCAGTGCATAAAACATCTTTCATTCTCTTGCAATCTTCCATCAGTAACTTTCTATATTTGAATATAATACATGCAATTTAGGAATAAATTATCTCTGGATGTATATTGTAAGTTAGAAAACTAATCCAATGCATTGTAAAATGGCATTCAATCTCTGAATGTGGGAGAAAAAATTTCATACGACAGCAGTGAAAGAGAATTATTTTGCTTCTGTATGAAATTAAGTACCTTAATAACATACATATTGCAACGTGTTCGCTTTAAACGTACTAGTAAGAACTTGCTAAATTTCAATTTAATCTTTCAATATCTAAGCTGAGGAACACTAAACGGAAAAGAAACAAATATTTTGAAATAGCAACCAGTAATTTACTCAAGTAACCCATTTTGCTGTCTTAAAAATAAGTACTTCACTTTTTTCGTCACTGAAGATTGACGGGTTTTATTTTTCTACAACTCTCTGAAGGAAAGCGCTGGCAGGACTTGAAAGTTTAGTATGGTAAACGAAAACAAGGGATTTAAGTTTTCCTCATTGGTTTTCTTTTCATGATATTCAATATAGTGATAAATTTATTGCTCTTTTACAGAAGAAAAATAAAATGTACAGTACATATTTTTTTTAAATTCTATGAATAACCTCTAATTTTTAATGCAAACTAATTAATGAGTAGTTCATAATAGTTAATCAAGAAGAGACTAATGATAGAAAATTCAGAGTAAATGACTCTAAGTGTTTCTTTTACTTGCACAGTTAAAAAAAAACCTAATCATGTAACTGAAATGAACGACTAATGGATTTAAGATCAAATTTTCTTTTAGAATGTAAACGTTTTGCAAAAAGACGCGACTGAATGCAGCTGTAGTGAACGTTGTCAAGCAGATGGTCATTCACAAATAATTTCATTTTAGACCTTGAAAGCTTTAAAAGGATTTCATTCCCCTGCTCCTCTCTGTAATTACAGTATCAAATGAAAAAAATATTTTCCTATAAATAATGCCACCTTTTAGTCTTATATAAAGTCAACTTCTAGTCACAAGGTAGCGTGCAACTGTAATATTTGTATCACTCTATGATATTTGTTTCTCCTTTTATTTCTTCAATATTTGACCAAGTAAATAAAGTACTTATTGGCGATTTTCATCCAAAATTACTTTTAACCATATAATGATCCTTAACAATCAGATTCTAAGTTTAGCAGTATAAACGTAGTGAAAAGCGTAATTTTAGTAATTCGTCTTTTTTGAATAGGCATCCAAAGGAACTTGTAGATTAAGTGAATCTGAAGCAGACAGAGCCAAATATTAGGCTTTTGATTCTGGCCTCTTTAGCCATCCACGTGACACGTAATATATGCGGAACTAAAAGGCAAGGGACCAACTATTCCGGGTAGAAGAGTTCATCACGCAGTTAACTTTTTTTTATAGGCGATATGTATTAAGGTTAATTTAAGATACTTAGATAAAACGGAAGACGATAACAAGACATATATATTACAGCACGCATTACATATAAGTGTAAATAACTTGATAAATATTTGTTCGAGTACAATTCATATCGAAAACCAAAAACCATAAATTTTATTGCAAAAGTTGTTAGTTGTTCATGATGAGTGAGTTTAGTTACTTGAATCTAATACTTGCTTGTGTTGAATAAATATCTTAGCCAATTCTAAAGGTCATAAATTCAGTACATTTAATCATTTATTGGGGAATGTCAGTTTTCCGATCATTTTACACTTGAATATAATTTTTATATATTGCAGGAATTATAAGAATGGGACAACAGAAAGTCTGTATTCTTATCAACAGCTGCTGGATTTCTTTTTGATTGGGATCCCATGTGCAGTATGGTGGTCTGTTCGTTACCAAATCTGTTCCTTTTAGCATCAAGTGCATCATCTTTTTGCATTTAAAAAAATAAAAGAAGGAAGAGATGAAAATTTTTCCGAAAGTCGTCATAAACTGTGTTTTGATTTACTTCCTTGTATTGATTGTAATATTATCTATTACTTCTTTGTGTGCATTAGAAGACAATGCTCCATAGTCCAGAAACATCACGTCGCAATGGACAAATTTCGCCGAAGAGATAAACATTACAATCCAAATTACACTGATTCTAACGTTGTTTTCGGTATTGTACTCAGCTCTTTGTTATCATTTTGTACAAAATTTGAAATATTACGAAAATCGCATACAAAAACAGTGCGGTGTTCAAGTTTAGCATGTTCTTCGAATCCTATTGTAGGAATATCTTGAAGTGTTAAAATGTGCCGAGGGTTTCACTGACATGTTCTCGACTCTGCTTATTTTATTCACGTGCCAAGTGTTTTGTATTTTATCCATTCTCTTCTTCGATATCATTACTCTTGAAACTGGGAATTATTTAAGGTATATACATATTACTATGGTGACACTTTCTTTGGTGGCAACGATCGTAACTTCAACTTTCAGTTCCACTGAAATTCCACAGCGAATCAGTTTCATTAAGAGGGCGTTGAATGATCTGAAAGCCAATGTACTTTTGAACACGGTGCCATGAGACACAGTCAAATAACTGGCACGTTTTTGAATAGAGAAACTTTGATTATAAGTGCTGGTATAATAGCTTCTTTTGGCAGATCTTTTCTTTTTAAGGGGGTAAATTATTTCTTACTAATAAAAATTGATTAATGAAGTTTTCCCTTTTGTACACTGCTGGCCACCCAAATTGCAACACCAAGAAAGACAAGAGATATCACAACAAAATTTATTTTGTAGATAACATGTTGACCAAGTATCAAATGATTAAATTTATAGACTTCTGTGAAGTGTGGTTCTTGCCAAAATCAGTAACCAGAGTAGCCACCATTGTTGGAGATCACCGCTGCCACACGCCTCGGCATTGATTCAAAGAGACTTTGGATGAGTTCTTGGGGTACAGCAGACCAAGCAGCTTCCACACGTTGCAAAAGTTGATCTGCTGTGGCAGCTGGGGATGGAATCTGAGTCAATCGTAGAGCAACCATGGACCACATGTTTTCTATCGGCGAAAGATCCGGAGAGCGAGGCGGCCAGGGAAGCAATTCAATCTGGCGATTGACGAAGAACCGTTGGACAATGCGTGCCACGTGTGGTCGCGCATTATCCTGTTGAAATATGGCTGTGGGCAAGCCCTGAAGGTAAGGAAGGACAACTGGCTCCAACAGTTCGGAGATGTAGCGCTGGCTGTTTAAAGTACCGGCAATGCGTACTAGAGGTGTGCGAGAGTGATATCCAATACCGCCCCATACCATAATACCCGGTACAGGACCAGTGTGGCGGTGCATAACGCAGCTGTTCAGCATCCTCTCTTCACGGTGTCTCAAGACTCGAATGCGACCATCGTGGTGTTGCAGACAGAAGCGAGACTCGTCAGTAAAGACAATTTCATTCCATTCTGCCGTCCACATCCTTCTGTCATCGCACCATTGTCGACGGAGACGTCTGTGGTTCTGCGTCAAGGGTAGACAAAGCAATGGACGTCTTGCGGACAGACCACTCTGCTGTAAACGGCGTCGAATGGTACGCGCAGACACTGGATGATGCGTTACAGACTGCATGTGCTGTGCTATGGTTCGTGACGTGACTGAGTGATCCGTCACTGCCATGCGCACAATTTGCCTGTCATCACGTGAAGTGGTGCGCTGAGGTGGATGCGATCGAACACGCCGGTCCGTCGTACCCTCCTGCATCCAACGATCACATATCCGCATTACAGTTGTTTGGTTTCGTCCAACACAACTACCGATTTCCCTGAAAGATAATCCACAATCTCGGTAGGCCACTATCCTTCCTCTGTCGAACTCGGATACTTGATTAAAAGATGATCGCTGTTTTCGACGAGGCATAATTGATCGTTTTTTTTTTGAAAAAACCACAAGAAAAACACAATTGCCGAACTTGAAATCGTCGAAATCTCCAAGCCTTAAATAGCGCTTTGAAGTTGCGCCACAGGCGCGCGTGATGTGCGTCTGCGCTGAAATTCTAATCATTTGCATATCTCACCTCCGCTAATGCATGTTGTAAATTTCATGTTATTTGCATGTTTCCTTCAGGGTGTTGCATTTACAGTGGCCAGCAGTGTATTAAAAAATCGTCATAAAATTTTAGGCTACTTAAAATTCCCAAAATTTGTGAATAAACAATTTAATAAGCTGAAAGAGATTTGACAAACTAAAAAACTACTTTTTATGGTTTAATAAAATATTAGTAGCTGAAATAAATTAATTTTTCATAAGTGAATATGGTTTTAAAACTTAACTAAACTGAATTTGTAAAATAACGAATAGTAAGCAATATATAGTAAACGACGAATTGTAAGCAGAAATGACATGTGTTTACGATCATCCATAACTTTTAAAGGAAAAGTGATAAAACATATGTGTATAGTAAAAGAAAAATAAATTACAATAATTTTTTAGACGTTAATTTCTTTTATGTGGATTTCTTATAAAATCCTATTAGATTACGAATACATTCAAAATTTTAAGAACAAAATTTTTGAATTTCCCTCCAATGTATGCACACACGCAATTATAGGATCTATTCCCGAGATTTAAAAGAATGAAACATTTTAAAATACGAAAAAAGATCTATGAAAAATCAGATTTTTTTTACTTTTGTAAGTATAGAATTTTTGTTGTAATATTAGAATTAATATGCAAATAAATATAGTTAAAAGTCAACGTTACATAGAAGATTTCTTTAAATAGAAATTCGTAATTCGGGGAGAAATGTATAGTAGTCAATAGTGGGTCGTTTCGGGAATGCATTATAACAAAATTGAAAGAATTGCTAATAAAACGAGACGTGTTTACAAACATGCAACACTTTTAAAGGAAAAGTGATAAAGCATACATGTATGGCAAAATATATTTTTAAAAATTACGATAGATTCATCTTCATTTTAAACGCCAAGAGAAGAAATGGCAGCATTAGGTTGTAAAATGAGTGCCATGTTCTTTATTTTTACGTGAAAACTATATTCCGTAGTTTTCTTTCATTAGTATCATTCTTTTATTAGTAATCATGCTTATAAGATCCTATTCTATTATGAATATTTCCAAAATTTTATGAATAAAATTTATGAATTTCCCCCTAATGTAGGCACAAACGCAATTATAGTATCGATTCCCAAAATACAAAAAATTAAAACATTTTAAAGTACAAAAAAAAAGACCTATGAAAAATCAGTTTATTACTTTTAGAAGAAAGAATACATAGAAAATTTTTATTGTAATATGGGAATCAATATGAAAAATAAATGTAGTTAAAAGTGAAGGTTACATAGAAAATTTCGTTAAGTTCAGTATTCGGGGACCAATGTATAATAGTCAGTGGCGGTTCGATTCGGGACTGCATTATAAGCAAAAAGAAAGGATTTCAAATTAAACGAGGCGTGTTTGCAAACATTCAACCCTATTAAAGGAGAAGTGCTAGGACAAATGTGTATTACATTTTTTTTAATTTTTAAACTTAAATAAGTTCATCCTCATTTTAAATGCTAAGAGAAGAAATGGCAGCATTAATTATAAAATGAGGGGCATACCATATATTTTTCCGTGAAAACAATATAGCTTAGTGTACTTTTATTAGTCTCGTGAGAGATTAATGTTACTAGAGATACGATTATAATCGATTAATATAAGAAAAGCCACTGTTTTTCAATTACCTAACTTTTAACAAAAATAATCTAAATAGCCAAGAACATTCTCATTCAAGAAAGTGCTACAGACACGTGATTAAGATCAAGCGAATCCTATATTTTAAAAGGATTGATCTTTGCAGCTGAAATTTCCTCTTTTTGGACTTTAAAATTTGAGAATTTAAAATTTGTTAAATTGGAAGAACTACTCATTTTTTGAAGTTACGTATCGTATCATTTAGAGAACTGGGAAGTATCCTTTATGTATATGAATATGTGTTTATTTATATATTTATTTAGTTGTTGATGCATAGACACGTAGATGGACGTGTAAGGTTATTTATAGACACGCAGCATTCAAAGAACCCATATATATGTGTTCGTATCTGTGTATATAAATTTATTTAGTTTGTTATTGATGGAAAGACACCTAGATAGGAGGGAATATTTTTTTTTACCATCGTAATGCAAAAATGTTTTTTAGTCGGAGTTAGAATTCAGTTCTTTCAATTATTATTATAATATAATTCGTTCATAACCTAGTAGGGGGAACATTAACAAGCTTTATACATAGTATCATAAATTAAATTCAAATTTTAAAAATTAAAGAATATACTAATTTCTTTAGGAGGGAGGGGATGCAGTTTTCCGGTCCCAAGACATGAGCCGCTACGGACATTTGCTCAAACTAAGATATTTGGTGTGAAACACTATTCTCAGGAAAATTTGTGACCATGTTAACTGGGTAGATGATGTAAAGCCAGTTTTGTTATGCAAAGCATCTACGAAATTTTCAAGGATCAGAAAAAGGATTATTCTTCGAAATCATTTTTGTAAAAGAATTCAGCCTTTTGAGTTCTAATAGCATTCGTTCACTGTTTAGTAGCTGTAAAATTAACAGACTAAAAGTTTTAAAATTTTGCAAGAGATTTGAGTAAGCAAAGCTTCTACAGAAAATTTTGGAGGATCAGCAAAAGGTTTATTCGTCGAATATGGTGACAGTCATTATCGATCAACCAGTTAAAAATGTCAACTTGAAAGAGGCTTTCGAGACTTGGATTACATGAAGCAATATTCAACGCGCTAAACATGAATAAGTATTTTTTTAACGCATTTGATAGATCTAAAAGTACCTCACGTGGTCCGGTGTTCGAGAAGAAAGCAGTGTTTCCTTGAAAAAATAGAATAAAAATGAGGTCTGCTTAACGACTTGCGCATGATGTGTGCGATTCTAATCATATTTAATCTTTTTTTAATTCTGTTAAGTAGAGAGAAAAATTTGCGTTCACAGTGACTATGAGTAAACGGTATTTCTGAAAAAATTATTATCGGTTCTTTTTCACAGATAAGTGCCCATGTCGATTTGGTAATTATGCTTAAAATATGAAATCCGAATATTCTGGTGATCCGATATTATCACCATTCTAAGCTGGTGATTTATTAATTTGACAATGAATGTCAAATTAATAAATCACCAGCTTAGAATTCTGAGCAAGAATGTTATTTATTATGGTACAAAAGAAGTCCAAAGTCATTTCTATTACTTACCAAATTTACGAGGAAAACTAGAATTCGTAGACGAATTGAAAGATTAATACATTCGGATATAAATGATTTTTTTCACATTAAAATTCTATCTAACTCTTTTAAAAATAGAAAAATGGGATAAAGAATGATCATAAGGAATATTGTTCCGAAAGGCGGTAATTATGCAAAGCAAATTTATAATGTTGAGCGGACAAATTAGGAGACTTAGTATTTGAGAGAATAATTAAAAGACTAAGTAAAATAATATAATTTTTACTAGCTGAAAACCCGCACTTCGCTACGGAGTACATTAAAATTAAATACAACGGTCAATGTATGCAATTAATAACAAATATATATATATATACAGTCGAACCTCCATATATCGAAGTAGCAAATTGCCGGGAAAAAATTCGATATATAGAAATTTCGATGTATAGAATTTAGCTTAGTTTTATCATAATTCTCCTACAAAAATTTAATCTAATTTTCGTATGCGAAACTCCATTTCTAACTAATATGCGAATGCCATTAAATGAAAGTTAATAACTAAAAATTGAATTAATATGAAAGATTTATTGAGTACTACATATCTTTAAAAAAACAATAATCCACACAGTGGTTACAATGATCACAGTTACATTCTTTTAAAAAAACTACGAATATCTTGCTGAACAGCTAGTTTTGCGGAACGTTCAAAGAAATTTAGTCCACTAAAAACTTCGTCAGGGACATTTTCTGCGAATTGAAGTCCACGACGTATTGTTTCAAATGCCAAAAATTGGGAGATTTTATTCTAAAGGGGAATAAAATCTCACAATTTGTCTTTAAAAAAATTTCGATATATAGAAACAATTTTTCTATGTAATGAACATGAAGATTTGTTAAGAGTTCGATATATAGAAAATTTCGATATGGGGAAGTTCGATATATGGAGGTTCGACTGTATATATATATTTATAATAAATACGACGATCAATGTATACAATTGATGTAAAAAAAACAAAAAAATACATTTATAAAAAAATCGTAAGGGATATTTTTATAGACAAAATAATGTAGAAGAAAATATTCAAATTAAACGTAATAGGACATACTAAAGAATATAGCACAGTTTGAGGAACATAATATCTTTTATTGTATTTTAATATTTTTTTGAATAATGTCCAATCGTCTGCCGCATTAGCAAGAAAAAAAATATTTTTTGTCTATTTAGATGTTATGCACGTGACGATAAATTCATTTAAAGTACCAGAAAAAGAAATCACGTGATCAGCATTTAATAAATTAAATTCTAAAAATTAATCTTTAAAAATTCACCAAAAATCAGAAAATGGAGGTAAAGATTCGAAAAATATCTCATTTAAAAGGAATTTTTAGGATCTTTCTCGTGATATAAATTTTATAACCCTCAAATTATTATTTTAAATGCAAACTTTAAAATGTTACAAAAACAGCTTAAAAATTGAATTTTAAAAAATCTAAGAAGAATTTTTCAAAAATCTTTCCTAGTGCACCCCTACACTATAAGAATATTCGCCATGCAAAATTTCAGCCCTTTAGGTCCAGTGGTTTGGTCTGTGCGTTGTATGTCATTGAGTCAGTCAGTTACGGAACTGTTTAATATATATAGATATGACATTTCTTCATTTGGTCTAAAACCATGTATTTAGTAATTATTATATGTTGCAAAAAACAATGTTATAACGTTGCATTTCGCATTTATGATGATAATAACAACCCCAAACCCTCCAATTCCACATTGGCTACTGATGGAGAGAATTACAAATTTCAAACTACGAAAATAAACTTGACTGTATATACAAAAATAAATCTTTTATTTACACAATTTACTAATTACGAAATAATGCACCAGTTGAATTGGCGCTCAAAGCGAAATGTGAACATAGTTCACTGACAATCGAATCTCGAATGGGGCAAAAACTGTACTAAACTTTTAACATAGGTGGCTTTGCCACTTACAAGACTGAGGAACGGTATTCGTCAGCAATGACGTCAACATGCCGGCCCCCATGAATGATTTACATTCATAATTCCAAATAACAATGTTCAAGTTACATCAATACAACACTATACGAAAGTTCAAATTTACCACTACATTATTATGATTAAATAGAGTAACAATTTACATTTTAATACTGAAACGTAATTACTAAATTTATGCAGTATCACTTCAGAAAATAACAATTATAATCTACAATAATCACAAAATTCACAACTCAGTTCAACAATATAAATTCAGTTAACATACATCAAAATTGAACAGATTGTAACTCTTGATATACAATTTAATCAAATTTTTAACTATTCATCAATTAACATAAGGTAATTCAAATAATTTAGTAACTGGACGTTGATAACGTCCAGTTTTAGTTTTGACTGTGACAACGTTTACAATATTATCTTTTCCAGGATGAAGCTTAGTTATCCTAGCTAGATTCCATTTCAATGGGCTTGAAGTTTCACCTTTGACTAGAACTAAATCACCTAGTTAGAATTTAATTTGACCTCTGTACCCCTTAGGTCTTTGTTGTAATCTACTTAAATACTCCGACGACCATTTTTTCCAAAAAGATTGAGTCAATTTTTGAATGAGTTTCCATCTATTAATCTTATAAGTTATATTTTCATTGGAACTTCCTCTAAGTCTGGATCTGGAATTTGAACCAATGACGAACCAGTAATGAAATGACCTGGAGTTAAAGCTCCTAGATAGTTAGGATAATTCGAAAGGGACAAAGTGTCCGGGAATTTAATACAGCCTCAATTTGGGTTACAAGAGTAAAGAATTCTTCATGATTAAGAATATTATTACCGACAAATCTTTTAAAGTGAAATTTCAACGTCTTTGCTCCCGCCTCCCATAACCCACCGAAATGTGGTGCAGCCGGAGGATTGAAATGCCATATTATCCCTTCTTGAGAAAAATAATTTTCTTGGCTCTCCTTACGTTGTCTACTGAATAGTAATTTGAAAATTTTGCGCATTTCATTATCGGCTCCCACAAAATTAGTGCCATTGTCACTAACGACTTCTGTTGGCTTACCTCGACGCGCTACAAAGCGTCTGAGGGCACCTAAACAAGCATCAGTAGAGAGATCACTTACGACCTCAATATGTACAGCCTTAACAGCTAAACAAATGAACAGTGCACGGTAACACTTTTTAAATTTCTTCGAACGTGTAGACCTCTCTCTTATAATGAATGGGCCACAGTAATCAATACCTATTTTAAGAAATACTTTACTTGGAGTAACTCGTACAGATAGTTGATCAGCCATCATCTGTTGAGATCCTATAGCACTTACCCTTTTACAAACCAAACGTTGTCGAAGGAGCTTACGAATAATATTTCTTGCACCTATTATCCAAAATTGATTTCTAATGAAGTACCATGTCGACTCTGGACCTGCATGAAAATAAAGTAAATGATAATGGTTAATAATTATACAACACAAATTATGGTTAGTAAGAATTAACAATTGATGCTTTTGGTCCAAAGGTAAATTAGAGTTCTTTAATCGACCTCCCACTCTAAGAAGTCCTTTATCGTCAAGGAATGGGCACAATAGCTGCAATCTGCTTTCACAAGGTAGATGTTTCTTCCTCTCAAGACAATGGATCTCTGCAACAAAATGAGTCCGTTGAACGTTTTTCACCACTGCAACCAGACTTTGAGCTAGTTCTGCACTAGATAAATGCCCACTTAATCTGTTTGAAGGGTTTTTGTATTAAATGCAAATCTAAAATACCACGCGGTAATTCTTTGTAATTTGAAAAATGAAGAACAATGCGATTGCTTTGAGTGGCGCTAATCTCGATTTGGAACATAAAACCTTAACAGATATCTCACCAGCTTCATTGATGCATCTAATGTAAATGACAGCTCCATAAACTTTCTTCGAGGCATCACTAAAGGCATGCAATTCCATTCTAACAAAATTTTCCATAAAGCAAAAACTAGGAATGCTGGGATAATTTATAGAAGCTAATGCGTTTACAAATCTGTTCCATTCACTTGTTTCCTTACTGGATAACTCTTCGTTCCAATCTCCTTTTAGTAACCAGAGTGTTTCATAAAAACTTTTGCTTTGATAATCACAGGCGAAATAAATCCGAGGGGGATCGAATATTTTTTCAATATCTGATAATACTGATCTTTTGGTATGGATCTTTCAGTTTTCAATTGAAACCTTAAATGAAAAGGTGTCGTTGTCAGTTTTCCATAAAAACTCCTAATGCAGTACTTTCATTGCCACCAGAAAAGAATTTTCCATTGTTTTATTTTCAATATTCATAATTCTATTATCATTGGTGCACCATTTATGCAGAGTCATTCCAGCACGTTCAAGCAATTGTTTTAATTGACGTACCTGTTCTCTGGCCGTATCTATATCCTTAGTCCCTGCTAAAACATCATCGATATAAAATGACTCGTTAACAACCTGGGCAGCTAATGGAAAGTTGTTTCCTTCGTCAAGTGTTAGTTGTTTTAAAACACGAGTAGCTAAATATGGTGCACTTGTTGTACCATACGTTACAGTTTTGAGTCTATAGGTTTTTACTTCACCAAATTCCGTATCCTTCCATAGAACTCTCAACAAATCTCTTTGATTTTTATCTATTAAAATCCTTCTATACATTTTCCTACATCAGCAGTAAACGCAACTAGATAAGTTCTGAATCTAATCATATTGCGAACAATTCGTCCTAGATTACACTACCATTTAATTGAATGGAATTTAAGGATATTACATTCGACGTTGTGGATGAAGCGTTAAATACAACGAAAAGTTTTGTTGTACTCCTTTCAGGTTTAAAAATTCCCTGATGAGGTAAGTAATAATTCCCTAAGGGTTCATGATCTTCATGTACCTCTTCCATATGTCCGAACTGCTCGTATTCAAACATAAAGTGTCCACACAACGACAAAAGTTCAGAGGATTTTACTAGATGTTTCCATAAATTATTTAAACTTCTTAAAGCTATTGATCTGGACTCGTCGAGACAAACCGGATCTTCTTTCATTGGCATCTGCACAATATATCTACCTGAACAATCTATTGCGTGTGTTTGCTTAAAATGATTGTCATAAAATGCTTCCCCAAAATCCAAAGACACTTCATCATTAAGATTTTCAATCTCCCAGAATTTAATCAAAGTTTGGCTTATATCATTTAACTCAGTTATTAGACCACAATAACTTGTATTTTCACGAACTGCTCCATTAATACTTCCGGTAACGATATACCCCAAAACAGAGTCTTGTAATATAATGCAATAATCATCTAATCGAATTCTACTACTCCTTAACAAGTCAAAAAATACCTCGGCTCCAATTAATCTAATCAATTTTCTTTGGAATATAAAATTCAGGATCCGCTAAAACAATATTTCTAGGAAATTCTGTGGAAGAGATTTCAGAGCGGTTTGAGGGCGTCAAACTAGTAATTTTAGGCACAATTAAAAATTCCAAATTCTGGCTATAATCTTCGCGGTAGTAGAATTAACTGACAATTGTTTATCGTTCACACACGAAATTGTTATACACTGAAGTGCCACTGAATTAGGGATACCTACCTAGTAACAAGTTGGGCCTCCTCTGGCCTTGATAACGGCTGCCACACAACGAGGCATAGATTCAACAAGTTTCTGGAAACGTTCCACGGGAATGGCTTGCCAAATATTAGCTAAAGCTGTCCGTAATTCAGTAAGGTTCTTTAGTGCTGTGTGATGGCCTTTCACGCCTTGTTCCAAAACATCCCAAAGATGCTCAATAGGATTTAAGTCTGGGCTTCTAGGTGGCCAATTCATGACAGAGAAGTCAGAGGAATGCTCATCCAACCAACCAGTAGCCAACCGGGACTTGTGAGAGGTACAGTTGTCTTGCTGGATTACCGTGCGGATAACAGAACAGCATAAACGGATGGAGGTGATCACCCAGCAACTCTACGTACCGAATTGCATTGAGGGAGGTTGGTACACGCACCAAAGATCCCAAACTATGCCACGAAAAAACACCCCAGACCATGATTGAGCCACCATGCCTTGTACAGTTCCAGCCAGGCATGCAGGATCCATGGCTTCATGAACCTGACGCCATATTCTCAGCCTCCCGTCGTCGTTAAGTAGTCGGAATCGAGACTCATCACTCCATGCTACTCGTTTCCAGTCCTCTACACTCCAGTCTCTGTGCTCTCTTGCCCAGGCAAGACGTGCAGCCCGATGGCGAGTATAGAGCAATGGTACTCTCGTAGGTCGACGGCTCCCGAAACCCATACGGTGAAGTGAGCGTTGCACAGTCCGTTTACTGACTGTACGACTGGCACCGTCATTAAACTAGGTGGTAATTTGACCTAATGTTTGGCTTCGCTGGCTACGTACAATACGCCTGAGCCGTCTCTCACCAAGCACTGTCAAGGCTAATTGTCGTTTGCAGTTTGCCCGATCGCTAGTTTTTTTTTTCCACCATCCATGTATTCTTGGTATACTCTTGACACTGTCGACCTTGAAAATCCTAGCTGTCTGACAATTTCGGAAATTGAATGGCCCATGCGTCGCGCACGTACGATTTGTCCGCGATCGAAGGCGTCTAAATCAGACAGTTTACCCATACTGGCAATTCCAACAACTAATTCAGAACAACCACAATACGCGCTATATATGCAGTTACCACAGCGCCCTCACTTGAGCATACATGATGCGCAGCGCTACACAATTTGCATAGGCTTTGCTATCCCTAATTCAGTGGCACTTCAGTGTATTTGTTTTTTGCTGCCTTAAATTAAGAATATTGGCGCATTCTGCCGTTATAAAATTACACTTTGAACCGTTGTCCAGCAGTGCTCTAAATCGAAACAATTTTCCTGGATTATTCTTCAAATATTTTCTGCGGTTGTGAGAAAAATTCTACCTCTGCTTTTTTCTTTTGCCGCGCCTATAAACAAAGAGTTATTTATAGATCTCTTTTCCTTCTCGATACCACCATCAAGGCGACTAAATGCCACTTGCAAGTTAGATTCGATAGGAGTTTCAGTGGCTTCAGAAGGGTGGCGTTAACTCTTCCTGAAGCAGCGGAATAGCTGCGGTTTCTTTTTCGAAATGCAGTAATTCATGGTGTCGACCTTTACATTTTTTTCAAGTTATATTAGATGTACATTCCGTCATTTTGTGAGATGGCTTCAGACACAAAATACATATTCTATGTTTCTTAACACAATCAAATCTTTCACGAACCTTCATTTTTACAAATAATTCACACCTTGTAATTGGGTGCTGAACTTTATGGCACAAAAAGCAATTACTGGAGGGTAATAATTTCGAATTAACAAGAAGACTCTTTTGTTTATGTAACGAAGTTGCATTAAATTTTGGTTTCGAACTAATTCTGCCAATATTTTCCAGTACTTGACATCTTTTCTGTAAAAAGTTAGGAAACTCTTCCCAAACTGGGAGTTCTGTCGATCTAAGCGACATTTCAAATATTTTTCTAGTCTCTCGATCTAACTTTTGAACAATTACATTTATCAGCATAAGCTCTGTCAATTTATTTAATTCAAGATCTAGAAGTTTCAAAGCTCTCATATGTTTGATAACACTATCGCAATTTTTTCTTAAGTCTCTAGCTGATTCAAATTGTAGCTTTTTCTAACAAAATAAGAGATGCCACTCAATAGCACGTAATATTAATTGAAGGCTCGATTCTCAACAGCCTTCTTCGAGCATGAAAATAGTCATTGTTAATATGGGTTAAACTGTCACTTATACATTCACTTATACATATTAACTGCCTTCACACCGAGCAACTTCTTTTGAGAATGAAACTGAGATGCTGGAAGCGCCTTTGTCAGAATGTCAGATCGCTGCTCGTTGCTTGTGACATAGCCTAATTCAAAGTGTCCCTTTGAGAACTCATCTTGGACAAACTTGTATCTTTGGTCGATATGCTTTGAGCGTGCGTGGAACATCGGATTTTTGAAGAATTTGATAGCACTCTGATTATCAATCTGCAGGATTGGTAATGAGACATTGTTGGCTATCTCGTTAAACAAGCGCTTCAACCATATCAGGTCTTTTGTGGCATCAGCTGCTGCCATGAACTCTGCTCTGTCGTTGAATTGGATATGGCCTCTTGTAGCTTTCTTCGCCACCTAATTTCACCTCCACCATAGAAAGAAACTACACCTGTGCGAGACCTGCGTGTTTCTACACAGATGTTGTCATCTGCATCACTAAACAACATCAGGCTTCTGCCATCTTCATTATTGTACAGAATGCATTGTCCAATGGTATTGTAAAGGTATCTTAATGTTGTCTGCACGATTTCCCAATCAGTCTCTATGGGGTTGTCCAACTTACGAGACACCACCTCACTGCGTAAGCAATATCTGGTCGAGTCCCCATCGCCCCACATCAAACTACCAACTGCTGATAGATGGAGAATTTCACTGCTGAGAGGCTTCGCCTCTTTGATCTTGATCATGCCATCGTCATTTGACTGACCATAGTCGACCTTGAGACTCTACTTCTTTTTCTGAGATGCGTGATGTCTTGGCATCTCCAAATCGATCTAACATCTTTCTTGTAAATGCTTTTTGGTGCAAGAAGAGTGAGCCGTCTTTCAACCGTTCAACTTGCAGACCAAGAAAACAATTCAACGTCGTCACTTTAATGTTGAAATATTGCTTGAGCTCGTCCATAAATGTGAAGAATGTCGCTTCGTCCTAAACAGCGACAATACCATCATCAACATAAATCTCCATCAGCATCTTGTGTCCGTAATCATTGCGTATGAATAGGCAGTGGTCGGATTTTCTTTGGGTCATACCATGTTTCTTTAGCACGTCAGTAAACTTGGCATTGCAACATCGTCCAGCTTGTTTCAAGCCGTATAAAGGTCGGAGATTCTTGCATATACGCCCACTTCCGTCATCGTATCCGCCGGGTTGATGCATGTAGATCTCCTCAGTCAGGTCGATATAAAGGAATGCAGTCTCCACGTCAATTTGAAATAACTGTAAATTCTCCTTAGTTGCCGTTGCAATTACAGCTTGAATAGTGTCGTAGCGGCACACCGGGCAAAATGTTTCTCTGTAGTCGATATCCGCCGTCTGCGTATATCCCTTTGCTACTAAACGAGACTTGAATCTCTCAATTGAACCATCAGTGTTTGTCTTCACCCTGTAAACCCAGCGATTGTCGAGAATTTTCCGTCATATAGGTGGCTCAACAAGCTTCCACATCCCGTGCTAGGCATGCGAAGCCATTTGGTCGTCCATGGCTCGTTTCCAGTCGGCATATTCAGAAGACTGTTGCTTCGTCATATGCTTTGGGCTCATTCAACTTCAGAATGCTGCTGTAC
Source organism: Dolomedes plantarius (assembly GCA_907164885.2). NCBI lineage: Eukaryota > Metazoa > Arthropoda > Arachnida > Araneae > Dolomedidae > Dolomedes > Dolomedes plantarius. The sequence continues at coordinate 157,090,428 of OU015492.1, forward strand.
ACGTCATAATTGTTAAATCGGGCAGGACGTTGGATAATCGAACGGTCTCGCAATGCATGCGCCGTCAGCTGTGTTAGTTCGTCTTCATCAGTGTAAAGATCACCAGCCTCCTGCGTATCTGCATCATCGGGAGTATCCAAAATTTCAAACTCCATACCGCTTGATAGACCGGTATTACACTGCTGGCCACTGTAAATGCAACACTCTGAAGGAAACATGCAAATAACATGAAATTTACAACATGCATTAGCGGAGATGAGATATGCAAATGATTAGAATTTCAGCACAGACGCACATCACGCGCGCCTGTGGCGCCACTTCAAAGAGCTATTTAAGGCTTGGAGATTTCGACGATTTCAAGTTCGGCAATTTTTTTTTCTTGTGGTTTTTTCAAAAAAACGATCAATTATGCCTCGTCGAAAACAGCGATCATCTTTTGATCAAGTATCCGAGTTCGACAGAGGAAGGATAGTGGCCTACCGAGATTGTGGATTATCTTTCAGGGAAATCGGTAGTCGTGTTGGACGAAACCAAACAACTGTAATGCGGATATGTGATCGTTGGATGCAGGAGGGTACGACGGACTGGCGTGTTCGATCGCATCCACCTCAGCGCACCACTTCACGTGATGACAGGCAAATTGTGCGCATGGCAGTGACGGATCGCTCAGTCACATCACGAACCATAGCACAGCACATGCAGTCTGTAACGCATCATCCAGTGTGTGCGCGTACCATTCGACGCCGTTTACAGCAGAGTGGTCTGTCCGCAAGACGTCCATTGCTTTGTCTACCCTTGACGTAGAACCACAGACGTCTCCGCCGCCAATGGTGCGATGACAGAAGGATCTGGACGGCAGAATGGAATGAAATTGTCTTTACTGACGAGTCACGCTTCTGTCTGCAACACCACGATGGTCGCATTCGAGTCTGGAGACACCGTGAAGAGAGGATTCTGAACAGCTGCGTTATGCACCGCCACACTGGTCCTGCACCGGGTATTATGGTATGGGGCGGTATTGGATATCACTCTCGCACACCTCTAGTACGCATTGCCGGTACTTTAAACAGCCAGCGCTACATCTCCGAGGTGTTGGAGCCAGTTGTCCTTCCTTACCTTCAGGGCTTGCCCACAGCCACATTTCAACAGGATAATGCGCGACCACACGTGGCACGCATTGTCCAATGGTTCTTCGTCAATCGCCAGATTGAATTGCTTCCATGGCCGCCTCGCTCTCCGGATCTTTCGCCGATAGAAAACATGTGGTCCATGGTTGCTCTACGATTGACCCAGATTCCATCCCCAGCTGTCACAGCAGATCAACTTTGGCAATGTGTGGAAGCTGCTTGGTATGCTGTACCCCAAGAACTCATCCAAAGTCTCTTTGAATCAATGCCGAGGCGTGTGGCAGCGGTGATCTCCAACAATGGCGGCTACTCTGGCTACTGATTTTGGCAGGAACCACACTTCACAGAATTCTATAAATTTAATCATTTGATACTTGGTCAACATGTTATCTACAAAATAAATTTTGTTGTGATATCTCTTGTCTTTCTTGGTGTTGCAATTTGGGTGGCCAGCAGTGTAGATGTCGCTTCTAAAGGCTGGGAAGTAGCACCAAATTTATGTTTATTGAACACTACGTTGGCACTCTTAACCCCTTCAGGGATGGTGATTCATTTTTGAACCACCTTTATTCTTTATTTTCTAACATCTAAATCATTCGGCAAATTTATCTTTAAATTCCTGTAAACATTTGACACATTAGTGTGCTTCAGAAACAACAGATGACAGCACTCTACGGGTCTATATTTTCAGAGAGCATAATTTTTTGTTTTAGGCCAGAAATTTGTAAAGTGAAGTTTTTCCAGTTTTTCTAATTTCTTAGTATACAGATGCATGGAAGTTCTGGAATTTCATTTTACAATTGTTACTAATTTTAAATAGAAAAGTTTAATTTATCTGCATAATTTCTTATCTTTTTTTAGTAATTTCAATGCTTTTGATTCAAATATGGACCACCGCCCCTGTAACGTTTGCTGTCACTAGGTGGCAGCACTGGTAAATTAGTTTTTCCCAGCAAAAATTCGTAAAAAACATATTACTGAACTAATTTTCCTATTAAATTATTTTGTTATGTTAATCATTGAATGTTACTGATAATTTGAAACACATATATATATATACATATTTTACCTATAAAAATTTCATGTGTGGTGTTTTATACTTTTTACATTCATTATATACTTTCATTTATATACTTTTTACTTTCATTACATACTTTCACTATATACTCTTTACTTTCAATGTATAAAATTTTCATGTATGCTGTTATATACGTTTAAATTTCATTATATACTTTCTTTTATATACTTTTTACTTTTATTATATACTTTCCTTCACATACCTCTTACTTTAATTATATACATTCATTTATATACTTTTTGATTATTTATTTATTTTTTGGACAGATAATTATTTTGATAAATACTGTGTATAAATATAAATAAATTAATGCATATATATGTATATATATTTCAAACTGATTAGTCTTATTGTAACTGATTTGTCAGAACGCCTGTTCTAACTGGTATAGCCAGTCAGAGCAGACGTTCTAATATAGAGTGCTCTAGGTGCGCGGTGGTTCAAAAATCGACCACCCCCTCCTGCCTAAACTAAAGCTACAATTTTTTTAATTTTTACAGAATATGTTCCTAATAGTAATATTTCTTCAAATATAAAGTTTTGTCTTCCCCAAAACTTTTTTTCATATAGTGCCCCTGAAGGGGTTTTAATCGTGTCATTCTTTGATGGTATGAAAACACGATACCCATCATAATCACAATAACCAACCAAATAGCCCTTTATAGCCTTGTCGTCCAGTTTACTTCTGTTGACATCTGGTACATGTACAAATGTAGTTTATCCAAAAACTCGAATCCTGTTGATTGCCGGCTTACTTCCAAACCATTCCTCAAATGGAGATTTTCTTGTGGTCTTGCTTGGCGCAGTTAGATTCAGAATGTAAACAGCTGTAGATGCTGCTTCTGCCCATAGGAACTGTGGTAGACTTGTATCCTTGAGCATAGTGCGAACAGCATCCATTATTGTACGATTCTCTCTTTCAACCAAACCGTTTTGCTCTGGCGTATACGACATAGTGATTCGCAACTTGAAGCCTGCATCGTCAGTCAGTTTTACCAATTTATTATTGTTGAACTCGCGACCACCGTCTGTGACCAGTTCTTTTACATTTTTACCGTCCTTATTGGCCCGAGCAAGGAACTGCTTGATTTTATCCTCAGCCTCGTCTTTATGTCTCAAAAATTCTACACTTCGAAACTTTGAGTAATCGTCCTTAAGCACTAACATGTACTTCTTTCCGCCTCTTGACAAGACTGGCGATTCGAGCAAGTCTGCATGTATGATCTCACCAGACTTTTTCGTCTTGAATCGTTTTGATTTGAATGTTCGTCGACTTTGTTTACCATGGCTCGCAAAACAGTCCATCGTCGATAAAATCGATACAATTCTGACGCAGGTACTGCTTCACATACTGTATTCCCTGGTGCCCAAGCCGTCGATGCCAAAGTGATAACGGCAACTTTGTCGTCGTTGTCATTGCCGTTTCAGGAAAAGGAGTTGTCATTTCTTTGTCAACCAAGAAGGCTGAAGCCACAGAACCCCCTTGTGGCTTGACCGGTTTTGCACGCAGTTCAAAGAGTTCATTTGATAAGCATGGAGCCTCTAAAAGTACATTTTCGGGGATCTCCGTGCGGAAGAAACGACAAATCATGTCATCTGAATATCCGATGTTCGAAATTCCTTGCTTCATTGCCTCTGAAGCTGATAACAAATTTTTGCCGATGTCTGGTGCATACAATACATCACTGAGTTCAATAGATATTTGTACGGTTCCAGCCGTCGGGCACATTTCAAAGTCCCCACAGCCATAAGCCGGTATTGTCTGCTTGTTACCGACTGGGATTTCTGCTTACTTGTCAAAATGGCGGTACGTCTTGAAGTACTCTGCTGAATTCGTAATGTGTGCTGTAGCTCCGTCGTCCTTAAGCAACACATTTCGGCCACTATCATCCTTTTGACAAGCAAATGCACTGCATTGAGTATTTGCAAAGAAGGTTTCTGTTCTGCCACCCGTCGTGGTTGGCTTGTCAGGGAAATCTGGACAAAATTTTCCAATGTGCCCAGGTTTATTACAACGAAAACAGATGTGATTGAAACCTTTCACACCATCACTAGTCCTACTAAGTCTATTCATCATTGGGGAGAATTAAGCTTCCCCTTTGCGAATAAAGAATGGGTTTAAACGAATGACTATACAATATGTACTTAAAGAATAGAAACGATTGGGTAACTTACCCATCTCCCTTGCCTGGACACGAGATTAATTAGACACATGAACACTAAGAAATAGGCCCATGATCCTGAACACCACATTTAATTAGAATTGAGTTATACCTGATTTCAAGTTTTACATCAAATCAAGAAAAAACTTGACAAATGGGAATAAATGAATTATTACGAATGCGCATGTAGCTTTTCCGTGGTCACACCCCGGAACACCACACTTCGACTGACTACGACGCAATTAACCGTTCGGGTTTTGATCACATGATCTCCGAACAACGAGAGATGGTCCTGGTAGACGACTCGGCGCTTGCGATTCCGCCGCTGGCGGTTTTCGACCATCTTCCGCCGGGGCCAATGGTCCAGGTAGGACCGCAAGGCGACTGACCGACCTTCGAATTTTGCCATTAGAAGTCTGTAGGGTGGCAACTCTGACAACACCATCTTCGCCAGGATGCACTTCTAATATTCTGGCTAACTTCCAGTGGCAGGCTGGGCTGTCAGCCTGGTCCAGGAGTACCAGCTGTCCTGGCTCAAGCAGCTGTGTGCCAGTCGTCCACTTCTTACGACTGAATAAATTTTGGAGATAGGACCGGCTCCACTGCCGCCAGAAACTGGCTTTCAATGTCTGCAACAGATGCCATCTAGAATGAGAGCTAAGACAACAGTTAGTATTTGTAGGTTCGGATAATTCCAACAAAGGAACACCGATAAGAAAATGCCCCGGAGTAAGAGCCGACAGATCGTTTGGATCTGTTGAGAGAGCCCATAAAGGGCGCGAATTAATACACGCCTCGATTTGGCAAAGTACAGTGGCCATTTCCTCAAAGTTCAGAATGGCTCCGTTTAAAGATTTGGATAGATGCCGTTTCATCAATTTTATGGAGGCCTCCCAAAGCCCACCAAAGTTCGGGGCATAAGGGGGGTTGAAATGCCAACTAATCTGGCGTGAAGAACAGAAGTCCTGGATTTCAGCATCTCGGGTGATTCTCATCAGAGATTTGAGGTATGCAGCAGCACCTACAAAATTTTTTCCATTATCTGACCATATATCAGTTGGAATACCTCTCCGTGCAATAAATCGTCGGAGAGTAAGGAGAAAGGCATTGGTTGACAGATCGGATACTAATTCGAGATGAACTGCCTTACTACACATACATATGAATAAACACATGTAGGACTTGAACTGTGTAGATTTTCTTTTATGCTGGCATTTTGTCGCGATTGGTCCAGCAAAATCCACCCCTACCTTTTCGAATGGTCGACACGGGGTGATTCGGAAACTTGGTAAGTTTCCCATGACTTGATGAATAGGCTTGGCGACCAATTTGAAACATCGAACACATGTTCTAAGTTCCTTTTTAACTGCAGACCGGCCGTCAGGAATCCAGAACTGCTGCCGAATGAGGGACAGAACAAGTTCCGGACCTGCATGCAAACTGGATTCGTAGAAATGTCGAATGACGGCTTCAGTCACTGGATGTTTCTTAGGGAGCAGCATAGGATATTTTTTGTGGAAGGCTAAAGAGGGATGCTGACTTAGCCGACCTCCAACCCTCAGAATGTCCTTTTGATCAAGGAATGGTTGTAGAGAAAGAATTTTGCCTTTTTTGTTTACGGACTTATGGTTTCGTAAGGCCTCAATTTCTTCTGCAAATTCTGTCTTTTGTATGAGCTTTACAATCGTTTCAATAGAAGCCCGTAGTTCAATGGCTTTCAATGGCCCACGAGTCTTAGATGTACGTGTATTGTTCACAAACCTAAAAATCCAAGCCACTACTCTTAGTAACTTGGTGTACGACGAAAATTTGCTCAGGATGTCACTCTTAATCTCGATCTTAGGATTGTAAGGTTGTTCTTCCTCGGGGGAATGTGCCGAAGGATTTTGAAGGATGGTGGCAAAGGCAGAACAAGGAGAATCTCGGTTTTCGGTTAACCACGCAGGTCCTTGCCACCACATCTGATTTAATTTGAGCTGTTCCGGAAAAATACCACGGGTGGCCAAATCAGCCGGGTTCGCCACTCCGGGTGTGTGAAACCATTGCTCCTTTTTAGTTAGGTTGAGGATTTTCTGAACCCGATGTTGGACAAATGGGTTTCCATTAGTGGGAGGATTTTTGATCCAACTTAAGGTGATAGTGGAGTCTGTCCACAAAACTGTAGTGTCTATTTTCCCTCGCACAGCTGCTTGCACTATGGTCACAAGTTCCGCTAACAGAAGTGCTGCGGATAGTTCGAGTCTTGGCAGCGTAACTGATTGCAGGGGTGCAACTCTTGTCTTTGCTGCTACAATAGACACTTTAACATCTGGAGAGAATACTCGTAAGTAGCATACTGTGGCATATGCCTTGGGGGAAGCGTCGCAAAAACCCTGGAGCTCCACCAATGACGATTGATCTATGTATAAGCACCTACATATCTGCATTACTTGAAAATGCATAATTTGGGAATCGAATTTGCTCCAGGTGTCTAAAATGTCTGGAGGAAGCTTTTCGTCCCATTTCAGATTCAGTTTCCACACCTCTTGCATAAGAATTTTGAGGATAATGGTGGAAGGGGCGAGGAGACCCAATGGGTCAAATATCCGAGCAATTGTGGATAATAATTGCCGTTTGGTTGCGACCCTGGTGTCCTTTGATACTCTCACTTGAAGGACATCTGTATTCAGATTCCACTCCAGCCCCAATATTCTTTGAGCAGACTCAGGTTGAAAGTTATGTGTTATGGGACTACACTTTTGAGACTCTGGGAGAAAATCAATGGCTTCATTATTATTATAACACCATTTACGAAGGTTAAATCCCCCTGCAAAAAATAGATTTCGTAAGTCTGAGATGAGAGTTTTAGCATCTTCGATACTGTTGGCACCCCCTAAGAAATCGTCAACATAAAAGTGGGTTTTCGCGATGTTAGCTGCATGCGGGAAATTGTCCTTTTCATCATGGCATAATTGTTGGAGGGTGCGCAAGGCCAGAAAAGGGGCACATGACGTGCCATACGTCACTGTATTGAGCTTGAATTCTTTCAATGGGTCAGTTGCTGATATTCGTCCATAAATTCTGAATATGATTCTTTCAATTGTTTATTTTTATTTAGCTTTTGTTCTAGTATTAGAAATAATTTAGATGCATGGTTTGCACTATTTCCTAATTCACAGTCTTGTTTGACTGGCAGTTTGACAACGTACCGCCCGTCTTCATTTCTTTTAACAGTCTCTCTATAGATTATTTCTGCCGGATCCTCAATGTCCGGTATAGGATGATGTTGAGGCACTGATTCCAGAGCCCAGAATCTTTCAAGTTGTTCATTTAAACTAAGATTGCATAGAGAATAGTTTTCTGGATTTTTGGAAGTTGTGTCAATAGGACCGCTTAAAATGTGACCCAGTGTCGTGGGAATGGCAGCTGGTTCCCCACGTTCACCCTGAATGGCTGGACCCTGTATTATGGTTGCAAAGATATCTGCCCCTACTAGCAGGTCAACTGGGCGTTCTTTATGGAATTCAGGATCAGCCAAAAGCAGATTTTCTGTGTGTGACCAACTTTCCCTATCCAGCCTAAAATTAGGGAGAGGAGTAGTCACCCAATTAACCACTAAAGCCCTAACAGTACTAAAATCATTCGAAAAATGAGGAGAAATTTTAAATTCCGTGACATGCAAAGAAGTCTCTGCGGACATTCCATTGATTCCTATCAACTGATGTTTCGAGCCAATCAAGGCTAAATTCAACCGCTCGGCACACTGTTTAGAAATTAACGAATTCTGCGAAGCATTATCGATCAGCGCTCTACACCTAATTACCTGACCTTTAGGGGATTTTACTTTAATAAGGGCTGTCGATAATAAAACATCATTGTGAACAGGTGACTGACATTGCGAATTATTTGAAACTGATTCCTGATGAATCTCCCTCGAAATATTTGCATTATCCTCCGTATACTTATGTAATAAAGTGTGATGCTTCTTAGCGCAGTTTTTACAAAAAATGTTAATTCTACATTTGTCTAAAAGATGATTCGAACGTAAGCAGTTGGGACATAGCTTGTTTTCCTTGACGTAATTCCACCTCTCATTAACATTCATACGATTAAAATTACAACATTTGAATAACTGATGATTTTGAGAACATAAAATGCATTTTACTTCCTTTACACTGATTGATTTGTTAACTATCATTTTTCTTTCTCCGAAAGTCGGTTGATTTGGTTTTTTAACAAACGCATGTTTTGTTTCCGATTTTAAGTCTTGCATTGCCCTAGCTTCTCTTTCAATAAAAGATCGAAAAGTTTTTAAATCTGGGATCGAATCACCTTCTAGGCTACGTTCCCAATTTTGTTTCACTGATGAATCACATTTAGCAAGCATAAAATTAATAAATATCAAATCACTCAAAGAATTTGATTCTAGACCCAACGTGTCTAAGTTGCGAATAGCTTCGTTACAAACGTCAATCAACTCTAAAAGGCCTTTAGGGCTATCTACTTTATTAACCCTATGCAAAAAAACTTTGTTTATTTGCGAAACCGCGAGTAAGCGTTTATTTTCATAACGATTCTTCAGTATATTCCAGCAGTGTTCTAAATTTTCACTCTGTAAAGCGAATCCTCGAATTAGTTTCGCCGCATTCCCGCGAACTGAACTTTGCAAATATTGCAATTTTTCAACGTTAGAAAGACTTTCATTTTTCAAAATGGTAGAACTAAATAATTCCTTAAAACTAATCCAATTTTCCCCAAAGAACAAGGGAATTTCTATTTAAAATTTTTATTAAATTCTATTTAAAATTTCTATTTAAAAGGTGCATTCGGAATCGAAATCAAAGGCGGACCGCATTTGATTTCGATTCCGAATGCACCTTTTTTGACTCCGAATTGTCCACCTCCTCTACAATCTTTTCAGTTTTACTCTCTAAATCCACCGATAAATCTGTAAGGATATCCTGATAACTCATAAATATATCGAAGCTATCTTCATTATCATTCAACGATAAATTCTGGAATGAGTTTTCTAACTTCTGTTCTAACCCTTTCACTTTCGATTTTAAAACCGTAACTCGTACGTGCTCGCAAGACTCACAATCCTCAATTTTCTTTTTTACATGATCAATTTCACGACAGACCTGTTCAAAATGAGTTAAATTCTTTGACAGTTTAGGGGACATACTTAAATTCTATAATAAACAACAGAAAATTCTAAAAATAGCGTGAATTTTGCATACAGCCTAATAATGTCAGAATGATCAACAGTAACAAAACAATAGCAAACATAGCACTACTATATCAAATACTACATTAAATAGAATGAATATATGAGATTTTGAATACGTTTCTAAACAAAAGAATGCATAAAATGCACAAACGAATAAATGACTTGAAAGAATTGACTAATTAATTAATTTCTAAAATTACTAATTAGACTCATTACACGATAGGTGCACTCCTGCCTCGACGGACCATACATGGGGAGAATTAAGCTTCCCCTTCGCGAATAAAGAATGGGTTTAAACGAATGACTATACAATATGTACTTAAAGAATAGAAACGATTGGGTAACTTACCCATCTCCCTTGCCTGGACACGAGATTAATTAGACACATGAACACTAAGAAATAGGCCCATGATCCTGAACACCACATTTAATTAGAATTGAGTTACACCTGATTTCAAGTTTTACATCAAATCAAGAAAAAACTTGACAAATGGGAATAAATGAATTATTACGAATCCGCATGTAGCTTTTCCGTGGTCACACCCCGGAACACCACACTTCGACTGACTACGACGCAATTAACCGTTCGGGTTTTGATCACATGATCTCCGAACAACGGGAGATGGTCCTGGTAGACGACTCGGCGCTTGCGATTCCGCCGCTGGCAGTTTTCGACCAATCATTTTGGCATTATTTGTGGTCAAGGGTTGGGGTTGGTTCACCATCTGGGGCCTTTTCCCACCTCTCTTCCATTTTTTTCCATTATGTTTTGCACCACATTTAGCATTTGCCATGAATGCTGTCGTAGTATCGTCTCTAAGCTCCTGATTTCGTCTTTGCGGTCTCATACTGATCTGTTCGATTAGTTTTTCACATGACTTTTCTGTCCTCGGCGTTGATTCCCACTGTGACGTGAACTTATAGAGAATATAGCTCACTTCTACCCAGACTTGGGTGTATATAATTAGAAGCGGCACTCTAAATGAATTTGATGCAAACACAGTTTATACATGAAACAATGTTTATTGAATTCGTTGCACATATAGAATTTGCTTTTACAGCAATAAGCATACGTACCACTTGTACGGAATATATAAATACAGCTTTCAAGAACAATATATTTTTCAATACTCACGAACAGTAAGTCAAACCAGCAGTACTGCCACGTAAACTTCGGGCCCCCTAAGCACTAGCTCAGGATAGTACTGGAGCTGCATACCTCGTAGCTCCCTATCGCTTATCTATCAACTTTAACAACTTTCTTCAATCCTACCCACCTTCTTTATTAATGACGCTGCATGGCATTTATACTAAGCGCGTATGCCGAAATTAGCATATCTCAAGCAGCTTCTTTAATTCATTCACTCAAAAGTTCGATTCTTGTGAATCGAATCTTGTGTATACCTTACAAACTAACTATATTCATCATCAGTAAGAATAGACAAGATGCGCGGTACTAGCAGGTTTTGCGGCAACTTCCCTTCACCACTCAACTCTTGCTCACGTTGAAGATCCACCCAAAATGTACGCAAACGTGCGAGTGAATGCATTACATCTTCATCTTTCTCTATCCGAAAAGTGAAAATTTTTGCAGAAGAGTGTCCAATTTGACGTTTGACACTTTCTCAAAGTTGTTTAACAACTCGGTCCATATCGCTCGTGCAGAATTTCCATGCATACGAATCAAATTTAACACATTCGCCGATACATTTGTACGGATGATCACAGGAGCTTTCGCATTCGCCTTTGCATACCCTTTTACCGCTTGGTTGTAGTCGCGTATCGTCATTTCTTTTGTGTATGCTGCCGGTACTGTTGGCTCGACAAGGGAATCATCGAAGATGCCCGCACAATCGTTGAGCTCGAACAAAGAGTTTACTTCAAATTTCCAGTCAGTCCAGTTGGATGAACCATCCAGTTTGGTGCACTGAACAAAATTTTTAGCTTCCATATTATTACGTCGTCATTCACCAAAGTGTGCGAAAAAAAAGTTATCGGTACACAGTCGTCTACCTACACACAGTCCAGCAAATATGGTGAAATCCAAAGTCAAAATCCGTGATTCAAATACGTCGTCATAGCCATCGTTACTTCATCTGAGCAGTTAAACGTCGCTAAAACCCATAACCTGTTGCAATATTAACGCAATAAAGTGATGGCTAGTTGAATTTCGGACTTTAATGATTAAAAAGTAGGAAGAGAAACACAGTACGTCTTACTGCTTACATAAATTACAATGGAATAACAAAAAAAAGGTGATGCCAGATGCCTAAAACATAATAACACAAATTTAGAGATGCCACTCAATAGCACATAATATTAATTGAAGGCTCGACTCTCAACAGACTCAAAAGTATCGTCTACAGTTTGAACTTGTTTCGTTTCTCCTTTTAAGGAAGCGCGTATATAGTGGAGATTTTGAACATCGTTTAATTTCTTGTTTTCAACAATTAGCGACTAAAACTGACTTTTGAAAATGCTACATTCCTTATAATTACCATTAAACTCTGGCAATCTTATTTCAGGTAATTTAACATCAACAAAATTTTCAATAACTTTTTGACAAGTTTGTTTATCTTCAGATTTAACAATTAATTTAGAGAGTAAGAATTTAACCCTTGACTCCATTTTTCTATAATTTCCTGCATCTCTTCTAGTTGTTTAATAGATTTTTTCACTTCCGAATCCATAGCAGGATCATCATCAGGCACGTTACAATAGTCAGCTTGTAATTCGACTATATCGTTTTGAATTACTACAATTTTATAGAGTTTTTGCTGTACTTCTATTTCCGATTCTTCAGATTGTTCAAAGTTTTTAACAATTTTTTCTAATTTAGCTACTTTAGCTTGAATTACTCCACACATATATTTTTCAATACTCACGAACAGTAAGTCAAACCAGCAGTACTGCCACGTAAACTTCGGGCCCCCTAAGCACTAGCTCAGGATAGTACTGGAGCTGCATACCTCGTAGCTCCCTATCGCTTATCTATCAACTTTAACAACTTTCTTCAATCCTACCCACCTTCTTTATTAATGACGCTGCATGGCATTTATACTAAGCGCGTATGCCGAAATTAGCATATCTCAAGCAGCTTCTTTAATTCATTCACTCAAAAGTTCGATTCTTGTGAATCGAATCTTGTGTATACCTTACAAACTAACTATATTCATCATCAGTAAGAATAGACAAGATGCGCGGTACTAGCAGGTTTTGCGGCAACTTCCCTTCACCACTCAACTCTTGCTCACGTTGAAGATCCACCCAAAATGTACGCAAACGTGCGAGTGAATGCATTACATCTTCATCTTTCTCTATCCGAAAAGTGAAAATTTTTGCAGAAGAGTGTCCAATTTGACGTTTGACACTTTCTCAAAGTTGTTTAACAACTCGGTCCATATCGCTCGTGCAGAATTTCCATGCATACGAATCAAATTTAACACATTCGCCGATACATTTGTACGGATGATCACAGGAGCTTTCGCATTCGCCTTTGCATACCCTTTTACCGCTTGGTTGTAGTCGCGTATCGTCATTTCTTTTGTGTATGCTGCCGGTACTGTTGGCTCGACAAGGGAATCATCGAAGATGCCCGCACAATCGTTGAGCTCGAACAAAGAGTTTACTTCAAATTTCCAGTCAGTCCAGTTGGATGAACCATCCAGTTTGGTGCACTGAACAAAATTTTTAGCTTCCATATTATTACGTCGTCATTCACCAAAGTGTGCGAAAAAAAAGTTATCGGTACACAGTCGTCTACCTACACACAGTCCAGCAAATATGGTGAAATCCAAAGTCAAAATCCGTGATTCAAATACGTCGTCATAGCCATCGTTACTTCATCTGAGCAGTTAAACGTCGCTAAAACCCATAACCTGTTGCAATATTAACGCAATAAAGTGATGGCTAGTTGAATTTCGGACTTTAATGATTAAAAAGTAGGAAGAGAAACACAGTACGTCTTACTGCTTACATAAATTACAATGGAATAACAAAAAAAAGGTGATGCCAGATGCCTAAAACATAATAACACAAATTTAGAGATGCCACTCAATAGCACATAATATTAATTGAAGGCTCGACTCTCAACAGACTCAAAAGTATCGTCTACAGTTTGAACTTGTTTCGTTTCTCCTTTTAAGGAAGCGCGTATATAGTGGAGATTTTGAACATCGTTTAATTTCTTGTTTTCAACAATTAGCGACTAAAACTGACTTTTGAAAATGCTACATTCCTTATAATTACCATTAAACTCTGGCAATCTTATTTCAGGTAATTTAACATCAACAAAATTTTCAATAACTTTTTGACAAGTTTGTTTATCTTCAGATTTAACAATTAATTTAGAGAGTAAGAATTTAACCCTTGACTCCATTTTTCTATAATTTCCTGCATCTCTTCTAGTTGTTTAATAGATTTTTTCACTTCCGAATCCATAGCAGGATCATCATCAGGCACGTTACAATAGTCAGCTTGTAATTCGACTATATCGTTTTGAATTACTACAATTTTATAGAGTTTTTGCTGTACTTCTATTTCCGATTCTTCAGATTGTTCAAAGTTTTTAACAATTTTTTCTAATTTAGCTACTTTAGCTTGAATTACTCCACACCTTCTACTAAATCCTGTAGTCATTCTTGTATCCATTTTATCTTTCGGCATATTTGCACTCTTACTATTTGCTATTCAACAACGTTATTTTCTATTGCTACTGGTAAATTTCCGAGTCACAAGGACCAAATGATGGAGCGAATTACAAATTTCAAACTACGAAAATAAACATGAACTGTATATACAAAAATAAATCTTTTATTTACACAATTAACTAACTACGAAATAATGTACCAGTCGAATTGGCGCTCAAAGCGAAATCTGAACATAGTTCACTCACAATCGAATCTCGAATGGGGAAAAAACTGTACTAAACTTTTAACATATGTGGCGTTCCCACTTACAAGAGGGGGGAACGGCAATCGTCAGCAATGACGTCAACAAATACTTTCCTGAAAATTTGGGAGATGTGAGTGAAGAACAAAGCGAATGATTCCGCCAAGGAAGTTAAAGAGATGGAAAGAACATATCAAAGAAAATGCAGCATTACATTGATGGCAAACAACTGTTGGGTGCTTCAGAGAGACTTTCCAGATGCTACTCACAAGCGTAAATGTACCAAGAGGAATCTCGCAAGGAAGAAGAAACGATTTTAGTGTGTTTTAGTGAGCTCATTTCAGTTCAGACAGGATTTTCATGTAAAATTTGTAATTAAAAATTAATTTTCTAAGTCTAATTTATTTTGAAGTATTGCCTTATTTAACATAGTTACCTGAATTGTCCGGAAACGTGATGTCCTATGACAATATGGAGGTAATTTTCAGATTCAGCGTACAGAAAAATATAAAGAATATGTGGCATAACCAAAACAGCTCTTAAAAAATTTTTAAATGCAGACCTGTGTTATTTGTTCTTTTTTCTTGCAAAGGATAGGGATTTGTAAATTGGAATATATCCTGGAAGTAAAATAATGAATAAGATAAAGGGGAAAAGAGTACTAAGTCTTTTTATTTTGCTGATAGCTAGATCGTGTAAATTAGATAAAACAGAGGCTAGGAGAACGACTTTCAGTCTGTTCACACTGAATCAGTAGCATAACGTAGCGTCAGCGATTAACATTTTTTAAAATGTTAACCAATCGCAGAGCTCAATTCATTGACCACGTGATGCGAATAATCAATCACAGGTGATGTCAGCAATCTAGGAGCCTACATAGTAACGCAACGTAACGCAACGCTTCGGACACACTGTGAACAGGCCTTAAGGCTATGACTTTCAGTGCCTGAGTCTGGGAATTGGAGTCGAGCGGTTAGATTTGGTGTTTGAATCTCGAAATTAGTTTTGAAATATAGATCGACAACATCAATTTTAATAAAAGGAAAGCATACATTTTAGTCTGTAGAGAGTTTTTATTTCTTTTCTTTTTTTCCTTTCTTTTTTTTTTGTTTTGTTTTTTGTTTTGTTTTTTTGTTTTGTTTTGTTAAGTGGGGTAGGCACTTGTCTTCTGACGGCAGAAATTTCTTCTTCTTACAATGGTCCATGGAGATCCGCGAAGTTTTATTAGACATGAATACAAGCCCACTGCGTGGCACCTCGGAAACCTAACCACTACACCATCAGGGGGCTAAATTGGGAAAATAACATTTTAAATTCTTATTTTGAACTGACAATAAATTACATCGATAACAAATTAATAGCATGCTAAATTAATTTCCTACTAAATCGATACAAAATAAATTTCCTACTAAATCGATACTAAATTAATTTCATACTAAATTAATAGCATTCGTTAGACAGAAATGTGCTAATAATTTCAGTAAATCTATGCTTTTCAAGCACATAGATATTTAAAGCAACATGCATAGATTTTCCAAAGTCAAACCTTTGGAAAGAAATATAAACCTCTTTGAATTATTATGTAAAGGCCTTAGGCAGTTCTCTGAAACCTTAAAAATTTAAAGACTTTTCTGTAAAACTTATATCCCAGAGGGCTCCTATATCAGTTTTTGGGCCGTTATTAACAAAGAGCGTTATTAATGAGCAACTTTTAAACTACTAATTCATTTTAAGTCTTCATATTTGTTTAAAATCTGAATCGAGTTATTTGAAGATAGGCGCACACACACATACAAATGAAACGGATTGGATCTTTCAAAGTATACCGCGTTTAAAAGATCTATGTTGATTCTCATAAGTTCTGGATCAACTAGAATCTCTTTTTAATGTTTTTTACAGTTTCTGAAATATAAATTTATGGACGCAAAAATTAATTCTGTAAGGGATAAATCTAGGTTTAATATTAATATCATAAATACTTTTTTCTATGGTTCTTTTTTTGTTTTGTTTTTCTCCAGTGAAGCGGAGAGAACTCCGAGATTCCACGGTATCGTTCATTTCAATTTTGCGGTAAAAGTGTTATTTGCGTTAAATATAAATAAATAAATAAATGTGTATATATATATATATATATATATATATATATATATATATATATATATATATATATATATATATATATATATATATATAAAATAACTAAATAAAAAAATCATAACATTTTAGATTCTGCTTATGAATTTTGAAATTGTGGTTTCTTTATTGTCTGAGCACAACATCATTAGACTAAAGCAGTGATTCCCAACAACTGTGACAAAGCGTGCAGCCACTTAGAATCATTTCGTATGCTATTTTTACAAAATATATTACAGTTACATCAATTAATTTCCAAGAAAAAGTCTTTTAAATTTATCTTATTGTTAGTCTGTCGCTAAATTTTTTAATTTTTTAATTTTTAATTAAATGTATACCATGGATAAATGTGTATTAAATGTGTAGCATGACGAAAAAAAAGTTCAGAATCACTGGATTAGAGCAACTGAGTCACAAGCACGGGGTCCAAAACGAACGAGAAGAAAGAGCGTCAAAAGAATATTGAAATTGATTTAATTTTTATAAGTCGTTTTCAAAATTTTATATTCAAAATACATTCAAATTTTTATACTAAATACAGTAAAACTTCTCTAGCCTCTAAACTGGCGCACCCCCCTTCGTCAACCCCTATTCGGTGACCATCCCTCAAAATGGGCACATTTTGTTTAGAACCGATTCAAGATTCCATAGACCCAATGTTATGGAAGAAACCTCTTTTGGACAGCCACTTTTTTCGAAAGCATTGCTGACCGCTATAGATAAGTTTCAATGTATTTAGCAATATATTAAGTCGTGCCACTTAATCTACATTCGAATGATTATACTACACCACTAAGTTAGTTTAATTGACTTAGGACGCCGCAGTCAACTACAGTAGCATAACCATTAAGTCTCGAATAAAGCTGTTTTTGCTAAATCAAGATTCAATATAAACATTTTAAATACATTTTTAGTACACTTTTCTTAATTTTTAAATGAAAATTTGCATAATTAGATTTCTATAATTTTATTACAGCCGTTTTTCATTTCAATTTTTTTTCCGAAAATTAAAACTAGATCTGGGCTTAATGCTTATCAAAAGTCTGTTTAGGGGATGAACTTAAACATTACCCTTTAATCCTAAGTTACGTAATCACACGAGGTATTGCATCCTGTTTTGTACTTTTTATTTAATTATTGTATATATTTATTTTGAAACAGCCTTTTCATCTCAATTTTTCGGAAATTTCAGCATTTTCAATGCAAACAAGATCTAATTGTTAAACTGTTTGCAAATAAAAATATCCACTCTCAAAAATGAACCTCCGATTCTTTAGTTTTAACACATATCCATAACCGCTGAATCAAGATTCAGAAAGTAATAATTTTGATCAATATGCAGCCGTCATCTATCGAAAAACAGCATTAAGAATAAATCATTCGCGAGCAGGTGAAAAATTACACTGAAGGTTAAATAAGTAGTAGACAACTAACACATGTATCAATTTTCCATTTCCCTTTCAACTCTTGTTAGCAACTCGTGAAGTGTGAGATTGTCATACCTGAAACAACCTCTAGGATCACGTAAATCTATCGTGTGGGTTACTTTGAAGCTTAAAAGGATAAAGTGTTCCCTCTATCACCCAGTATCACATTCATTTACTCGTGGCTGAAAAACATCGTTCACTGGATGAGCCTCCTTTTTTAGTTATTTTTTTTCACTGTGTACAGAGAAGAGCTACAATACCAAACGAATATGCAGCACTACACTTTTTCCTTTTTAATAACAATTGTGAAAAAGGATAAGTTGAAATCTAAAACTTAAAAAAAATATGAATGAAGTTATGTTTGATTGTAATGTCTGCTTATCAAAGTTATCAAAGGTGTTGATATACCAAACGAATATGCAGCATTACACTTTTCCCTTTTTAATAACAATTGTGTAGAAGGAGAAGTTGAAGTCTAAACTTAAAAAAATATGAATGAAGTTATGTTTGATGGTAATGTCTGCTTATCAAACTTATCAAAGGTGTAGATATTCGTATGAATTATATTTAGTGCCAAGAAGAACTGGTACCATGAAATTATTAAAGAAAGAATTAGTTCCATGAAATTATGTCGATTTTTTTTGGTAACTATTGGAGGCTTCTAATGTCCTGGATTATCAAATATACATTAAAAGTAATCTTTAAACAGATAATATTTTTTCTAGATCTAATTTTTAGGGAAAGTAGTCTATCATTAAGTGAAAGCTTCGGTGTTTTTTGAAAAACTCAAATCATCATCGAACTGTGATACTGTAAAAACTATCAAGAACTCAAGCCTCTATCAGGGATTTGGCCATGTGTGAATGAAGTTATGTTTGATGGTAATGTCTGTTTATCAACAGTGTTGATATTAGTATGAATTATAATTAGTACCAAGAAAAACTGGTACCATGAAATTATTAAAGAAAGAATTAGTTCCAGAAAGTTATGTCGATTGTTTTTAGGTAAATATTGGAGGCTTCTAATGTCCAGGATTATCAAATATAGATTAAAAGCAATCTTTAAGCAGAAAACATTTTTTCTACTTCTATATTTCAAGAAAAGTAGTCTATCAGTAAGTGAAAGCTTTCGTGTTTTTTGAAAAACTCAAGTCATCATTGAACTGTGATACTGTAAAAGCTATAAGAACTCAAGCCTCTATCAGAGATTTGGTCATATGTGAGGCAATCACTTTCAACCATTATTCCCTTATCTTTTTAAAAAATGTACAGTACTTCCTCTTTAAAGGTGTAAATTTATGCTGTGTGAAGTATTATTTCACTACTGAAAAATATAGTATATTGTAAAAAATAGTAAAGAAGTCTAATTAATTTTAAATTCTTGAAAGACTTTTCTACAAACTTTATAAATTAATGATTTGATTCCAGTATTTATACCTGGAGAGAAAAAAAACATAGAAAGAAAATTCAAGGCAAAATGTAATACCTCATCAATTTTAAAAGCAACATAATGTTTTCCTTGTAAATGAATACGATTTGAACAAGATGAGTTTTTTGTTTATTCTTTAAAATCGATTCTGTCAAAAAGTCAATTTCAATAAAAATATGTTGTCATGGAATGAAAGGCAAACAGAGAAGTGTCATACAATAAAAATGACCACCAAATAGAAAGGTTTTATTTTACTTTGCAATCTTTTACTGAAACATTTTTAAGTCCCCATTAGTCGGAAAGAGTATTTTCGCGTATCAATATTTTCTAATATCCACAAATTAAGGAAATAAAGAATGGTTTTTATAATGTTTCATCGGAAAATAATGAAAGCACGTAGTAACCATTTTGTCTGAAAATGATTTTTTTTCTCTTTTTTGTGCACGTATACTGTGAAAAATCCAGTTCCACTTTTATACGCAACCAAATAAGAATATGAAACATCAACAGTATGAAGGAATATGTTATGAAAACTACTAAGCTATTTATTTTAAATCTTTATAATCCCTTTCCATTCTCATAGAATATGGAAAGAAATTTCATAAAGGAATGTGAAAAGTACTTAGATACCTTGCATGTTTAATAAAGTATATTATATAAAACAAACATTCTACTTGTTCAATTACTGGAAGCGCTATGCCGAATATCGTTCGGTAAGAATTTTTTTCCTCCAACGCATCTGGTACTTGTCTTGACGATATTATCCCATACAAACTGAGAAATTTCGTCAATATTGCTGAGAAGGAACAGTATAGAAACATCCCAGCCTCAGTCGAGATTCAAGCTTAAACCCACTCCGTTCGATCTCAGGACGTTAACCGCAGTACAACGTGAATGGTAGTTCAGTATCACAAGGATGTGATCTGATAACGGGAGATTCAAACGAAAAACTGGTTCTACAGTTGATGTGCTTAACCTTATGAAGTTAAGAAAATATTAAGACTGCCTTGGAACTGATAAAATACCTCAGAAAATTTTTAAAGGGGCTCTTGAATCAAATTTACGGAATGTTTTTTGTTTCTTTTTTTTGCTAGCTTTTCAAGTATGACATCTTATTATGAACGATTAAGCTTTAGGAAGTGATACTCCTTGATACATTACTTACCTCGAGCATTGAACTTAATTAGATGATGAACGTTTTATGAGGTATTTCTTATCTTACGAATCTTACGGTACCATATCTTACGAATTTTACTGAAAAAACAGATACAGCTGCATTGCACAGATACAACAACAAGAATTAAATCGCGGTCCATAGAGTGTATTTCACATTAGTGCATAATATCATGTAATTGTTTCTGTACATTCAGGTCATAATTCTCATTTATAAATTCTCGGCAAAATCATTTGCACTTTAAACTCATCAACAAGTTCTTTAGTCTGATGTTCTATAAACTTTTCCTTTAAAGTACCGATGAATTCAAAACAGGCATACCCGAAAAGTTTAGCTTAGAAAGCAACATCCCATATAATCATTGTGAACTGCAAATTTATTTTCTTTTATGAAAATTTCTTTATTACGTAAAGAAATCAAATTTCACTGGCCCGTAAAAAATTCATTACAACAGATTAGTTAAGCTCTATCTGAATTTAATTTTTTTTTTTACGGAAAAGTACATAAATTACATCTAAAAAATGTAAAATACTACTGACTATACCCGTAATTAAAGCGTAAAGAGTAGCATTTTATCATATATTTAAACTTTGAGTATAATAGTAAAATATACTTAATTTCATGATGAGTGAATTGGATTACGTGTTACGAATCTTCAGTTGCATCGGCATCTGTATGTCAGACATCCCTTTGAAAGGCAAATTTAGTAGATTTAAACCTCCTCGTTTATTACGCAACATCAGTTTTCCTCTCATTTTACATATCAACGTAATTATTCTACTTTGGATCGAAATTTATATGCTGGATATCAAAAACTTAATTCTATATTCAAAATTTCTAGATATACTACTAAGAATTCTCCCTTGTGCAATGTGGTGGACAATTCACCATCGAAGGAGTTCTATACATCTCCTAATACAGGAATTGAGGCATTTCAAAGAACGAAATGCGCATAGGAAAAATCACATAAAGCTAGTAATAAATTGTGGCGCTATCTACTGGCTAGCCTTTATATTCATATTGGTTTTTACCACCTCGTGTGAAATTTGTGGTAATTACACTCTACCGAGCGCAAGATATGCAACATCGTGTAAAATTCAAAATTTCTGGACTCAAGATAATAACAATAGTCTGCTTCTAAATGGCTCTTTTATTTCGGCAGGTGGTATCAAATGCCATAAGGAAAAATTTATCAAAGAATTCGTGCAATTTACGCAATTATTGATATTTCCTTTTATGTTTTCCATTTTGTTTTTCACAATTTGTTATAATATCGTTCAAATTTTAAAGCATTATAAAACAATGCTAGAGCAACAGCTTGATACATATAGTGAATATATACTACGTATTCATCTACGGGAGTACCTTGATTTGATAAAATGTGCGGATCGTTTCTCTGAAACTTTCTCAACTCCACTCTTTTTATATACGTGGCAAGTGTTTACTTACTTAACCTTGACATTCCTGGATATCATTAATATGGCCAACCTCGATTATTTCTTTATGTTGCACTCATTCTTTGCGTCTTTGTATTGGATAGGTTTAACTGGAATTTTAACCTTCTATGCTTATCAAATTCCTTTGATAATTGGTTCCATTAAAAGAGTCTTGAGCAATATGAAAGCCGATCGCCTGCTTCAAGATGCTTTAATAAACGATTCTGAAATAATTGATATTGCTCTCAATAGAGAAACTGTTCAAATCACGGTTTGTGGCATAACTTACTTTGACAAAGCGTTTCTTCTTAAGTCTATGACGGCTGTTATTGCCCATGCAGTTATTTATCACCAGTTAGGTACCGATTCTTAAAGTTTAAGAATCTCTACGAACGTTTCTAGGACTCGATTATTTGGTTTTGTTCATATGTACGAGATATTTTAATTCTGGTATGACAGTAATTTTCGATATTTAGCTTCTAGTGAATGAATAAATACTTCCTTCGTTTATTTACTCTTCTTACTTAATATTTTACAAAAAGAAACATATAAAAATTTATTGAAATGTCTTAAAAACGGGGGGAGTTCAGAAATATTTAATTTCACTTGCTATTATATGTGAAGGAAAGTTAATTCCATGCTGATAAGTGTGATTTGTAAATCGGTTTTTCTCCAGATGTCTCAAATATTCGTGAACACTAGAATATAGCATCCTTCAACATCAATTGCTCTTTTCATATAGGAATTAAAATAAAAATAGTCTGCAGATATATTTATTGTGTAATACAAAACCTTTGACGTTAATAAAATCGAGTATAAATTTCCATGATCTGGTTGTTCGCAAAGCAAAAGTCTTAGATATATCTTTCCTTTACCTTATTCATTATTTACTCCCAGAAAAGATTCCCTTCTACAAATTCCTGTGCTTTCCTAGATTTAAAAAAGAATTAACTGAATGCTAATTTAAGTACTTTTAAACGTTTTCCTCGTAAGGTCCTCAAATTCTAGATCTTTGGCGAAGGGTAGTAAGCAGCTTCACTTTAGGCGAGGTACCACTAGGGCTGAAGTCTGACTTGACCTCGAAGAACATCGGTCCCGTAATTTAGAACCGACTAAAGTGACGAGACCGGAGAACTTGACCCCGCACCTCCAGAGGTAAATTTTAGAACATAGAGGACATTGTAGCCACGACCTATTTTACACGCCCCGGCCGCCATTAGTAAACACGACGGTGGAATTGCAGCAAAGAGCATCGAACCAGGGACGATCAGATCACTGGCCCGCTGCTCATACCAACTGGGCCACGTATTTTTTTAATTCCATAATTGAAAATAATTATTATTTCCTCAGAAGGTATTGAGCGTAATTTTGAAGACATATTAACGGATTAACATTTAATGTGTTTTCTAATTAAGACAGATGAGCTCATTACACTTAAACTATATAATTAACTATATATTAAACTATATTTCATTAAACTATATAATGAATTACAGCGTGAGCACTTGTATAAATCAATAAATCAATCGATTGAATGAAACAAAACCACCAGTGTCAAGACAAATTCTGCTGTTAAGTTCGACTAAATTTAGATTTCAAACAAATTGATCTGAAATCGGGTGCTCTCTTAATGCGTTTGTTATAAATAATTTTAAAAGAGTTTGTGCTATTGCATTATAGGACGTAAATTAAGAAAAAAACATTGTTTCAAATACACAAGAGGGTGTTGTCAATTCTTTACTTCTTTTCCCTGAACAATAAGCGAAGTATCATAGCAACCAGTTTGTTTGAACGTAATATTTGCTGTTCAGTAAAAAGAAGAAAACCAACCATTCTCTCTAAACTGATAAGTGAGAAAAACTGTTCATGTTATATTTTTTGCATATATTTCATGCTCTTGCTGATCAACGTTTGCTTTTGAAAAAAAGGATTTATATTCGATGGAGAAGCACCGAAAGCAGTGGTGACAAATAAAAAAGTACTCTCGAAACATTTTATTTGTAGTACATGTTACGGATACTTACAGTTACATTTTGAAGAATAAGGTGGCAAGCTTAATAGTAATGATACAATTGCAATAGATCTGACTAAACATGAAACGATCATAATGCACAAAACAGTTGTATCGTCGATCAAATGTTTGATTGATATCATACCTTGCATTAAAATGTGGGAAACTTACGAAGCAGTGTGTCAATTTCTGAATACAAACAAGGATTAAAAACGTAGAAAATTACTTTTAAAATGTCATGGCATGAAATCCTTGTGCTGCTTCATATTCGCTCAATCCTAGAACACCCTGAGTCTCACTTTTCAAATGTAATGTTCTTGGAATTACTATTTACTTGTTGTACCTCTGTTATTTTTTGACATTTTGAAATCTTGAGCATCTTAAAATCTTCTGGAACTCTATCTTTTTATTGTTTTATACTTTTTTTTGCTGCTATTTAACTTTGAATATATTTCTTACTTTTCAAACAAATATAGAATGTAGGCACTCCAGAATATCTCGCTGGTTAATTACATCACCTGAAACGTATTTTCAATCCTCGTCTGTTCTTTGGGAATCACTTGTAGAGTACCGATGCATAAGTCTAAAGATTGACTCCCGTGGCGTTGTTTGGTTGATTTTAAACATTCGGAGCAAAATTCTTCTGTTTTGATGCTAGACATCCGACACACGGCTACTAAAGGTGAATTTCACATAGTATTTTAAACTTTATTTTTTTAGCATCATCCTCATAATTCGTTATTTTGTATTATCATTCAAAGCGCACGCACATGAAATTCGATATTAAAATTTTTAAGGGAGGTTTTTCGACAAGTTCTGCTTTTAAGCAAGGGATACGTAGATAATCCTTCCTTACCGATGAAATTTTAATCACTGAAAAGCATAAAAATCATAAGAGACATATTAAAAAGTGTAAAGAAGACATCACCGAGAAATTCTCCAGCATTTTAAATATATTAATCAAGTTGGGAGTTCGACGATAATTGATATTGAAATCAATATTGTGTAGTTTATTTCTGAACACTGATGAAAAGTAACAAGCTCGTGATGAGTGAATTTGGCATTCTGATACGAATTCTTACTTACATAGGTATAGATATCACAAATGATTCTTCGCAAAATAGATGCAGTCGGTTGAAACGTTTGCTCCGTAGTGCGAGTTTTCCGCTGATTTTACACTTGAATATGCTTTATATTCTTACAAAAAAGTTATATTTGGGAATCGTCTTAAGCTATACAGTCATTTTGGATTTTTTTATGGTTATTCTCCCATGCTTAATGTGGTGGAATATTCATCATTGAAAGGAATCATTAAAGAGCTTGATACAGCAACTGTTACCTTTCAAAGAAAGACATGATGGCTTGAAAAATTTCTTAAAACTCATTACAAATTGTGGTTTTATTTATTGCCTGGTGTTGGTACTTTTTTCAGTTTTTACTGCTTCATGCGAATTTCAAAAAGACTGCACACCTGCTAATAACAGCTACCCTCTGTTAGAAGACAGTAACTGTCGGTCAAGGGGCATAAACCACAACACAACAACAGAAGGCAGTAATATTAAGCCAGGAACTATAATATGCCAATGGGAGAAGTTTGTAACGAATTCACATTATTTTCCCAAGAACTGTCAATTCTGTTCCTTTTTTCCATCTTGTTTTTCACCCCCTGTTACAGCATTTTCCAGAAATTGAAACATTATAAACGAATATTGGAGCATGAACTTGGTTCTTACGGTGAATGCACCCTTCATATTTTATTACGGGAATACCTTCAATTGGTAAAATGTGCGGAACTTCTCTCAGACACTTTTTCAGTTCCTCTACTTTTATTTTCATGTCAATTATTTTGTAACTTATCTTTGATATTTCTGGATGCCATCAATCTTTCCAAAAATTATTTTTTAATCTTACAGATGCTTTTTTTAGTGCTCTCTTTGTTAGGTATGACCGGAATTTTATCATTCTGTGCTGCTGAAATACCTTTGAATATAGGATCCATCAAAAGAGTATTAAGCAGTTTTAAGGCCGAGAGGCTAACTAAGAGAGTCCATCCAAGTGAGGATGAATTAATTGATATTGCGCTTAACAGGGAAACTATACAGATTACGGTTTGTCACATTTCCTGCTTTGACAGATCGTTTGTCCTAAAGTCGACAACGGCTCTTATTGCACAGGCAGTCATTTATCAACAATTTACATAAGTACGACGTGTATAAGTCAAGCGCTGGCTTTCAGAAAATTCACACATTAAATTTTATTAATATGCGTTCAGACTTTTCACCCTATTAAACGAATGTAATTTTGAAAATAAAATTAAGTTTCCTGCGTGCTACATTTTTTTCGCTGGTGCTAATTGCAGAATAAATATTTCGTTATTAAAACAATTTATAAATTCGTAGAAATGTGCTAAAATATCATTGAGCTAAGAAACACTTATGTAAAGGTTATCTTACGAATGAAATTAATATTTCAGTTGTTAGAAAAAACTGCAAAGTTGAATTTTAACGAGCATTTCAATCTTTCCTCATATTTAATGATCAATTCCACAAGAATGTGATATTTTCCTCTCTTTGCAATCTAAACGTCACATGGTAAATAGTGGAATAGTTGAAGATCGTTATGAGCTGGAATAGCAATTTAAAATTTTAGCATTAAAAATGTTAAACTAACAGTGCATGTTATTGCATATACTTTAGCATAGAAATCAACTGAAATCATGCTGAAGATCTGTCAGTATAAAGAAAATTCAGTTTTATAACAGTTGATAATGATTTCTTTTTTCATTTTTGTCTACAGTCATTCATAGCCTATAAGGACTACCTGACAGGATTGATATTTAAACCCACGTCTCCAAGCCTCGATGCCGCAATTCTGTGAAATGAACCACTCTAACTACGGGAAGAAGAGTAATTTTTGGATGACTTCTCTCACGTGCTATTGAAAATCCTGCAATTATCTAACTTCAAAATTTATTGGCAGGGTAAGCAAGTAACATATTCTTCTTGTAAGAAATTCTTGTTCTTAGGTTTCGCCTTCTAACCTTCATACAAGTCTACTAAATGGCAGATGTAAATTATTATGTGAAAGAAAGTTTTATTTGAAGCTTCTTTCTATAAAAAAAATAATTAACATCAATTTAACATCAACAAAATTTTCAATAACTTTTTGATAAGTTTGTTTATTTTCTGATTTAACAATTAATTTAGAGAGTAAGAATTTAAGCCTTACCTCCATTTTATCTATAATTTCCTGCATCTCTTCTAGTTGTTTAACAGATTTTTTCACTTCCGAATCCATAGCACGATCATCATCAGGCACGTTACAATAGTCAGCTTGAAATTCGACTATATCGTTTTGAATTACTACAATTTTATAGAGTTTTTGCTGTACTTCTATTTCCGATTCTTCAGATTCTTCAATGTTTTTAACAAATTCTTCTACTTTAGCTACCTTATCTTGAAAGACTTCACACCTTCTTCTTAATCCTGTAGTCAGTCTTGTATCCATTTTATCTTTTGGCATATTTGCTCTATTGCTATTTGCTATTCAGCAGCGTTATTTTCTATTGCTACTGGTAAATTTCCGGGTCACTAGGACCAAATAATGGAGCGAATTACAAATTTCAAACTACGAAAATAAACATGGACTGTATATACAAAAATAAATCTTTTATTTACACAATTAACTGACTGCGAAATAATGCACCAGTCGAATTGGAGCTCAAAGCGAAATCTGAATATGGTTCACTGACAATCGAATCTCGAATAGGGCAGAAACTGTACTAAACTTTTAACGTATGTGGCGTTGCCACGTACAAGAGGGGGGAACGGCAATCGTCAGCAATGACGTCAACAACTACTTTCCTGAAAATTTGGGAGATGTGAATGAAGAACAAAGCGAATGATTCCACCAAGGAAGTTAAAGAGATGGAAAGAAGATATCAAGGAAAATGGAGCATTACATTGATGGCAGACAACTGTTGGGTGCATCAGAGAGACTTTCCAGATGCTACTCACAAGCGTAAATGAACCAAGAGGAGTCTTGCAAGGAAGAAGAAACAATTTTAGTGTGTTTTAGTGAGCTCATTTCAGTTCAAACAGGATTTTCATGTAAAATTTGTAATTAAAAATTAATTTTCTAAGTCTATTTTCATTTATTTTGAAGTATTGCCTTATTTAACAGAGTTACCTGAATTGTTCGAAAACGTGATGTCCTATGACAAAATGGGGGTCATTTTCAGATTCAGTGTACAGAAAAATATAAAGAATATTTGGAATAACCAAAACAGCTCTTAAAATTTTTCTAATTGCAGACCTGTGTAATTTGTTCTTTTTTCTTGCAAAGGATAAGGATTTGTAAATTGGAATATATCCTGGGAGTAAAATAATGAATAAGATAAAGGGGAAAAGAGTACTAAGTCTTTTTATTTTGCTGATAGCTAGATCATGTAAATTAGAAAAACCGAAGGCTAGGAGAACGACTTTCAGTCTCTTCACGCTGAATCGGTAGCATAACGTAGCGTCAGCGGTAACATTTTTTAAAATGTTAACCAATCGCTAGAGCTCAATTCATTGCCCACGTGATGCGAATAATCAATCACAGGTCATGTCAGCAATTTAGGAGCCTACACAGTAACGCAACGAAACGCAAAGATTCGGACACATTGTGAACAGGCCTTAAGGCTATGACTTTCAGTGCCTGAGTCTGGGAATTGGAGTCGAGCGGTTAGATTTGGTGTTTGAATCTCGAAATTAGTTTTCAAATATGGATCGACAACATAAATTTTAATAAAAGGAAAGCATACATTTTAGTCTGTAGGGACACTTTATTTCTTTTCTTTTTTTCCTTTCTTTTTTTTTTTTTTTTTGTTAAGTGGGGTAGGCACTTGTCTTCTGACGGCAGGTACTTCGTCTTCTGACAATGGCCCATGGAGATGCGCGAAGTTTTATTAGCTACTTTATTATGGGAGCTCCATATAACTGAACCAGCATTGTTCCCTATGAGAGGGGGGGAGCAAGGGATCGATCAAGCGTTATTCGGGATTTCAATCCAAGCCCACTGCGTGGCAGCTCGGAACACTAACCACTACAACATCAGGCGGATAAATTGGGAAAATAACAATTTAAATTCTTATTTTGAACTGACAATAAATTACTCACATCGATACCAAAATAATAGCATACTAAATTAATTTCCTACTAAATCGATACTAAATTAATTTCATACTAAATTAATAGCATTCGTTAGACAGAAATGTACTAATTATTTCGGTACATCTATGCTTTTAAACCACATAGATATTTAAAGCAACATGCATAGATTTTCCGACATCATACCTTTGAAAAGAAATATGATCCTTTTTGAATAATTATGTAAAGGTCTTGGGCAGTGTAATGATGCGCCTTCGAATAGACGGATATATCGTACAAATTATTAAAAAGAATAAGTTAATTCGAAGGCTGTATCATTACATGAATGCGGTTACTTTTGAAGCGATGGAGAGGAGGCGGCATGTGTTTTGAAAGGCGAGGTGGTTCGAGGCTGTATTGTAGAGGAAGGAGAGGTCAGCGGGGAAAATGAGATCGCTAGACTAAGATAAGAGAGGTGTCTCCAAGGATGACAGAATACCACAAAGGACGTTTGTTTCCAATTTTACGAGGCGGCGTGGGATTTGATGTACGAACGCCAGGAAAGGAAACCGCAAACGTAGTGGGTGGTTTTCGGCTTTTAGTACTCTCAACATTAGAGGGGCGTCGGAAAACAGGGGCGGAAGTCTTATAGGCAAATAAAAATTGAGCTAGGCTAGAATTGGTCTGAAGAAATAAAAAAGGGGGTAGCCATGGACAGAGGAGGAGCTTCAAAATAAATATAAATTGAGGACTTTGAAAAATAAAGAAAGCTATTTCTCTCCTCTGGATCATCCAGACCTAGACTCTGGAAGGCTCCTCTATTGACTGGAGCTCTGTTTTTCGAGCCTGTTCGGGATATCTCAGGAAGAGATTTTTTTATTTTTGGCGTATCGGGAAGGAAGTTGCAATTCCCCCGTTGCCTATAGAGAGAGAGAGGTGAGCTCCGTTAGTTTATGCGAAAATAAATTGTTGTGTGTGTGCGTGGAGAAGTAGCGCGGCCGTGGTAAACATCCTAGCCGAGAAAAGTGACTATCGTCGAGCCGACATCTGAAGGAAGACGACCAGTGCCCCGGGCTAATGCAAACCTGTGTGAGTCTAATGATTTTGATATTTTTGAAACGGATCAGTGTCTTGGTTAGGAGTTATTTTAAATCTTGTGGTGTACGAATAGGTAAAAGAGATTAGTTTGTAGGGGTAGATGGTTAAAATAATTTTGTGCTCCCTTACCTTACATGGTCATCGAGAGTGATAATTTTAGAAACTTGTTTTTTTTTTGTTCTGAATATTAGTGATATACATGTGAAGAAGTATTGTGTTACGAAGGTTTTTTTTAAAGTAAAATGTAAAAAAAAGTATAAATGTGTAAATAAATTAAGTTTAGTTTAAATTTAGTTTCAAATCTCTGTCTTATTGATTGCTTCCATAACTTCTTATTTCTGTTCGTTAATCGCTAATTACATCCTGTACCACGGGTTATCATAAAATAATTCTAAAAAACACAACGCAACCCAAATACCCCTTTGAAAATTAATTGTACTACCCAAATAACTTACGTCTGATAATTAATTTTGGACGAGCGATACGACAGGCAGTTCTCTGAAACTTTAAAAATTTAAAGACATTTCTGTAAAACTTCAAATTCTGTAAAACTAATAATTTCAGTAAATCTATGCTTTTCAAGCACATAGATATTTAAAGCAACATGCATAGATTTTCCAAAGTCAAACCTTTGGAAAGAAATATAAACCTCTTTGAATTATTATGTAAAGGCCTTAGGCAGTTCTCTGAAACCTTAAAAATTTAAAGACTTTTCTGTAAAACTTATATCCCAGAGGGCTCCTATATCAGTTTTTGGGCCGTTATTAACAAAGAGCGTTATTAATGAGCAACTTTTAAACTACTAATTCATTTTAAGCCTTCTTATTTGTTAAAAATCTGAAGAGAGTGATTTGAAGATAGGCGTACACACAAA
Source organism: Dolomedes plantarius (assembly GCA_907164885.2). Lineage (NCBI taxonomy): Eukaryota > Metazoa > Arthropoda > Arachnida > Araneae > Dolomedidae > Dolomedes > Dolomedes plantarius. Next base: position 157,121,604 of record OU015492.1, read on the forward strand.
TACCAATGAAACGGATTGGATCTTTCAAAGTATACCGCGATTCAAAGATCTATGTTGATTAACATGAGTTCTAGATCAACTAGAATCTCGTTTTAATGTTTTTTACAGTTCCTGAAATATAAATTGAATGACACAAAAATTAACTCTGGAAGGGATGAATCTAGGTTTAATATTAACAACAGAAATACTTTTTCTACGGTTCTTTTTTTTTCTCCAGTGAAGCGGAGAGAACTCCGAGATTCCACGGTATCGTTCATTTTGCGGTAAATGTGTTATTTACATTAAATATAAATAAATAAGTAAATGTATATATATATATATATATATATATAATACCTAAATAAAAATCAAAACATTTGAGATTCTGCTTATGAATTTCGAAATTGTAATTTCTTTAATCTCTGAGCACAACATCATTAGACTAAAGCAGTGATTCCCAACAACTGTGACAAAGTGTGCCACCACTTAGAATCATTTCGTATGCTATTTTTACAAAATATATTAAAGGTACATCAATTAATTTCCAAGTAAAACTCTTTTAAATTTATCTTATTGTTAGTGTACCGCTAAAATTTTTAATTTTTTAATTTTTTAATTTTTTATCTAAATGTATACCATGGATAAATGTGCATTAAATGTGTACCATGACGAAAAAAAAGTTCAGAATCACTGGACTAGAGCAACTGAGTCACAAGCACGGGGTCCAAAACAAACGAGAAGAAAGAGCGTCAAAAAAATATTGAAATTGATTTAACTTTTATAAATCGTTTTCAAAATTTTATATTCAAAATACATTTAAAATTTTATACTAAATACAGTAAAACTTCTCTAGCCTCTAAACTGGCGCACCCCCCTTCGTCAACCCCTATTCGGTGTCCATCCCTCAAAATGAGCACATTTAGTTTAGAACCGATTCAAGATTCCATAGAACCAATGTTATGGAAGAAACCTCTTTTGGACGGCCACTTTTTTTCTAAAGCATTACTGACCGCTATTGATAAGTTTCAATGTATTTAGCGATATATTATGTCGTTCCACTTAATCTACATTCGAATGATTATACTACACCACTAAGTTAGTTTAATTGACTTTAGACGCCGCAGTCAACTAAAGTAACATAACCATTAAGTCTCGAATAAAGCTATTTTTGCTAAATCAAGATTCAATATAAACATTTTGAATACATTTTTAGTACACTTTTCTTAATTTTTAAATGACAATTTGCATAATTAGATTTCTATAATTTTATTGCAGCATTTTTTCATTTCAATTTTTTTCCGAAAATTAAAACTAGATCTGTGCTTAATGCTTAGAAAAGCCTGTTTAGGAGATGAACTTAAACATTTCCCTTTAATCCTAAGTAACGTAATCGCACGAGGTATTGCATCCTGTTATGTACTTTTTATTTAATTATTGTATATATTTATTTTGAGACAGCCTTTTCATCTCAATTTTTCGGAGATTTCAGAATTTTCAATGCAAACAAGATGTAATTGTTAAACTGTTTGCAAATAAAAATATCCATTCTCAAATATGAACCTCCGATTCTTTAGTTTTAACACATATCCATAACCGCTGCATCAAGATTCAGAAAGTATTAATTTTTATCAATATGCAGCCGTCATCTATCGGAAAACAGGATTAAAAATAAATCATTCGGGAGCAGAGGAAAAATTACACTTAAGGTTAAATAAGTAATCGACAAGTAACACATGTATCAATTTTCCATTTCCCTTTCAACGCTTCTTTGCAACTCGTGAAGTGTGAGATTGTCATACGTGAAACAACCTCTAGGATCACTCAGTCTGTCGTGAGGGTTACTTTAAAAGGATAAAGTGTTCCCTCTATCACCCAGTATCACATTCATTTACTCGTGGCTGTAAAACATCGTTTACCGGATGAGCCTCCTTTTTTAGTTATTTTTTTTTACTGTGTACAGAGAAGAGCTACAAGACCAAACGAATATGAAGCATTACATTTTTCCCCTTTTAATAACAATTCTGTAAAAGGAGAAGTTGAACTCTAAAACGTAAAAAATAAAACCAAATTGTGCGGTCGGGGGACCCCCGTCAGGAACGAAGTTCCTTACGTTATTTTTTCACCTCTAAACGTGATTTAATATGTAGATTTCTATTGATTATATTAGTATATTTTTGTCACGCCAAAAAGCGCAGACCTCTTTTGTTCAACACTCTCTCTCTCTCTCTAATTTGTATATTTTATTTTAATTTTTTATCATTTTTTCAAAGCAAAAATGTAAATTAAGGGTTTAAATCAATAAATTTCATTTAATATTTTAGTAAAAATAGTCATTTATTAAAAATTAAATATAAAATAGTGAATTACAAATTATATATAAAAAATTAAAAAATTAAAAAATAAAATTGTTTCTTATTCTCATGCAAAAGATATATATATATCATACCTAGCAAGATTCAATGTTTCATTTTGCTGTACGTTTTTTTTTTTTTGATTCTGCCGGAATTGTTGTTGACATTGAGAGTTTGTTTTTGGTATTTTTTTCGCACTCTGAAGTTGATTTTGGGTTTTTTTTCTCCTTTGATACTCTTTTTGACGCAGAGCATATGATTTCACTACTATATCTCTGTAATGCATGTAAATAGTAAATAGTAAACACTCGAATCACATGTATATTAAATGAATGTAAACAGTAAATACTTGTATTAAGTTATATGATTTATTAACTTACTTTTCTAAGTTTGCCTCATTTACACTTGCTGTAGTTTCCGTTTCTCGACTTTCCATTATAAATTGCAAAAATAGCGCCCTTTACACGTACGCTCTTAGAGTGCTTGGGGCGTACGGGATTGCGCGCGGGAAAACTTGCAGTGCGCTCAAAATCAGCTTTCCCTTCCTCTCCGACACCTTCACACGTGCACTCAATCGCGCGGGAAAGAGCGTACATGTAAAGGGCGCTATTGACATAATATAAATCCCGTATCAATAGTAAACTAAAGAATATTCTAGAAACTTCAAGAATTAATGGAACAAAGGAAATTAAATTAAAGTTAAAATTGCCCGTAGCGATTGTGCGGGGATTTGAACCGGGGACCTCTGCAGTCCGATGCTCCGCAGGACTGCAATAACCATTCAGCCGATGCGATAACCATTCACCTACAAAGTCCTTCAGAGAAAGCTCTTATGAAGGGGGCATAACGCTTTTCCGTTACGTGACGATTCCTGCCAGTTCACTCTACTGTAAGCCGCGTAAAAGAACTTCGTTCCAAAAATATGAATGAAGTTATGTTTGATGGTAATGTCTGCTTATCAAAAGTGTTGATATTAGTATGAATTATATTTTTTACAAAGAAGAACTGGTGCCATGAAATTATTAAAGAAAGAATTAGTTCCATGAAATTATGTCGATTGTTTTTAGGTAAATATTGGAGGCTTCTAATGTCCAGGATTATCAAATATAGATTAAAAGTAATCTTAAAAGAGAAGATATTTTGTCTAGCTGTATTTTTTTAGGGAAAGTAGCCTATAAGTAAGTGAAAGCTTCCGTGTTTTTTGAAAAACTCAAATCATCATCGAACTGTGATTGTTTACGCCTGGTTAAAAGTTGAACTGTAACCGTCGTTACTTGGCGCCTATGAGTTGGCTGCATCAAGTGTTTGCGCAGTTGAATTTTGTCTTTCGCTCGAGTAGGAAGCTTCATTCAGAAGCATTCCTAGATAAATGAGCCATAGGGTAGGTGGGGGCAAAGGTTCGCACATACATTTTAAAATGACCGGGAAGAGTTTTAGGAAGAATAGGGTAGGCAGTGCATTCCTCTACTCCCAGTCAGTTGCCTCGTAAAAAATGTTGGAGTTAAGACCCCCTCTTTCGGAGAAAATGAGGTAAGTTTATTTTCGTCTCTTTTAATGTAATTTTTTGCAACTTTTGAGTAATTTTGAGCATCACTCAAACTTACGAACTGTTTTGGGCTTATTTTCGCATGTTAGGGTGGTAAATAACCTTTCAAATCCTACCTTATGTTTTGGGTTAACTCAAATACAGTGGCGTCCATTCTGCAGAAACAGAACCAGCACGAAATGGGGTAAAGGTTTGCAGGAGTCATGGGGTAAAGGTTCGCAGTGCAAACCTTTGCCCCATCTGCAAACCTTTGCCGCTCTAACTATTAACATTTGTTTCATGTCCTCTTTTCATTAGGAATCCTTATTAACAACGTCTTTTATTATTAATGGGAATTCACATTTTTGTAATTTGAAAAAAATTATGGTTTTTGATAAAAACTGCCTGTTTTTAATCAGATAATTTTTTGTAAAATGCTTGAAAATCCATAAATTAAAAATAAAATAAATTAGTACAACACAAAAATAAAATAGCTCTGAACAAAGACCTACTTTACAAGATAAAGTAATTAAATGTTGTTACAAGACATTATAAGCTTCGAAGGTCTGGTTAGGGAAAATAACTCTAAATGAGTAATTTCCAGATTTGCAAGTCTTTGAAATGCTCCTTGCGTCACAATTTTTGACGAAATTTTATAAAATTTATTACAAAGACTCCTCTTATACATTAAAATAAAGTTATGTATCCATTTCAGGTTTCGACATCATTCAGATTATCAAAGTTTAACTTAAGCGTGGAAAAGTACAAAAATTTCACGAGAATTCAGAGTACAAGCATAAAAATATTTCCTAAAAATTAATTATTCAACGAAAGCACAAATCAAAACATAACCCTGATCAAAATGTATAAGCAATCTAAATGCAAAATTAAGGATAAGGTTAAAAATTGGATCGCAAGGAGCATTTTAAAAAACATAATAAAAATTTCAATTTTTTAAATATAAAAAATAAAATTTTAAATATTTATAAAATTTTATAAGGTGTTTGAAATAGTTTTACTTTAATGAATATTTATGCCGAATTTCATATCTCTGAGGTAAAAATTTCAAAAATTGCTTTGTAATGTCCCCCATCCCCTTAATTTGCTTAATTTTTACGGGTTTTAAAAGAATAAGTAAAGCCTAAGATATAATATAACGATAGTGTTAATAGTTGATATTTTAATTGGAAGTTCTTTAGTTTAAGAAAAAAAATATTGAGATTAACCCCTTTTCATTTTGTGAATTTCTTTGTTTGTTAGATTCAACTTTCTGTGTTAATAGTTTATATTTTAATTGGAAGTTCTTTAGTTTAAGAAAAAAATTATTGAGATTAACCCCTTTTCATTTTGTGAATTTCTTTGTTAGATTCAACTTTCTGTGTTAATAGTTGATATTTCATTTTGAAGTTATTTAGTTTAAGAAAAAATTTATTGAGATTAACCTGTTCAATTTGTGATTTTCTATATATGTAACACCTTTAAAAAGATTACAAAATGTGAAATAAAATTATTTAGACAACTCTTTTTGTGATTTTTGATGCCTATCCAGTAAGAAACCAACGAGTGGGGTAAAGGTTTGCAGTGCGAACCTTTGCCCCACCGATTGGGGCAAAGGTTCGCAAACAGGTCTTTTGGTAAAATTAAAAATTCGGTGACTAAATATTTCGGGAAAAAATTCATTATTTTATAGATGGTAGAGGGGATACCCAACTACAATACAAGTGACTTTTTGGGGCGATAGGATCTAACGGAGGCCCGTAAGAAACCCAAAACTCAAAACTGCAAACCTTTGCCCCCACCTACCCTATCGTTGGCTAACGTTAATAAATCTTTGATAACTGAAACTTGCCAGTTTATTTGAACTTTCTTCGTACAGTCCAGATCGACCAGTATGGTCCTTGTACCGCCGGAGCTGAATTGGCTCGAATATTTCGATTAAAACTTTGTTTACATTTAACTTGGAAACGTAGTGCATAATACTGTTGTTTGAAAATGTCTAAGAAAGAAGAAAATAAAAAATCTTCGGAACTATTAAATACTGAATCGCCGGAACCATTAAAGACTTTGAATCGTAGGAAAGGCAATTGCCAGTCGAGAATTACAAAATTGCGAACATTTCTAAACGAAAAGGTATCGGAAGCTAACAAGATTGTGCTGCAAGCCAAAATTGATTCTGTGGTGGATATATCTGCTAAATTGGAAGACTTAAAAGTGGAGTATTATGAATTACTTGATGATGACGCTTTGGAGGACGTGGAATTGCAGTTTGAAAAGCTAGAAGAAGAGCTAGAAAATATCAAGGTAGGATTACAAGAATTTTTATTTCATTCTGATTCAGTTGATAAATTACAATTAAGCAAAATTCAAAAGGTGGATGATAATTATGTTAAATTGCCGGATGTTAAGTTACCCGAATTTAATGGTAATATAGAACAATGGAATATTTTTAAAGTACAATTTGATAGTTTAATAACTAATAATTCATCGTTATCCGATACTCAAAAGTTATTTTATTTGCGATCTGCTTTAAGAGGTGAAGCAAAATCTATAGAAACCCCAGAAGACACATTTAAATCATTAATGACAGTTTTGATTGATAGATTCGAAAATAAACGATTAATTGTTCGCACTTATATTTTAAATATATTAAACATAGAAAAGTTGACTGATGAATCGGCTAAAGATATTAGAAACCTCATAGATATTTTAAACAGAAGTTTAAGAGGTTTGAAATTAATGGACTTAGAAACAAACGAACTGACTTATCAGATTTTAATTAATATCCTGTTACAAAAATTAGATAAGGAATCTCGCAAACTTTATGAAATGAGTTTAACTTCAACTGATTTGCCTAATTGGGATACTTTTATTGAATTCCTGCAGAAATGATCACAAATTTTAGAAAACATGCAAGGAGCGCAAAAATTTCTCTTTTAAAGTTAAAGCTTCGAACATACCAAAAAATAAAACCTTTTTGTTAAAGTCTAATAGCGACTTGTGTTCTTTGTGTAAACAATCACATATGATTTATAGATGTCCTTTGTTTCTGAAAATGACTCCTATGCAGCGATTTAATGTGGTTAAAAGGAATAAACTTTGTTTAAACTGTTTAAGTGTATCCCACAAATTAACATCTTGCTCTTCTAAATATTCTTGCCGCTTATGTCAAGGCAAGCATAATTATCTGTTGTGTCGGAATGAAAATAATCAGTTCAATGAAACAAATTCTTCGGTGAAAGATTCCTCGCCAAGCTGGCAACCACCGTCCCAGACGTCTTTTTCGGCAGCGCCAATTGCAACCCCTCGGGTCTCTGATGATATAAACATTTCAAATAAACAGGAAGTGTTGAGTTCTTTCTCGACCATCAATGAAACTTTGAACAAAACAGTGCTGCTGACGACAGCTAATGTATGGGTTTGGTCTCCTGCTAGACATAACTATATTCAGGGGAGAGCGATGCTCGACAGTGCTGCTATGTCAAGCTTCATAACAACAAGTTTTGCCTCGGAATTGGGTCTGGTAAAGAAAAAAGTAAATATTCCTGTTTGCGGTTTAGGTGGAATTTCAACTTGCGTCAAATGGAAAACGAGAGCATTAATCAGTAATAAAAATAATTCTTTTAAGCAGTTTATGGATCTATGTGTTGTATCGAAGATTACCGATGTCATCCCGCACTCGGTTCTTGACATTAAAGAAGTAAACATCCCACCGCGCTTGACACTTGCAGATCCGCAGTTCGATCAGCCTGGACCGATAGACTTGATAATTGGTGCAGATTGCTTTTTTAATGTAATTAAAGATGGTAAACAAATTGTGTCAGATAATTTAATATTTCAAGATTCGGTTTTTGGTCTTCTTGCCAGTGGTTCGGTTATGACATAAACTTCTAAAGAATATTGTGGGTTGATTTCTAATTCTGAAAACCTAGAGGATAGTATTCGAAAGTTTTGGGAGGTAGAAGTGTCTTGTGATCGATCATTAATTAAGGAAGAAGAATTCTGTGAAATTCATTTTCAGAAAACTCATAAGCGAAATGAAATTGGTAGATTTGTCGTTAAGATGCCAATTCAAGAAGAATTAAATACGTTAGGAGATTCTCGAAACTTAGCTGAAAAAAGACTGCAAAAAACAATTTGTAGACTCCACAAGAATCCGGATATGCATAGGCTCTATGATGACTTTCTTAAAGATTACGAGTCTCTTGGGCATATGGAAAAGGTTTCGAACGAAAATTCGTCTGCTGTAGTGTATTATTTACCACATCATGGAATTTACAAACCGGAAAAAAGTACAACGAAACTTAGAGTAGTGTTTAACGCGTCGGCCCCTACCACTTCGGGTAGAAGTTTAAATGATCTACTACTTACAGGCGAAGTTAAAGAGTATATATTCGATATCATGATACGATTTCGTAAACATAAAATAGTGATAACTGCTGACATAAAGCAAATGTTCAGAAAGATAATAATAGATCAAAGTCAGAGGGATCTATTGAGAATACTTTGGAAAGATAAAGAAAATCAAAAACAAATTCGGAACGAGCATTCATTTGCTCCAGATTCAGAAGCTACGATCAAAACCTTGGGAATGGTCTGGAAATCTAAGGAAGACCAGTTTATCTATAAAGTATCTGTAAAGCCACAAAATTTCTATACTAAACGAGATGTATTATCAACGATTGCTAAGTTATATGACCCATTTGGATTAATCGGACCTGTTATTTGCAGAGCTAAAATTTTTATGCAGAAACTTTGGTTAGAAAAGCTGAACTGGGATGATAAATTACCAGAAGAATTCGTCAATGAATGGCATTATTTTGTTAGCTCTTTAAAAGAAATTGAGCATATCACAATCAACAGGTATATCTTAAAAGAGGAGGTTGAAGTTATCACACTTTTTGGATTTTGTGATGCCTCAATCTCTGCCTATGGAGCTGTTGTTTACCTAGCTTGTTACACTCGAACTAGATCTCATACCTCTAAAGTACTCGCTAGCAAATCTAGAGTCGCCCCGTTGAAGACTTTATCGATACCTCGTTTAGAATTATGTTCTTGCTGGTTACTTGCGCAACTGGTCAACAAAGTTCTTGTTTCTTTGAAAATGACTATTGACAAGGCAGTTTTATTCTCGGACTCTACCATCGCCTTGGCATGGATCAGATCACTTCCTCATCAGCTAAAAACTTTTGTTGGCAACCGAGTTTCCAAAATACAATCTTTAACCTCAAATCATCAGTGGAAACACATCTCTTCCAGTGACAACCCTGCGGATGTTCTTTCCCGTGGTGTCGATCCTAAAGAACTTAAAACCTTGAAATTGTGGTGGAATGGACCACAGCTTGCCTTTGAAGAAATTCTAAATTCTCCGAATGAAAGTGGAATGGACTCTCCTGATAAAGAACTATATTTAAGTGAACTAAAACAATCTTCGAACGCTAACTTGATTCTCACATCTAATAATGGCTTTATTAACCAAATTCTTGATTTAAGTAATAGCTATGTTAAAATAATTAGAATTCTTAGCTTTATTTTTAGGTTTCAATACAATTGCAGAAATAAAGAGAAAAAACATGAACCTATCACTAAGGAGGAATTTAATGAGGCTAAACGATATTTAATCAAATCAGTACAGGTAAAAGTATTTTTCAAAGAATTAAGTTCTTTAAAGAAAAAGGAAAGGTTGAAGGACAGTAATGTAAGTAATTTAAATATTTTTCTAGACAATGATGGATTAATTCGTGTTGGAGGTCGACTTAATTATTCAAATTTGTCATTTGACCAAAAGCATCCTATTTTGTTACCAAGAGATCATAAGCTAACTATTTTAATAATGCAGTATTTCCACCTAAAGAATTTGCACGTTGGTGCTCAAACATTACTTAATTTTGTTAGACAAGAATTTTGGCCTTTAAATGGCAGAAATAACGCTAGAAAAATTGTCCATAATTGCATTACTTGTTTTAAAAATAAACCTAAAATAGAAGAACAATTAATGTCATCATTACCAAGGGAAAGAATGACGATTAGCCCTACCTTTTTTAACACGGGTATTGATCTATGTGGCCCATTTTTTATAAAATATAAAAACCAACGTAAAGGTGTTGTAAGCAAAATTTATGTTGCTATTTTTGTGTGTTTTTCAACTAAAGCTATTCATTTAGAAATTTTAACTGATTTGACCTCGGATGCTTTAATTTCGACTTTGATGAGATTTTTTGCCCGACGTGGTGTTCCCGCGACAATATTTTCAGACAACGCTACGAATTTTGTCGGAGCTAATTCTGAACTGAAAAAACTGTACAAACTGGTACAAAAGCCATCTGATGATTTAGCATCATACTTAGTATCGCAGTCAATATCTTGGAAATTTCTTCCTCCCAGATCTCCGAACTTCGGGGGATTGTGGGAGGCTGGAGTCAAATCTTTTAAACATCATTTAAAGAGAACAGTCGGAAATTCAAAATTGACTCTGGAAGAATTTTTAACGGTAACTAACCAAATCGAAGGAATTTTGAATAGCAGGCCACTTATTCCACTCTCTTCGGACCCTAGTGATTTTGAAACCCTAACCCCTGGCCACTTCTTAATAGGTCGCCCAATCAATGCTATTCCAGAACCTGTATTAACCGATATGCCAGAAAATAAACTTTCTCGATGGCAAAAAATAACTAAATTTAATCAAATTATTTGGAAAAAATGGACACGAGATTATTTAAATCATTTACAGCAAAGAGGCAAATGGCTTTTTGATAAAAATAACATTACCACTGGAACACTAGTACTACTAAAAGATGACAAATTACCAATTTGCACTTGGTCTATTGGTAGAATTCACGACATCATCCCAGGCAAAGATGGAAAAATACGAGTAGTCTTAGTAAAAACACCTCGTGGTATTTTTAAACGTAGTATATCTAATATTTGCATTTTACCTTTAAATAATATGAAAAGTTAAAAGAGTTAATTTTATCTATATCTTTAATTTGTATAGTCTACTGAAGTATTTGTATGGAAGTGTATTTATAATTATATAAGTGTATGGTGTTTTACTGTATTGTGATCTACATATTAATTTTGTTTGTAAATCTTGAATTGTATTAATCTATGTATAATTTGGTTATTGTACAAATATGGCTGTAAAATTGTTATTTTTCTTGAAATCACTAGGATTTCAAAGTCGGGCGGTATGTTTACGCCTGGTTAAAAGTTGAACTGTAACCGTCGTTACTTGGCGCCTATGAGTTGGCTGCATCAAGTGTTTGCGCAGTTGAATTTTGTCTTTTGCTAGAGTAGGAAGCTTCATTCGGAAGCATTCCTAAATAAATGAGCCATATCGTTTGCTAACGTTAATAAATCTTTGATAACTGAAACTTGCCAGTTTATTTGAACTTTCTTCGTACAGTCCAGATCAACCAGTGATATTGTAAAAGCTATCAAGAACTCAAGCCCCTATCAGGTATTTGGCCATGTGTGAATGAAGTTATGTTTGATGGTAATGTCTGTTTATCAACAGTGTTGATATTAGTATGAATTATAATTAGTACCAAGAAAAACTGGTACCATGAAATTATTAAAGAAAGAATTAGTTCCAGGAAGTTATGTCGATTGTTTTTAAGTAAATATTGGAGGCTTCTAATGTCCAGGATTATCAAATATAGATTGAAAGCAATCTTTAAGCAGAAAATATTTTTTCTAGTTCATTTTTTTAAGAAAAGTAGTCTATCAGTAAGTGAAAGCTTTGGTGTTTTTAGAAAAACTCAAGTCATCATTGAACTGTGATACTGTAAAAGCTATAAGAACTCACGCCTCTATCAGAGATTTGGTCATATGTGAGGCAATCACTTTCAACCATTATTCCCATATCTTTTTAATAATGTACTTCCTCTTTAAAGGTATAAATTTATGCCGTGTGAAGTATCATTTCCCTACTGAAAAATTTAGTATATTGCAAAAAATAGTAAAGAAATCTAATTAATTTTAAATTCCTGGAAGACTTTTCTACAATCTTTATCTTTTAAAACATCAGATTTCAGTATTTATACCTGGAGAGAAAAAAAAAGTTAGAAAGAAAATTCAAGGCAAAATGTAATACCTCATCAATTTTAAAGAAACATAATATTTTCCTTGTAAATTAATACGATTTGAACAAGATGAGTTTTTTGTTTATTCTTTAAAATTGATTCTCTCAAAAAAGTCAATTTCAATAAATATGTTTTGTCATGGAATGAAAGGCAAACAGAGAAGTGCCATACGATAAAACTGACTATCAGATAGAAAGGTTTTATTATACTTTGCAAACTTTTACTGAAACATTTTTAAGTGCCCATTAGTCGAAAAGAGTATTTACGCGAATCAATATTTTCCATTATCCACAAATTAAGGAAATAAAGAATGGTTTCTATAATTTTTTATCGGAAAATAATGAAAGCACGTAGCAACCATTTTGTCTGAAAATGATTTTTTCTCTTTTTTTGTGTGTACGTATAGTGGGAAAAATCCAATTTCACTTTTATATGCAACCAAATAAGAATATAAAACACCAACAATATGAAAAAATATGTTATGAAAACTAATAAGCTATTTAGTTTAAATCTTTATAATCTCTTACCATTTTCATGGAATGTGGAAAGAAATTTCATAAAGGAATAGGAAAAGTACTTAGATACCTTGCATGGTTAATAAGGTCTATTATATAAAACAAACATTCTGCTTGTTCAATTACTGGAAGCGCTATGGCGAATATCGTTCGGTAAGAATTTTTTTTTCTCCAACGCATCTGGTACTTGTCTTGACGATATTATCCCATACAAACTGAGAAATTTCGTCAATATTGCTGAGAAGGAACAGTATAGAAACGCCCAAGCCTCAGTCGAGATTCCAGCTTAAACCCACTCCGTGGGATCTCGTAACGTTAACCGCAATACAACGTGAATGATAATTCAATAAGACAAGGAAGTGATGTGATAACGGGAGATTCAAACGAAAAACTGGTTCTACCGTTGATGTTCTTAACCTTATGAAGTTAAGAAAATTTTAAGTCTGCCCTAGAACTCATAAAATACCTCAGAAAATTTTTAAATGGGCTCTTGTATCAAATTTACGGAATGTTTTTTTAAGTAAGTTTTTTAGATTTTCAAGTATGACATCTTATTATGAACGATTAAGCTTTAAGAAGTGATACTCCTTCATACATTACTTACCTCGAGCATTGAACTTGATGAGATAATGAACGTTTTTACCATATCTTACGAACGTTAACCATATCTTACGAAATTTTTACTGAAAAAAGTCTTAACCACAGTTACAGCTACAAGATTTTATTCGAGGTCCATAGAGTGTATTTCACATTAGTTCATAATATCATGTAATTGTCTTTGTACATTCAGGTCATAATTATCATTTATAAATACTCGGCAAAATCATTTAAGCTTTAAATTCATCAACAATTCCTTTAGTATGATGTTCTATAAAGTTTAGCTTAGAAACCAACATCCCATATAATCATTGTGAACTGCATATTTATTTTCTTTTATGAAAATTTGTTTATTACGTAAAGAAATCAAATTTCACTGGCCCGTAAGAAATTCATGACAACAGATTAGTTATGCTCTATCTGAATTAATTTTTTTTACGAAAAAGTACATAAATTACATCTAAAAAACGTAAAATACTACTGACTATACCCGACATTAAAACGTAAAGATTGAAATTTTATGATATATTTAAATTTTGAGTATAATAGTAAAATATAATTTATTCCATGATGAGTGAATTGGATTACGTGTTACGAATCTTCAGTTGCATCGGCATCTGTATGTCAGACATCCCTTTGAAAGGCAAATTTAGTAGATTTAAACCTTCTCGTTTATTAAGCAACATCAGTTTTCCTCTCATTTTACATATCAACGTAATTATTCTACTTTGGATCGATATTTGTATGCTGGATATCAAAAACTTAATTCTATATTCAACATTTCTGGATATACTACTAAGAATTCTCCCTTGTGCAATGTGGTGGACAATTCACCATCGAAGGAGTTCTATACATCTCCTAATACAGGAATTAAGGCATTTCAAAGAACGAAATGCGTATAGGAAAAATTTCATAAAGCTAGTAATGAATTGTGGCGCTATCTACTGGCTAGTCTTTATGTTCATATTGGTTTTTACCGCCTCGTGTGAAATTCGTGGTAATTACACTCTACCGAGCACAAGTTATGCAACATCGTGTAAAATTCAAAATTGCTACACTCAAGATAATAACAATAGTCTGCTTCTAAATGGCTCTTTTATTTCGGCAGGTGGTATCAAATGTCATAAGGAGAAATTTATCAAAGAATTCGTGCAATTTACGCAAGAATTGATATTTCCTTTTATGTTTTCTATTTTATTTTTCACAATTTCTTATAATATCGTTCAAATTTTAAAGCATTATAAAACAATGCTGGAGCAACAGCTTGATACATATAGTGAATACAAACTACGTGTTCATCTACGGGAGTACCTTGATTTGATAAAATGTGCGGATCGGTTCTCTGAAACTTTCTCAACTCCACTCTTTTTATATACGTGGCAAGTGTTTACTTACTTAACCTTGACATTCCTGGATATCATTAATATGTCCAACCTCGATTATTTCTTAATGTTGCACTCATTCTTTGCTTCTTTGTCTTGGATAAGTTTAACTGTAATTTTAACCTTCTATGCTTATCAAATTCCTTTGAAAATTGGTTTCATTAAAAGAGTCTTGAGCAATATGAAAGCCGATCGCTTGCTTCAAGATGCCTTAATAAATGATTCTGAAATAATTGATATTGCTCTCAATAGAGAAACTGTTCAAATCACGGTTTGTGGCATAACTTACTTCGACAAAGCGTTTCTTCTTAAGTCAATGACGGCTATTATTGCACATGCAGTTATTTATCACCAGTTAGCTACTGATCCCTAAAGTTTAAGAATCTCTACGGCCATTTCTAGTGCTCGATTATTTGGATTTGTTCATATGTACGAGATATTTTAAATCTGGTATGCCAGAGAAATTTTCGATATTTAGCTTCTGGTGAATAAAAACAAAAAATTTATTGAAATGTTTTAAAAAGGGGGGGGGGGAGTTCAGAAATATTTAATTTCAATTGCTATTCTCTGTGAAGGAAAGTTAATTCAGTGCTGATAAGTGTGATTTGTATGTTGTTTTTTCTCCAGAAGACTAGAATTTAGTATCCTTCGTGAACACTAGATTCGTGAACACTAGAATATAGTATCATTCGTGAACACTAGATTCGTGAACACTAGAATATAGTATCCTTCAACATCAATTGCTCTTTTGATATAGGAATTAAAATAAAAATAGTCTGCAGATATATTTATTGTGTAATACAAAACCTTTGACGTTAATAAAATCGAGTATAAATTTCCATGATCTAGTTGTTGGCAAAACAAAAGATTTAGATATATTTTTCCTTTACCTTATTCATTATTGACTCCCAGAAAACATTCCCTACTACAAATTCCTGTGCTTTCCTAGATTTAAAAAAAATTAACCAAATGCTAATTTAACTACTTTTAAACGCATTTTTCCTCGGTCCTCAAATTCTAGGTCCTTGGCGAAGGTTAGCAAGCAGCTTCACTTTAGGCGAGGTTCCACTAGGGCTGAAGTCTGACTTGACCTCGAAGAACATCGGTCCCGTAATTTAGAACCGACTGAAGTGACGAGACCGGAGAACTTGACCCCGCATCTCCAGAGGTAAATTTGAGAACTTGGAGGACATTGTAGCCACGAACTATTTTACGCGCCCCGGCCACCATTAGTAAACACGACGGTGGAATTGCAGCAAAGAGCATCGAACCAGGGACGATCAGATCACTGGCCCGCTGCTCATACCAACTGGTCCACCCCACCCCACGTATTTTTTTAATTCCACTATTGAAAATAATTATTATTTCCTCAGAAGATATTGAGCGTAATTTTGAAGACATATTAACGGATTAACATTTAATGTGTTTTCTAATTAAGACAGATGAGCTCATTGCACTTAAACTATATAATTAACTTTATATTAAACAATATTTAATTAAACTATATAATGAGTTACAGTATGAGCACTTGTATAAATCAATAAATCAATCGAATCAATGAAACAAAACCACCAGAGTCAAGACAAATTCTGCTGTTAAGTTCAACTAAAATTAGAATTCAAATAAATTGATATAAAATCGTGTGCTCTCTCAATGCGTATGTTATCAATAATTTTAAAAGAGGTTGTCGTATTGCATTATAGGACGTAAATTAAGAAAAAAACATATGTTCAAACTAAACAAGAGGGTGTTGTTAATTATTCACTTTCTTTCCCTGAACAATAAACAAAGTATCATAGCAACCAGTTTGTTTGAACGTCATATTTGCTGTTCAGTTGAAAGAAGAAAAACAACCATTCTCTCTAAACTGATAAGTGAGAAAATCTTTTCATGTTATATTTTTTGCTTATATTTCATGCTCTTGCTGTTCAAATTTTGCTTTTGAAAAAAAGGATTTATACTCGATGGAGGAGCACCGAAAGCAGTGGTGACAAGAAAAAAAGTGCTCTCACAACATTTGGTTTGTAAAACATGTTATGGTTACTTACAGTTACATTTTGAAGAATAGGGTGGCAAGCTTAATAGTAATGATACAATTGCAATAGATCTGACTAAACATGAAACGATCATAATGCACAAAACAGTTGTATCGTCGATCAAATGTTTGATTGATATCATACCTTGCATTAAAATGTGGGAAACTTACGAAGCAGTGTGTCAATTTCTGAATACAAACAAGGATTAAAAACGTAGAAAATTACTTTTAAAATGTCATGGCATGAAATCCTTGTGCTGCTTCATTTTCGCTCAATCCTAGAACACCCTGAGTCCACTTTCAAGTGTAATGCTCTTGGAATTACTATTTACTTATATAACCTGATATTTTTGACATTTTGAAATCTTGAGAATTTTAAAATCTTCTGGAAATCTATCTTTTTATTGTTTTATACCTTTTTTTGCTGCTGTTTAACTTTGAATATATTTCTTACTTTTCAATTAAATGTAGAATGTAGGCACTCCAGAATATCTCGTTGGTTATTACATCACCTGAAACGTATTTTCAATCCTCGTCTGTTCTTTGGGAATCACTTGTAGAGTACTGATGCATAAGTCTACAGATTGACTCCCGTGACGTTATTTGGTTGATTTTAAACATTCGGAGCAAAATTCTTCTTTTTTGATGATAGCATCAGACACCCACCTACAAAAGTCAAATTTCACATAGTATTTTAAACTTTATTTTTTTAGCAACATCCTCATAATTCGTTATTTTGTATTATCATTCAAAGCGCACACACATAAAATTCGATATTAAAATTTTAAATGAGATTTTTTGACAAGTTATGCTTTTAAGAAAGGGATATGTAGATAATCCTTCCTTACCGATGCAATTTTAATCACTGAAAAGCATAAAAATCATAAGAGACATTAAAAAGTGTAAAGAATACATCACCGAGAATTTCTCCAGCATTTTAAAATATATTAATCAAGTGTTGGGATTTCGACGATAATTGATATTGAAATCAATATTGTGTAGTTTATTTCTGAACACTGGTGAAAAGTAACAAGCTCGTGATGAGTGAATTTGGCCTTCTGATACGAATTCTTACTTACATAGGTATAGATATCACAAATGATTCTTCGCAAAATAGATGCAGTCGGTTGAAACGTTTGCTCGGTAGTGCGAGTTTTCCGCTGATTTTACACTTGAATATGCTTTATATTCTTACAAAAAAGTTATATTTGGGAATCGTCTTAAGCTATACAGTCATTTTGGATTTTTTTATGGTTATTCTGCCATGCTTAATGTGGTGGAATATTCGTCATCGAAAGGAATTAGTAAAGAGCTTGATACAGCAACTGTTACCTTTCAAAGAAAGACATGATGGCTTGAAAAAATTTTTAAAAATCATTACAAATTGTGGTTTTATTTATTGTCTGGTGTTGGTACTTTTTTTAGTTTTTACTGCTTCATGCGAATTTCAAAAAGGCAGCACACCTGCTAATAACAGTTACCCTCTGTTAGAAGGTAGTAACTGTCGGTCAAGGGGCATAAGCCACAACACAACAACAACAGAAGGCATTAATATTAAGCCAGGAACTATAATATGCCAATGGGAGAAGTTTGCTAACGAATTCACATTATTTTCCCAAGAATTGTCAATTCTGTTCCTTTTTTCCATCTTGTTTTTCACCCCCTGTTACAGCATTTTTCAGAAATTGAAACATTATAAACGAATACTGGAGCATGAACTTGGTTCTTACGGTGAATGCACCCTTCAGATTTTATTACGGGAATACCTTCAATTGGTAAAATGTGCGGAACTTCTCTCAGACACTTTTTCAGTTCCTCTCCTTTTATTTTCATGCCAATTATTTTGTAACTTATCTTTGATATTTCTGGATGCCATCAATCTTTGCAAAAATTATTTTTTTATCTTACAGATGCTTCTGTTAGTGCTCTCTTTGTTAGGTATGACCGGAATTTTATCATTCTGTGCTGCTGAAATACCTTTGAATATAGGATCCATCAAAAGAGTATTAAGCAGTTTTAAGGCTGAGATGCTAACTAAGAGAGTCCATCCAAGTGAGGATGAATTAATTGATATTGCGCTTAACAGGGAAACTATACAGATTACGGTTTGTCACATTTCCTGCTTTGACAGATCGTTTCTCCTAAAGTCGACAACGGCTCTTATTGCACAGGCAGTCATTTATCAACAATTAACATAAGTACGACGTGTATAAGTCAAGCGCTGGCTTTCATAAAATTCACACATTAAATTTTATCAATATGCGTTCAGACTTTTCACCCTATTAAACGAATGTAATTTTGAAAATAAAATTAAGTTTCCTGCGTGCTACAATTTTTTCGCTGGTGCTAAGGGCAGAATAAATATTTCGTTATTAAAACAATTTATAAATTCGTAGAAATGTGCTAAAATATCATTGAGCTAAGAAACACTTATATAAAGGTTATCTTACGAATGAAATTAATATTTCAGTTGATAGAAAAAACTGCAAAGGTGAATTTTAACGAGCATTTCAATCTTTCCTCATATTTAATGATCAATTCCACAAGAATGTGACATTTTCCTCTGTTTGCAATCTAAATACCCCAGTCAAAATAGACCCGATTTTGACGAATGGCTAAAAAAAATATGAAAGTTTTGAAAATTGATGGAGATGTTTGTTTAGGCATGCTAATGAACATACTAAAAGTCCCCACCGATCAGACTTGATCTTTCGCCGCCATCTTGGAAAATGTGTAGACGTTTTTGGTTTTTTGCAAGTAACTTGATAAATATTGATTTTATGTGAAAAAGTTGAATACAAAAATTAAAGAGCATTAAATTATGAACAAAAACATTATTTACATTATTTTTATAAGTCTAACATGAACAAAGATAATTGACTTTGAAATGAGTGCACTATCACACCTGGGACGCGGATGCGCGGGTCATCCCCATTGCGATGGGGGGATGACCGACGCAAATGCACCAAAAGTCTTGAATACTCACGTTTGCCAAACCTATGCATATAAAATTCTATCTTTTTATGTAATATTTACGCTACATTGGGTACATAATGGCTGGAAGTGGGTTAAAATAAATGCTAACTTTGATGTATGCAACTACACCAGTAGAAAAAATGTTGCCTGGCCATGCATATGCTAGATAAATCCTAGCTCATTTATTTACCCAGACAGCTTTAGCAAAAATAATTTTTTAAGCTATGGAGATATCTGATTTTAAAAGCAATAATTTTCATGAGTTGTTTAGAGATTTCGCTACTGAACTACTATCGCTAGAAACCATAAACGGACATACTCATATACGAGCCATCGAGATTAAAATCATTAAGACTTTGAAGCAGTTGAAAGAGAATGGCCCAACTGCACCCCTCTAGGTTCAGTAATTTAAATGGTAAACCTTATGAAAGCTTGATCACCTTCAATTTTGCGGTGAAAGTTAACTGTTTCAATAAACCCGTTGTTGTTTTTTCATATGATAACGATAGCTAAACAAAACGACGAAGACCTAGCATTTTATTCAGAATATGAGTTAGCTCCTTTTCCGTTGGCTCTGTTTCATGAAGCTGGCATGCGAGAGACAACGACATTGGGCATGTACGACGTTTTTGAAGTTCCAAACAAAGAATTTAACCTCCTGAACTGCGTCAACATTGTGGACAGTGGTTTTCTCCTACACC
This sequence comes from Dolomedes plantarius, assembly GCA_907164885.2. Classification (NCBI taxonomy): domain Eukaryota; kingdom Metazoa; phylum Arthropoda; class Arachnida; order Araneae; family Dolomedidae; genus Dolomedes; species Dolomedes plantarius. The sequence goes on from OU015492.1 coordinate 157,141,746, forward strand.
GTGTCAAATGGGGAACAATTAACTTTTTCGGATGTTTGCACAAATTAAGTTAACTATATAAAAAAGCATTATAAGACCAGCTGTATAGTCGTTTTTAATGGCTAATCCAACATCACTAACAGTACAAAAAAAATTGAACAAAATCTACGGTCTATTGTGAAGAAATCAGTAGACATAAATTTTGATTGAAACATGCGAGTTACTGTTCGACAAGAACAGTTCCTTTCAAATGAAAACATCAAGAGCAAACGGGTCAGCATGCTATCAGCTGAGCTGGAAAACAATGGGATTCGATTCCGACAAAGTAATGACAATGCCAACATTCTCATTGTAAATAATGCAATTAATGAAGCATGTTCTGGTAACAACATCTTTGTAATCATCGGTGAAGATGTTGACCACCTGGTTCTATTAACAGCTCTCACTCCTACACAAAAAAGACACTTTCCTTGTCAAACCATGCAAAGGGAAAGAAAAGAAAAAAATATATTCATCAAATAAAATACAATCATTGGGACATACCAAAGTATCATTTTCCTCCATGCGTTCAGTGGATGCGATACTACTTCTGAAACATTCGACAAAGGAGAGAAAAATTATGTAAAAATGTTCCAGAGTAAAGATATGGAACACAACGTGACTTTAGTTAATAAATGAAACTCATAGCACAATGATGTTGCTCAAGCAGGAGAATGCTTTTTTTCTGATCTGATATGGAGCACATCCCAGTGAACAGTCCCTAAATAAGTTTAGGTACAAATGCTTCGCAAAATTTGTCACTAAAATAAAACCATATATTCTGTCTCTTCCCACAACTGAAGAGGCAGCCAAGCAACATTCCTTTCGGTTGTATCACCAAGTGCAAAAGTGGTTTGGGGATGAGTTGAATCCTGAAGTGTGGGGCAGAAAACGTCAAGCGAAAACCCTCGTGCCTATTACAACTATGGATGTAGTGGTTTCCGATTCAGTTTTAAGCATGGTGTTTTGTAACTGTAACACTGACTGGGGAGAAAGATGTGTGTGTCGGAAAACAGGCTTCAACTTCACAACGGCTTGCAATAACTGGAATGAGGTATGTCACAATAACATACCCCATTGCAGTTATTGCCCTGTAGATCAGGACGATCCAATAAAAGGAAATGATGAATGAAGTGATGCAAGCTGACCCATAGACGATTTTTTCAAGACTGAGGACGCGAACAATCCCGTACCGAAAAAAGCACGTCAACCATAGAGAAGGTAAGCTTAAAAAATTATGTACAATGAAAATATGGTAGTGAATACATCCAAGTTTATTACATTCTTTTATAAAATTAATAATGATTAATGACCTACATACCAAAAAACATTAAAGTCTATTTTCTTGTGCTTAAAGAATGCAGCAATGAGGGAGAGGAGACAATTCAAAGGAAAGAGCTTGCAACGAGACTTGGACTCTACCTCCATAATCAACGCGCATTTAATAGTCAATATTTTGGTTCGTGTTAGGGTTAAGACAAAATGTATTTAATATTCCTGTACACAATTTAATGTTCTTTAATTTTTGCATAAAACTTTTTTTTTACATAAAGTTAACATTTCCCAAGTTATTTGCAAAAACACAAAAAAAGCCTTCAAAATCTCTAAGCATCTCATGATGGGAATTATTACTTTGGAAATTATTGCAATGGAAATTATTGCTTTTAAAATCAGATATGTCCATGGCTTAAAAAAATTACTTTTGCTAAAGCTATCTGGGTAAATAAATGAGCTAGGATTTATCTAGCGTATGCATGGCCAGGCAACATTTTTTCTACTGGCGTAGTTGCATACATCAAAGTTAGCATTTATTTTAGGGGATGGTGGACCTTTCACAGCGATTTTTGAAATTTTTGCCACAGAGATATGAAACTTTGCTTATATATTCATTAAAGTCTAACAATATTCAACACCTTATAAAATTTTATAGATATTTTTTAAAAAATATTTTATAATTAGAAAATTGAAATTAATTTACCTTTCTTTAAAATACTCCTTGCGACTCAATTTTAAACTTTTCCCCTTAATTTTGCATTTATATTGCTTATAAATACTTTCTGAACAGAGTTATGTATTTTTTTGTACTTTCGTTGAATAGTTAATTTTCAGGAAATAATTTTATGCTTGTACTCTGAATTTTCTTGAAATTTTTGTACTTTTGTACACTTAAATTAAACTTTGATAACCTTAATGACCTCGAATCCTAAAATGGATACATAACTTTATTTTCATGTATTACAGGAGTCTTTATTATAAATTTCATAAACTTTCGTCAAAAATTATGACGCGAGGAGCATTTTAAAGACTTGCAAATCTGGAAATTACTCATTTTGAGAAAAATACATTTAAAACATGTTTTTTCACCTACCTTTAATACTAACTTTTGTAAAGCCACCAAGTTTTCATTTCACTTTTCACTACATATTTTAAATGCATTTCATTCCAATATTTACATGTTTTTAAAATATTATTACATCCCCCCAAAAAATTCCAATTTTTGCTCGATTTTTGGTAATTTGAAAGTCCACCATCCCTTTAACCCACTTCCAGCCATTATGTACCCAATGCAGCGTAAATATTACATAAACAGTTAGAATCCACCAAACCTCACAATACAACCTGATAACAATGGATTGGATGTTGCTACAACTTTCTCTCGAGCTTTGATATGCATAGGTTTGACAAACGTGAGTATTCAAGACTTTTGGTGCACATGCGCGAGTCATCCCCCCATCGCGATGGGGATGACCCGCGCAACCGCGCCCCAGGTGTGATAGTGGGCTCATTTCAAAGTCAATTATCTTTGTTCGTGTTAGACTTATAAAAATAATGTAAATAATGTTTTTGTTCATAATTTAATGCTCTTCAATTTTTGTATTCAACTTTTTCACATAAAATCAATATTTATCAAGTTACTTGCAAAAAACCAAAAACGTCTACACATTTTCCAAGATGGCGGCAAAAGCTTAGAGCTTTTGCCGCCATCTGATGTGATATAAGTCTGATCGGTGGGGACTTTTAGTATGTTCATTAGCATGCCTAAACAAACATCTCCACCAATTTTGAAAACTTTCATATTTTTTTTAGCCATTAAACCTATTTTGACTGGGCTAAAACGTCACATGGTAAATAGTGGAATAGTTGAAGGTCGTTATGAGCTGGAATAACAATTGAAAATTTTAGCATTAAAAATGTTACACTAACAGCGCATGTTATTGCATATACTTTAGCATAAAAGTCAACTGAAATCAAGCTGAAGATCTCTCAGTAAAAAGAAAATCCAATTTTATAACAGCTGATAAGGATTTTCTTTTTCATTTTTTTCTACAGTCATTCATAGCCTATAAGGACTACCTGACAGGAATAATATTTGAACCCACGTCTCCAAGCCTCGATGCCGCAATTCTATGAAATGAACCACTATAACTACGGGAAGATGAGTAATTTTTTATGACTTCTCTCACATGCTATTAAAAATCCTGCAATTATCTAACTTCAAAGTTTGTTCGCAGGGTAAACAAGTATCATATTTTCTGGGGAGAAATTCGTGTTCTTAGGTTTCGCCTTCTAACCTTCATGCAAGTCTAATAAATGGCAGATGCAAATTATTATGTGAAAGAAAGTTTTATTTGGAGCTTCTTTCTATAAAAAATAAGTTGCGGTGCAATTAACTCTTGAACAAACGTCTTCGTTCTTCTGGGCCAAGCTCTCTAACGCAAATTTTTACTGGCTGATTTTCTGTACTAACCCTATTGGATTAGCTCACCTCAATATCAACCTATGGTGAAAATTTTTCTACTATTTACAGCTACATAAAGGCTTATAATCTAATAAAAATGGTATTTTCATAGAGCTTGAACTTTTCTGCACCTTGCAACAGGATTCATTTTATAAATTTCGCCCACCAAAGGAATTAGGAGCGTTTAAAACGCACTATACCAGATTTTTTTTCCCCGAATAATTTAAATTTTAAAATATTATTTGCATTTTTAAAAAAAACGAAAAATGCCCCAAGGTGTAAAATTTCTTTCTCTATTATGGAGTATATTATTTTTTTATCTTTCAATACGTCGGCAATTCTTGGACACATCTTCTCCATTTGTTAACATTAGGGTGAGCGAACCCAATAGGGTTAGTACATAGCCTTAAAGTATAGATCAATGTTTGGTGAAATCAAGATCATCATCATCATTTTGGGGAGTTATAAATTCCTTGTGATCCTGTTCAATAAATCTGCAAGATGGATTGGACTACATAGGATAATTTTAAGTTTTAAAGTTTTAGTTACGGATGGGAGAGATTCATTAAATGCATACCATTTCTCGTTATCTTTTTAATTTTATATTAAACTAGCTGAAAACCCGTACTTCGCTACGGAGTACATTAAAATTAAATAAAACGGTCAATGTATGCAATTAATGCCAAAAATATATATAAATATATTTATAATAAATACAACGATCAATGTATGCAATTGATGTAAAAAAAAATGAAAAAATATATTTATAAAAAATCGTAACGGATATTTTATAGACAAAATAATGTAGAAGGAAATATTCAAATTAAATCTAATAGAACATACTAAAGAATATAGTACAGTTAATATAGTACAGTTTGAGGAACATATCTTTTACTGTATTTTAATATTTTTTGGAAAAATTTCCAATCGTCTGCCGCATTAGCAAGAGAAAAAAATATTTTTTCGTCTATTTCGTTGTTATGCACTTAACGTTAAATTAATTTAAAGTACCAGAAACAGAAATCACGTGATCAGCATTTAATAAATTAAATTCTAAAAATTAATCTTTAAAAATTCACCAAAAATCAGAAAATGGAGGTAAAGATTCGAAAAACATTTCAATTTAAAGAAATTTTTATGATCTTTCTCGTGATATAAATTTTATAACACTCAAATTATTATTTTAAATGCAAACTTAAAAAAAGTTACTAAACCAGCTTAAAAATTTAATTTTAAAAAATCTAAGAAGAATTTTTCAAAAACCTTTTTTAGTGCACCCCTACACTATAAGAAGAATTGCCATGCAAAATTTCAGCCCTTTAGGTCCAGCGGTTTCGTCTGTGCGTTGTCTGTCAGTCAGTCAGTCAGTCAGTTAGTTACGGAACTGTTATATATATATAGATAAGGATAAAAGACAGCATATATTCAAAACGCTACAGCAAGAATATCCCGAGGCAGCTTCTTGTTTGTAGGATCAGATAGTCATAATCTGCTAGATTATTGACAAGTTCATTTCTCAAGTCTGTATGTCGCTAGTTTTGAATAGTGCTTCAGTTTTAAAACTCTATAAGACCTCTTCGCATGCATCCAGTTGACAGTTGCTTCTTCGCTTAGCGGTTAGAATTTTGCCACTCGTCACATCGCACAACATAAGCATTCTCTCTAAATATCTGTATTTAAACTTATGAAAGATTTGAGGGTATACCATCTTAGCCAAGTGTGAAAGTTGCCATGTGAATGTATAGTTACGTAAATATTTACAATTTTGCTTTAGCCCAAATTTTGACAACGGCCATAATTATTTCTTTATAAAATTGTGACCACTAACTTAAGGGAACAGTGCACCTTTGACTTGAGAAAAATTTTAGAAAATTGACTAAGTTTTCATAATTTTTAACAAATTAACCAATGAGGCAAATAGAATGAAGATTTCTGGATTGTTAGAGGAAACATAGCTTGTTACACCAAAAATATTAGATTTGCGTAATTTATTTAAATTAATTAGGAAAATTAAGGAATTGACACGTGTTTCATAATTGCAATTTGTCACTGCGCACATAATAACAGATGTTAATTTTTATTTATTAACATGAAACACATTTTAACTTAAAGAAAACATTTAGCTTAACATATTGAACAATAATATTTTAATTACCCTCCTTTTTAATATTTATAATTAACAATAAGTTTAAAAAGTTTTTTTTCACAAAATTTTCTCAAAAAACCTTTTGTAAAATTTTTATTACCTAAGATAATTCTATGCTTTTAGTTCATTTTATGCAGGTTACCGTTAACATGTGTAAAAAATTTCAAGCATTTATCTTGAATAGTTTTTCAGATAAAATGCGCGCAAAGTCAGAAAATCATATTTTGAGATAAATGCATTTAAAGTTCAAATTTTGTATAAAATTCACTGTTTGGATATTCACAATTATTTTGATATTTCATCATGTAATTGTCGTATCCAAAAAATAGTGGTACCAAATTGTTCACAAAAAATCCGGATATCAATTAATATAAAAAGCAAAAAATTGATTTTTTGACAATTTTATGGGTGTATTGTCCCCTTAAGAGATAAGCATTTGCGAGATCAAAAACTAAAAGAAAAATCTTTTAATGAACTCTAGCGTAAAATTCTATTTTGTGAAAGAAAAATAAATTTATTTTCTCCTAGCCAAATCTATGTAAACTGCGGAATATAACTTTTATGTTTGTAACTATACCGCACATACTAATGTTCATATGAATAATTGTATTGTTTAAAAGTATAATCAAATGTATTGTCTGGAATATTGTTTTCGAAATTTCAGACAAAACTTTTAACCTATATTTGTCATAATGTTTTATTTATAAAATTTATACATATGTTGTATTGTATGTATGTAAAGTCCCTTGCATTCAGTACTGTGGGAAATTTGAAATATCATAAATTCTCATTGAGTGTAAATCGAGAAATAAAATCCAATGAAATGTGAAAATTGTGAGCTAAAGTAAAGACAATGTACTCCCAAAATAAAGAATTCACAAAAGTAAAGACAATGTACTCCCAAAATAAAGAATTCACAAAAGTTTATTTCTTTTATAGAAGCGTGTACATCACACATTTTTATTACACAATTAGACAGATATATATGGTAACACATTTTAGTTGTTTTGGGGGTCATTATGTTTAAGAAAACAGTTTATCTCAATGATTCCAGAAACTAGCTGCTATAAAATGCTATTATAACTAATAGCATTTGAAGCAACAGAAAACGCAAAAGACTGAAATATTTTCTAAACATAATCGACCCCAAAGCAACATCTTAGCACATTAGTAAATTTTTAATTAAATATAATTTTTTCCAGAAAATATTACGTTTAGTAGCATCTACGCTCTATCAGGTGACTCGTTTAGAAATATATAAACTATATATTACTACTTTATGGACTAGTTATACATACATCTGCTTAGAAATATCAATGTTTAGTTATAATTAATATGCATTTTACTTATATTCTCTACTGCATATATTAATTGATTTTTAATGCATCAGATTTTTAAGCCATTGGAGTTATTGGAAAAGTTTTCGAGGGAGGAAGAGAAAACTACGAGAAATTTAATTCGAATAATCTGTATAATTATTTATTTCTAAATTACTAAACGTCAATTAAATTAAGTAACTAGTTATGAAGATTATTTTTCTCTGTCATAATGCTGTTTCACACCAATCTTTAAAAGACTTCTAAAAAAGAACGAAGCAATTTGTGAAAACAAACTGAAGTACTAGTAAAGTAGAAATTTAATCACATTATTTATTTTTACTTTAGAGAACTGCAAGTAAACTAGTAGATTGTAACGTACAAAAATGACCAGCATTTCTTCACATTGTGACAATTCCTTACATCGGCTATCAAGTTTCATGCCTTCGAGTATATAAAATCTATGAACCTAAGCAAAAGGAAATTAATTCCATAATACTTGCATACTTCGGGATATGTTTAATACCAGATCCTGTGGACAGTTCTTTTTCAAAATCACTTCGATTTCTTCAAAGTATGCAATGGTCATATCTTTATGTGGAACGAAAGAGATCCAAATCTGCATTAAACATGCTTAGAAATGCTCTCTCCATTTGCATATATGATCTTATTTAGAAAAAAAAAGTTTAAAGAGTTCTGAACATTTTGTAAATATAAATATTTATTCGATATTCATATGAAATGTTTCCAGTTACCACTAATACAAATTTCAAGACAAAATAAGTATTTTTTCTTTATCTACTAAGTATTTCGCTTGTTGCTTGTATTGGAAATAACTTTTCAACGCTAACAAACTGATACTCATATACATTTTGCTATATATTATAATATTTTCAGAGACAGTAAACATTTCGTTCTTTACAACACATAAGACATGAAGCACCTTTACAAATTTTAAGAGACAGGTGTTATATTTAAAGTAATACCCACAACCATCACATAAATATACTACAGTATAAATTAAGCGTTACGCACATAAGGAAGATTTCTCATACGGTGATACTTGAAATTCCACGCTGTTCATTCTATGTACATGCCTTTACGTGGAATTTGAAGCTTGGAGATGGCATCATCCCATTACGGAAGATGAGAGAGGAGTCGGTGGACATGAGAATGACGATGGGCATGACTGCTAACAACCTTGCAGCTTTCTTCTTTCAGTTTCTTGGCACAAGCCTGTACAAGACGAAACCAATGTCTTTGAGAAAAGGCACTCATTTATTCATGACTGATTTTGCATTAAATTTCAGTTAAGAGCATGATTAAATTTTCTGTATTTTATCAAAGTGAAAGCCGAATGCTTCAAAACATGCTTTTGACATTATTACTTAAATGAGATGAAAATTTCTGTAGAATCTGTGATAAATGTGATAAATTAGATTTTTATAGCATTCATTACAGAAGAAAACATTTAAATTTTCTCTTCTTTTAAAAGTTAAGTATCATTTATTTAATAGAAATTTCAGTTCATTCATTCTTAGATATAAATAGAAATTTTCTTTTATTTAACAATATTGGTTTAAGTGTAACAAGCAATTAACCACAAATTTAGAGGCCACATATTGGTATTTTGTAAAAATTTGCATTATGATTCAATTATGATGGAAATTTCGTAGGGAATCTGCCATAATTCAGATTTTCATCTCAGTCTTTACAAAAAAAGCATTTAATTTTTCCCTCAGTTAAAGAGTTAAATATCATTTATTTTATAGAAATGTCAGTACTTAATGAGCCATTTTTACAAAACAAAGATATTTGTTAAATTTTAAAACTTATCAAATATAAATAATATTAATATTAGCATTTATCATTCAATAAAATATATTTCAGCCATCCAAACATCAAAAGGAACCTCAATTGTCTTTAACTTTTTACATTTGTTTAGCAACAGAAACAATTTCACTTACCTCAAATTTGATCATAACTTCTTTCTCAGGAGGTGTCAGCTGCAAAAAAAAAGTAATTTTTAATTTAGTGACTCTTTTAAATTCTCGTAATCATAAGGTACAACTGATAATCCTGATGTACAAATATTTTTAGATTCATATTTGGTATTAAAAAGGGATATTAAATTACATATGAAAATTGTAAAAGTTGATTTCGTGCTGAGCCTATATCCTTCTTATATATTAATAAATTTTAAAAAATACATCCAGTATTTTTAGTTATATGAATAATATAGTAGTTGTCAAGTATAATTTATTTTTAATGAGTTCACACTGGGTTATGGTATATGCATGATTCGCATGAAATATATAACACCGTATCATTTTAGTGATATTACTAGGCACATTTTGCAAACTCATTGACTTTTTCGATGCCACTTTGGCTTAATCAGTTAACAGCATTTTCCCTTAGTATGCTTTAAGAAGTCCTTTAGGTAATTATTGATAAGCAAGGAAAGATGAATAAATATTTTAAATGTAAGGTTTGATATAAAACAGCAGTTCTTACCTTGTGAATTATTTCAACAACACAGTCAAAGATCTGGAAAAAAATGTTGAGCATCAGTTATAAATTCAGTGGGGGTTCATTAAAGGATTTTGTTCACTAGTAATCATAAAAATGAGTATAAATAAATATAAACAAAGTAAAATCAAAATTTGGTGCTAAATATCTTCTAATTTAGTTCTTAGAATATCTCGATATATCATTTTATTGATAACGTATTTATTATATTCGCAAACGTTAATTGTATAGTGATAGTTTGCCACTCAAAATTCCTTTTATCAGTTGATCATTTTAACTACATTAATCAAATTCCTAATTTTAAAAATAAAAGTTAAAATTTCAGTTAAAAATACTCAATTTTAAAAAGCCAAAAAATAGTTAGACATTATTTTATCTAAAATAATATGATTTTCTTCTATCAGATCTCTAATAATAATCTTTATATAAAGTATTCTCAATACATTTCATTCTTAAATAAAAAGAATTATCTTAAATGATAATTAATATCCTTAAAATTCCAAATTTTGGAGGTGCGGGGTCAAGTGTTCGGGTCTCGTCACTTGACTCGGTTCAAAATTACGGGACTGGTCCTTTGGTCAAGTCGGACTCCGCCCCCCCCCCCCCCCTTGTGGTGCCAATCAAAACAGGAGCCACACCTTCATCGCCCATAGCCTTCGGGACTTGATCTGGTGTTGCTGTCGATCAAGTGGCATAAGCAACAACAAAAACAACAAATTCCAAATTTATACAATTTGTTACATTTTCAAATAAATCACTTCCGTTATAAATTTGGTGTATTTGTCAAGTAAATTAGTTCTGCTACATCTCGAAATATATTTACCCTAGCTGGAATCACTGGAGTCTTGTAGAGAGGCTCGTGTTTGGTGCAACGCAAAACCTGGCTACCAACATGTTCTTTCTGGCATTTTTGAAGTGCTGCGTAAACCTACAAAGGAAATATTATTATGAATGAAATTAAAATAGATGTCACTAACAAGATATTACCGATAAATAATCAAACTATCCAACCAAACCAATTTTCCCTTGAAAATCATTTTTGTAGTACCGACATGTATACGTATGTAAGTACGGGTATGATTTTCAAGGATAATTATTTAAAGTGTCGAAATAACTGTGATACAAGTAGCAGTAATAAACATAATAGATAACAAGATCTATATTTCAATTATTTTTAAAATAATTGAAATATAGATCTTGTAATTAGAAGCCAAAGCCACAACCTGAATAGAATCATTAAAATGATTAATGAAACAAGCAATTAACTCCTCATTTAAAAAATAATAAAGAAAACCCTTAATAACCAACAATAATGATAGTTCCACTTGTCAAAGTAAAAAAAAATGATTTTTAGATGACGATATGTATTTATTTTTAATGAACTGTTATTTAAATGGTAACTGTGATACAAAAGGACACAAACAGAAAAAAGAAATAAATAAATATATATATATATATATATATATATATATATATATATATATTATAAATATTTAAAATAGGGCTGTAAATTTATTGATACATAAAACTTACCCTGTATGGCATTGTCTTCTCACATTGTGCAAACTTGGCGCAGAGAGCTGGGTCTCGACCTAAACGGATAAAGAAAAGTATCTTTTTATTAACTTTTGTCAATTAAATAATTTCAAACTGCCTGAATGTTGGTATATTTGAGAAGAAACAAACTTGGTCTAAAAGTTAGTTTTAGAAAGTTCGTAAAAGAATATTTTTAGCATTTAATTGTTATAAGCAACCTTTACAGATTAAAAAACGTAATTATAAATCTGTCTTCATTTTGGTTAAACATATTTCATATATTTTTTTTAAAAAAATTGCTTTTATTTTGGCCTAGAAATTTAGTTGTTTACATTAACATGAAAAATTCAAGGTTTTTTCAGAAATATTTGAAAAATATTTTACCTAACTTTTTTGTCTAATTATTTCTATTTCTAAATAATATATTTTCTTATTCTCATAAAAACCAGCTACATTTTTCAAAATTTTGAAAATTCTCCACTGACACATCATATTTTATGTTTAGAATAGATTGTTTCCTGAAATATTACTTTCGGAGAAATCTCATACGTAATAACCAACTTATCATTATAAGAGGAGAATAATGTTAATTTTCAAAAGATTTTCAAACTCATACCGAAAACACTTATATTTCAAAGCTATATTTTCAAATTGATATATTTTATTATTAAAATAGTTTCTGAAAACTTTATGCATATATACAAACCATTTTACAAACACACACACACACACATATTAATATAAATATAGGTATAGGTGTGTCATTTAAATGTAAATGAAAATTTTTAAGATCAGAAATGCTTATTGGAGTGTACTGAAAAACCTGTACTTACTGATTGATATACATTCCACAATGCTCAAAAATTCAGCTTTTCTCATAGATACAAGGTATGTCTTTTCGAGAACATCACCTTTCGAATAGGCAATGGCTCCTACCACCAAAAAGAAAACGAATGCGAAAGTTTTCATTTCTAAGGTGTCTACTTCAGCTTGTGATAGAGTAGTCAAGATCTGGGAAGTTAGATCGCTTTGGTCTTTTGCAGTTTAGAATCTGTATATATAGCCCAGAAAATATTCGAAATGTCATTTTTTCCTGGAAAAAGTGGAAATATTTGGAAGCAATACTCTCTTGGTATATTCAAGTGTTAGTTACAAACCTTTAATACATCTTAAGAACAGCTTATGTTCTTTTGGGGAAGCAACAAGGTGCAATCGGAACTGTTTTCAAAGTTCTTGCTAAGTTGCCACACTTTGAAAGTTTTTCATTTGAAATTCTGCTATTGATGGCAATGGAAGACCAATGTTTTTCACAGGAGGCACACCAACACAAGGTTACGCACTCATGCATAGAACTTAATCCTAGAATTTACCCTCCCTTGTTAAAGTTTCGTTGAACAATCTGATCGCTCATGCTTGAAGAATTATCAACTCCAAACTTTCTCTGAATAATTTTAAGGTAAATACCCTCATTACTGACCACTTATTACCCCGCACTGGCGCAAAGGGAAAACAACTGCCCATTTGAGGGATTATTATAGTACAGGATTATATGTTTTCTTTTGTCTAGCTCTTTTTGAAAAATTAATCTCGGTAGAAATCACTTTAAATTTGCTCAATTTCACTTTAAAATTTTTAGCTGCTAGTTATACAATGTTCAATGCCAGTGCCACATATTGAACTTAATGTGACAAAAGAAAACCTTAAAAACATTTTATGAGCTTTACATTTTAAAGAAAATTTCTTCCAGGCGTGAAATTAGTCAGGTTATTTATTGGGAAAGAATGTTAGACTTAATTATTCTGAGGAAATTAGTTATAAATATTTTTTTAGTATTTCCCATCTAACGATTTCTTAACATTAAATAACTTAAATTACGATGACTTACCTGGGACAGGGATTCTTTATGGAATAAACTCAAAATGCATTCAGATTTATAACTATCCATTTACCAAGTAACAATGAGTGTAACAAGTGCAGTATGTAGATTTAAAAAAACTTTAGATGTGGTAGAATAATTAAAGATGACACACTTTCTTCTACAAATTTATTCTTAATGCACATTTTCCTTAAAATGATTAAAATAATAAGAACTGTGATTGAAGATTTCAAAATTTTAAATACAAAAAATTATAACACGTGTTGTTGTAATACTGTTTGTGTGTCTACTATTCTAAAAAATCAAAATGTAGAATTTAATTCAGTGCAACAGCTAACCAACTGACTGACTTGTGAGACTTGTGAAATTGAATGCATTAAAAAGTGCAACATAAAATTAAAAGTTACTTAGGCACCCAGTACAATTTTAGAAAAGGGATTTATGTAGCATGACAGAGGCCTTTTGGTCTTTTTCGTATGGTATAGATATGAGATCTGTTAGAAAAGATCATTGTATGGCCTTATACTTTAATTACAAAATAATGTTTGTCTAGGAAGCAAGCGATCTCGAGTTCAATTCCTGAAGTTTTTTCCCAAGTGTATATGATAAATCAAGAATGTGGGGAAGATAATTAAGTGCAGTAAATTCCTGCTGCCAGTCTTTTGGGAACCAATTTTTTCGTTTTGTAGTCGAAAAGGCTTCATTTTCCTTGAGAAATATAAAAAAGTAATCTTCGTTTACAAAAATTATGAAGTCTTAAAATTGTGTGTATAGTTACAAAATAGCGTAAATATTAAATATATATATATATATATATATATATATATATATATATTATATATATATAAGTATTAGTATGCTCACAAAGTTTATGTATCTATATATATATATATATATATATATATATATATAAAACATTAGTTTGTGAATAAAATGCACTAACAGTGCATTGAGGAAAGAATGGAGATTCTCTTGTGATGTAAATTCAGATTTGAATTTTAAATGTTGGCATATCTAACAGTTCATTTATAAATATTTCACTATGCTATGCAGTTCTTTATAATTAATTAAGTTGTAGAAATCCAGTGTACTTCTTTAAAATATAAATATCTGTTAAGAGTAGTTAAGAATAATGAGGATATAAAAAGTATATAATTTATTATGTATTTTGAATAATTAGATATACATTCATAAAGAAGGAAGTCACTAATTATTTTTAAAATAACTAATTAATAAATTAATAAGTAATAGTTTATTAATTAGTTTCAAGAGCTTAGGATTAAGAATGAGAAAAAAAATTGCATTCATTATAAACTAATATAGCCATTTAATATTTTGTTCATGATGTAATTTATAAGTACAGGGAAACTTCTATAGCCGACCACCCCTCGAAACGGACATCTTTTTTTTTTTTGGAACCATGACTGGCCACCTTAGAGATGTTTCACTGTATATACTTTTCTTCCTTTCTTCCTTGCGTAAATAAAATATTGTTTTATTGGTACTTTATAAGATATCTTCTGATTCAAACATACTCAGTCATTAAAAATTTAATAAATAATATACCTCATAACTGGAAATATTTTAAGTCTAGATATTTAAGCATTTACTTTTAAGAATGCTGCAAAAACTGCTGCAACGAAGTGGATTTTAGTCTTTTCGGTATGCTCAGGTCTATGTTAGGAGGTGTAAAAGAGATATCTATCGATGCTCAAAATGTAGCTGATCTTAAAAACTGCAAAACATCAAAGATAGGTTTATTAAAAGTTTGAAAAAAAGGTTGAAATATACTTACACTTAAATTCTCTAAATTCATATTTCAATTAGCTTTTAAAGACTTGGAAGATATGAGGTCGACAAAAATGAATATTTAATTGCATTCTTTGGCTGCACAGTAAAACACAAAGATCATAAATACACCAAACTCTACTTTATACGTTGACTTTTCTCACAAGTAAAACCTGCCTGATGAGAATTGAAATGCGACTTTGAGTCATCACTTTTCCTTTAAAATTTTCATAAAAAGCCATAATGTTTAAAAATATTCGTGAACCGTTGGTTAATCGCAAGCTTTTTTCCACTCCAAGCTTTTTGGGATTTACTGGTTAGTTAAATGAAAGTATTGTATGAGCAAAAACGCTACAGATATGTTTCACGTCATTAAAAGGAAATGTCTATTAAGAATGATTTCAAAATAAGCATAATATAAAGGAATAGCATGAAAAAAATTATATAAATATATTTCAAAATCGTATACTAAGTGTATCTGAATACATCAACCAAACTGGAAGAGCACCATGCCGTAAGAAATCATTACTCCGACAGTTGTTAAAACAAAACCCCTCGTAATGGTAAACATTCCCCAGCCAGTCATTCCTGCATTGGTACTCTTAATATTGTCTATCAAAATCATAAAATTTAAGAGGAAATCACAAGGAAGGTTCTTCTTCATTACTATCTCGGACATACAGTTGACTCGCTTCTTAAAATTTTCCACTGAATCGCATACCTTGGAGGCACTGAATGTTATAGTAAAAAAAATGAAAATTGAGAATATAAGTAGGGATGTAAGCTCCACGACAAACAAGGGTCTCTGCGTAACGTCCTTAGTCAACAGGAACAAACTGACGATGTAAAAGAAGCAGCTAATACAAGTCACGTACGCGAAAAAAGTACAAAAAGATAAAGCATCGTCGGCCTGGTTGATGCCGCATATGATTCTTCGGAACGTCACAAATTCTTTGGTAAGGGCTTCTTTAGTCAGATCCTTTTTCAGACTCTCAACCAAAGAGTGGCCATAGCTTTTAATAATCCGCCTGATGATGACATGAATATTCAAGCATGCCAGAACGCATGTTGTTACGGTAAAAATGCTAAATATAGAATTTAAAGAATATGACACAAAAACAAAATGAACGACATTAAAAGTTCCATCATTTGTCACATTGAATCCCGAAAAACTTAACTGTGGTAAGTTTTGTATCCTTGCTTCGTAAAACAAACTAAGATGTGATATGATTATCAGACTGACAGCCATTAGCGAGACCCCAAAGCACTGTAAATAGATAATCGTTTTTAAGCATTTGTAAGCAGACGGAGAGACGTCAGTATAGAGCTTCGAAAGAGATTCAAAAAGCATCGGAAGTTTAACATGCTGGGTAAGTAAGTTCAGTCGAATTAAGAGAGCTCCTGTGTACTTTATGGAGTAAGTAAGCATCATGGCATTGGACAAAGCAAAATTATGAGCAAAACTTACCGTAGTGATAAGACATATAACTGACATAACATTAATTATTCCATCATACAGTCTCTTTAGGACATTTCTTTTCATTTTAACCTCTCCATCTGCGTCGATTTCGGCGAAAGTTATTCCGAAAGCTGAAGACAGTTTGAATATAGGATTAAAATCACTTTGTATTTTTCTTGAAACTGCCCTGCAATTCTCCTCGCATAAGTAAGGAAAATAGACGTATGGTTTTCGTTCAGACATTTCCATTTTAGGTGCTGATGATTCTGTACCAGAAAAGGAAATATTTTCAGCATTTAATAGAACACCACCAACTTCTCTCATTTTTTATAACACAGTCAATATTCTGATATTCATACTCTAAATACACTCGACTTCCTCGAAATTCTTAGATTTACTCTCGAAATCACTAGTTATGTAAAAGATCGGCATCCGACAAAATTTTAAATTTAGTGAATATGTTTCAACATAAATAGCTATAATATTTAAAGCTAAGTAATGTTTAGAAAAACTAAACTTTACATTACAAATATAAGTTTAATCTTTTTGGAGCAGTTTTGTAAAATATTAAGATGAATTCACCTTCTGTATAATCATAAGTTTTTGTAGTTTCTTTTTAATTTTAACGTCATACATCGTTCTTCTTTTTTACATAAAAGTACCCTTTTTTTTAGCTAAAAGAAAACTTAAGTGAAAGCAGATAATTTCTTCTAAGTTTTAAAAGACCTTCTTAGAAATTGAATTTACTCATACAATCAATAAAAATGACTTTTCCTCGCTTTTATCGACTTCCCTCAGAGTAAAAACACATAATTTGAAGAAGCAAAATGTCCTCACAGAGCAACACGCTAGCTGTAGAATGGAAAACAAACACAAGTTAATAAACTCCGTCTTTTATAGAGACCACCTGTTCTTTCAAAACCATTTATAATACGACTTTTTTCCAAGAATAGTGGCCACTATCGATTTTTAGTGCATTTTGTTGACAGTAGCAGCAAACACCTCAACTCGATGGGCAACACCCGAAGCTTACATCCTATTACGCAGGAATAGCACACCATTGTCTCTCAGCAATTAATTGCTAGGTAAATATTTGATGGCGATACTCATGACCCGGGTTCATCGTTCTTGGAACAGAAGGTGAATTGGCGCTAATTCATTCGGTTGAAAGCAATTAGTGGTGCTAGTAAAAGGCGTGGTCGTGGTTTTAGCTCCTGCCAACACCCTAGAGTAATAAAGCAAATAAGAAATTGCGAGCGTCTCAAGCATTTTTATAAAGCAATCTAATTTATCTTAACTATTTTGTTTGTATATTTTCGACTTCAAAAAAGCCACGCCTAACATTTAATTAAGACTTGGAAAACATAATATTCCTAGCTTTTAACCTTTTAGCACCAACGAAGTAAGACTGAGAAAAATATTTTCTTTCTTCTTTATATTTCAGGTGAAAAGACTTCAGCAGTTTTTTTAACCAGTTGCTGAAGTTTCAAAATCAATAAAATACTCTAAAAGTGTCCAATAAGTCGCAAAATTAGTTTATATATAATGGACTTTTCATTTTTTAGGAATTATAAGATGGATTCAAAACAAAAATCTTTTGATAAAGAATCTGTTGCAAGAATTTCTATTGAGAAGTAAGTAAATGAAATGCCCTAATCTCCAGATAATCTGTGCTAATTAAAACTCGTGTATGCCTAGAAAACACGAATTATCAACAAAAAAAATGGCCCGGTAGGCAATCAATATGAGCTAATTCCGGTTTTAAATGAACCTCTTATACCATAACGTTCAGTTTTTTTTATCTTTAAACAGTCGATTATTGTTCGCGAAGCACGTTGATGTCTTGCGAGCGCTTTTGGGTGTCATTTCGTTCAGTTTGCAATTATTTAACTTTTTTTCATTCTATATTTGGCGAAACATTAAATAATCCTTAAAATGAATTGCTTACTCACAGGTTATCGGGAGTTAAATAAAATATATATCCTTTTAGGCAGTATTTCATTGATGTAACCATTGAGTTTTTTGGACTGGCGGATAATTGTTTTACATTAATACTTTCATTCCACGCTTTTTAAAAAGCGAAAACATTTCTACATGTATAGTTACACCTCAACTCAGTTCGTTCTTATTTTGATTTTGTGAAATAGTTTGGCAGAGTAACAAAGAGTTGGGCCTTGAAATGTTTAAAGACTTTATAGCAGCTGTTTTCCAAGCCACTATAAAATGTCTTCGCTTACACAGAATCAAATCGGGGAGAAATCTGTATTTTAAAGATTATACAATGATCATGCGGAGTATTCTAATGGGGCAGTAGAACTCAAGACTGATATCCCTGGGAAGGGTTGACTTCTGTTTGAAATGTAGTGCTTCGTATGTAAGGAATGTAGTAAAGACGTATTAATATAATAATTAGGCATAGTTGGGTTACCTTTGTTACTACACTTGTGATAGCAATAAATTATTATTAAAAAATCTAACACTCTTTTCCCTTTAGAGATCCTGCTATTGGAGAATCGAACCTAGATCCACAAGTTCCTACGTTCCTCGCGATTCTGTAAAGAAATTTACTTTAAAAATTTAGAGAGTTTTTTGCACATATTCTGATATAAAAGAAGTTAAAATCAGTTACATACTATTAACTATGAATTATCATTAACTATGAACTATCTTCTTAAGGATCCAAGTGAACATTTCAAGAGAATTTTACAAGCGACAACTATATTTACCATACACTATAACAAGGATATTCCAAGAGATATATGAAGTTAATATACGATCTAGGCACCCATGAAACTGAGTTTACCAATTGTAGACTTAGCTATTGTTTTCAAATGTCACGGGTTACGGACATGATGCTAGGACTGTAAATTTAAAGCTCATAAATTTAGCAATTTGTGAAACTAATTTCTTTTATTTATGCACTTGCCGATACGTTTTAGTTTTTGTTTTTGACTACTGTCATTGAGTTCATTCATGGCAATGTATAGTCAACCTCCCGCCAGAAGAGATCTGGCACTGGCTTTATGGCCTGTTAATCGGGGATCTTCTCTTCGGAGGAAAGCAAGAAAGTTCCTTAGTAAAGTTCAGGTTCTCCGAATATGGCTATTAATATAAAGACACAAATAAAAGATAAAAAATAAACGGCTTTTCTCAAAATTGGTGTACTAAAATTATGTCTTTGATGGCGATTTTTAAGGGAAAATTAGCATCACATGGTAAGGATTCACAGAAAGATTCTTACATGTACCTTGTATCAACTTACTGTTATCGTTTCAAGCAAGAGTTGTAATTGTTTAGGTAAAATGTTCGAACCCCCTAAGTTGTTGTCGAGGCAGCATGATTAGTGGGTTTTTGATAATGAAACTAAACCACACAACACAATGTGTCTGGATGCTGAAATTTTTATAAGTTAGTTCTTCAAAACAAAATATAAGTTCAGGCTCTTACGTCAGGTTCATCACTATCCCAAATGAAATTGATAAAAACATGTTTTCACACGCATGATTTTAAGACAATAAAAGAATAATTGAAGATGATTAGAAATTTCAATAGTCTTCAGTTTTAAGATCTATTAAAAGAGATTCGATAGTAAATGAAGTACGTCGTTGTAGTGATACATTATGGAAAGATAAACTTTTTCTTTACTTTCACAAGCCTTTGTTTGATCTTAATCCGCTGTTTTTATAATCTCGTGTAAGGACTACATGAAGAATTTATACACATCTCAGAGAAATATTTTGGGAAACTTTTTAATAAATTTGCCAATTACAATCATGCGGAAATATTTCAGTTTTAGACAGGTATTTAAAACCATTTGTACACAGCAGCTCCATTTTCTTTGTGACTATTATTTCTGAGAAAGAGCTGTAAACAAAGAAAATGTATCTAATAAATTTCTGTAAAAATTCCGGTATTTTGTTGAGTGATAGTTATTTATAATGTGTCTTTGCAGTCTGAATCAAATAGTACCATCCTATATACCCACTATATTACGAGATGCTTTTTACTTTTCGCATGTGGAAATTTTATCTGCTGCAAATTCACTAAATTGGCAAAATTTTAATAATATTAACCAATATATATATATATATTTCAATAATTAATAACCAATATATATATATATATTTCATGAACCTGCAACTAATCCGGAAGGTAAATTTCGTAAACGATTCCTTGTTCTTATATCGATTAGTTTTATTTGCAGACAAATGGCTACAGAAATTCAATTTTTAGCGAGTATAGAGTCCAAGAAACACAGACATTACTGAAAGGGAAATGTTTTAAAATTAGTCTCAATTAATTTAACATTAAAAATATATCATAGTATCTTTCATTAAAAGCCGGCCCCTTAGTATAGTGGTTAGTGTTCAGAGCTGCCCCGCAGTGGGCTTGGGTTCAAATCCCAAATAAGGCTTGGTCGCTTCCGTGTCGTCCCTTCGTATAGGGAGCAATTCTGGCTTACCTAGATGATGCTCTCATAATAAAGTAGTCAGCAAAACTTCACTGATTTTCATGGGACAATGTCAAAAAGTGCCTACAATCAGAAGCAAGTTCCTGCCGCATCAAAAAAAAATCTTTTATAAAGAAATTAACTTTTTATCACTTCTGTAAAAATCATTCATGTTATTGGTCCCGTCTAACATCTCTTTCAGACACCTAATTATTGAAATGAACTCTAAATACTATGACTGAAAAGGAATATAAAAAGTACAAAAGAAAAGGACTTAAAATCTTATAATCTGTTTAGGATGTATAATAAATAAAAGTACACATGGGACAATCACATGCTTATTTATTTGTGGCCAACCACTTGTTACAGGTTTTTCATAAACTCCAATAATAACACAAAATTTACCAACGGAAAGAAAGTGTAATTTAGCAAAGGAATACATAAAAACACCCCTTATATTTTTTGTTTGCTTTGTAGAAAGTGGACATTGCCGTCTTAAAAGCCACATAAAAATTACCTTGACCTTCAGGTTTTATGAATAAACATATGTGGATTAATAAAAACCCTCATTTTCTTAAGCTACTGAACGTTAGTCGGAAATGCGACTGCCTTTCTGAAGGCTGTTTTTGTATAAATGCGCTGATCAGCGAAGCGTGTTGAAAAAGTTCATGAACCAAACGAGACAGTGCAGCCTTTTTAATCCATTCTCCCATTACAATTTCTTTCACACAATTGCCGAGACGTGAAGCTCATAATTTTTTTTTAAAGCTGATCAATTTAATGAATAAAAGAACTCCACCCGTATCTTAAGCCCCAGGGAACAACCCATTAATTAGAGTTTTAGCCAAACTTTACTAAGCTTTTCCATAAACAACACGAAATTTTCTACAGAAGTTTCAAGTTGCTTTGACAACCAGAAGTATTTTTCTCATTTCCATAACTAGCTGTTCGTGTCAAACAATCAATCTCTTCCTTTCAAGCTTTTTCACTCGCTACCATATATATATATATATATATATATATATATATATATATATATATATATATATATATATATATATATATATATACAAATAAATGAACTATTTGCAAATTAATTTTCCCTTAGGCGGGAACGTACGTTTTAACTGTCCGACATATTTTAGGCCGTATGCCTCACATGGCAATGAACTCTTCTTCCATCCCAGGGTGTAGTAATCAATAGCATTTATAGAATCCAAGAACAGTACTAGGGTTTTAAACGTGTACGTTGAACACGTGACAGAAGTCAACTTTTCTGTTACTAGGGGCTAGATTCTTCTGAAAAAGTGTGATAGAGTTTAAGACAAAATTAATATTGTAAATTATATTATATAATATGTAATGAAATATATATATATATATATATATATATATATATATATATATATATATATATATATATATATATATATATATATATATATATATATATATATATATATATATATATATATATATACATATACCGGGTGCGTCATATATTCGTGCAAACTTCAAAAATTCATAATAAAAGAAATAATGCTCAGAAATTTTTTCTGTTTGCGCCAATATGATCAGAGCGATTTTGGATTTTATTCCATGTAAAAAAAAAATAAAGTTTCCAAACTCCCCGCTTCCTCAAAACGTCGTACTAAATTCAGTATCCCAATCAATGAAATAGGCCTTTTTCGCGCCTTCAGTCCTTTCTCCGTGCGAAACTTTCGCAATGCAACAGATGGGGATTCACCATTTTTGTAGAAAAGTTTAACAACCAACACTCGATCTGGTAAAGAAAGCATGCTGCCCGCTTCGAATGACGGATCCATTTCCAACCAGGTGTTTTATTGATAGCCTGATTTGCATAAAACGTCTCAGTAGGACGTGTGAGCGCCCTCTTTCAGTTACTTTTGGAAACTTTTTTTTTTTTTTTTCTTTAACATGAAAAAAAATCCATAATCCCTCTGATCATATTGGCGCAAACAGAAAAATTTTCCGAGCATTATTTCTTTTATTATGAATTTTTGAAGTTTGCTCGAATTTATGACGCACCCGGTATATATATATTATATATATATATTATATATATATATATACATATATATATATATATATTATATATATATATTTTATATATATATATATATATATATATATATATATTATATATGAGTGTGCGTGCATTGAAACTTCTCTAGCCGGCCACCCTTCAGAACGGCCTCTTTTTTTTTCGTATCCATTACTGACTCCCTTGGAGAAATCCACCCCTATTCGACGGCCACCCCTCAAAATGGCCACTTCTTCTGAGCCAAAACTGGCCATCACAGAGAAGTTTCACTGTATATCTATATATATAAAAGAGCTCGTCTGTTTGTTTGTCCTCTATAGAATCATATACTGCTTCACCCACCGGGACCAAATTCGGCACAGTTAATGTTTAGGACCCAAGAAACTTAGCGCAGCAAAAGCGAAATTTGGGGCTCAATTAGTTTTTTAAAATTAATTTTTTAATGATTTTTTGTGCCCCTAAGAGGTGCGCGTACCACTTAAATGTAGATACAGCCCCTTCAACACAACACTTTATTCACCAAGAAGAGTATTTCTGCACGCTAAAAGATGAGCGCTGTGTTATCGGTGAAATTCGATGCTCGGGGGAGAAGAGCGTTGGTCTGGGGTGACGGGGGGGGGTCGAAGTGTTTATTTTATTTTTCTTGCGTTTAGTGGAATCGTGGGTCTAAAAAGGTTGAGAACCGCTGCTTTAGACAATTTTAGACAATGACTTTCAAACTAATAGAACTTAATAAAGTTTGGAAAAAAAGGAAGAAAAAAAAGAAAAATTAAGTTCTGTCCCATGGCCAGTTTTTGGAAGCCTTCTGTTGATCTAAATATATTAATCGTTTGAGGATCATAAAATGGGAAGAAGTTTAAGAGTTCTATAGGTTTTTTCAACTAAGTTCGCGAAACAGACTTAATATACGATATGGATTTGAATTATTTATTCCATGAAATCATATAAGATAAATCTTTTAGAGTTTTGGGTTTCTTTAAGCAGTGGGAGGAAAAGATCTTTAAACAGAGAAACATAACGACACATAACTTTCATTCCGAACTATTAGTCTATTAGTTATATTAAGGCGGAAGAAAATTAATGTACTTATTTTTAAAGAATGATTGCCCGCCGTTACCCGGGTAGATCTATAGATATAAAAATTTTCATGCATTCTATCAAAAAAATACTGGCTGCGCCCCCCACTCTTCATGTTCATCTGGCCAGACAGAATGCGCTTAGCACGTTTCTACTGAAATGATATACAAAAAATAAGAAAGAAAGAAACTTTGAACCTATGCTTCATGCGGAATCCCGCCTTACTTTGATTAAATAAAGGGGGTAATGCATCTTGCACTTTACTTCTTGAGTGATGTGAAAAAAACTGCGATTTTAAGGGGAAAATAAAAAATAAAGGCAAATGTAAATTATAAAACTTATTTCTAATTAAACAGTGGATCAAACAAATCTAATTAAATATAATTAAACAGTATCTAACAAATATAATTAAACAGTAAACTTATTCAATCCAAACGTGCGAATCACGCAACACTGTGTTATTAATTCTCAATAAAATCAGACGAAGGTCCGCAGGCTCAAAGTTTCTTTCTTTCTTATTGTTTGTATATCATTTCAGTAGAAACGCGCTAAGCGCATTCTGTCTGGTCAGATGAACATGAAGAGTAAGGGGTGCAGCCCAGTGGTTTTTTTTTTTGATGGAATGCATGAAAAATTTTATATCTATATATCTACCCGGGCAACGCCGGGCAATAATGCCAGTATATATATATATATATATATATATATATATATATATATATATATATATGTGTGTGTGTGTGTGTGTGTGTGTGTGTACAGTCCGCTTTTGTTATAACGACCCCTTACCCCGCTTCCCATAGCAAAAGGTCGTTATAACGAGTGGTCGCTATGGTGAAAATTGATAAAGAAAAAAACATAAAACTCTCATCACTTGCGTAAAAAATGAAGATTTTTAAATGAATTCCATAATAGTAAACGATTACTTTGTACATTATATCGTTCACTTTGTTATTAAATAACCATCGGTAACGAAAGTTAATTAAAGTGTATACAATTTATGAGAACTATAATTTATAAAACAAAAATTTAAAATAAAAATTATTGAAATGACAAAAAGAAAAATGGTCTTACTCACATTTATTTCCTAGTAAAATAATCAGAAATCGTTTCTTGTTGGGTTTTTTTTTTTTTTTTTTGTACATTTGAGGTGTTTTAAAACATAATTTTTCATCTCATTTAAAGATCGTGTCTCTTAGAGTGAATTGGTTTAAAGTGCTATGATCATTTTTTGCTACACGAGGATTAATCAGACCGGGACCTACTGCTTAAAAAGCCGATTCGGAACGGCTACGAACGCCTATACCAAGAGTGGGACTCGAACCCAAAGAAGTTCGTTTCTGGTACCGAAAGCTATCGCCCGGCGAGATTTAATTGGACACATTGTATGGGGATTAAAATATTCTCACGGTCGTTATGTAAGTATAAAAAAATCATTAAAGAGGTTTCCATTTGGAACTTTTGGTACCGATCGTTGTAATGGAGCAGTCACTATAACGTGTGGTATATATATATATATATATATATATATATATATATATATATATATATATATATATATATATATATATATATATATATATATATGTATGTATATATATATATATATCTAAACTCAGGGCACGACAGTTCGAAGGTGGACCAACGCCGGTGATGACCATCTTCGCTTTCTTGACCGTGGGCTTGGGGTGCCATACAGCATATGTCTCGGTCAGGTGGTCAACCTGACGCGGAACCCCCAGAGTTAGCTCCCAAGCATGCTTGGTCCTCATTTTATCGTCCCACTCAAGAGATGAAATGCTGAGTCGACCTTGCCCAGTCGCAGGATCGAACCCTGGACCTGTGGTGTGGCAGCATGAAGTTTTTAACCACTACGCCACCGGTTGTGTTTGTATATATATATATATATATATATATATATATATATATATATGTGTGTGTGTGTGTGTGTGTGTGTGTGTGTGTGTGTGTGCAAGCAAGCAAATGCAATGTAATGTAGCTTCAGTCTTTTACTTCGTCCCCTTCGATTCATATACGATGAGTGCCAAGAGATTTTATCCAATTCAACCACATTGTGTAGTGTTATGGGACTTACCATTAAATTTTTAGGTCAATAAAACTCCGTGTGATGGACAAGAGAGTTTTGCTGAAAATAAAGGTGGAATGTTAAAATGTCCTTCTCAGTTGCCTGGAACGGAATCCTCTTTGCCACCAAGTACTTTATTTCGCACCATTTCTGATATTTTTTTTTCTACGGGAAGAATGCAAGTCCATTCCTGTCAAAGCGTGCCAATATTTAGTTCCTAGAAGAACTAATTACCGTATTTACGCCTGTATAGGCCGCACTTTTATTCCATGAAATAAGTCTGTAAATATGGGGGGGGGGGGACGGCTTATACACGGAATTTTAAAATTAAATACGGTAAACACCCTTTAGTTTAGAACACTTTACTACCATAAAACGTTAGCATCTAAATACCTTACAACCTATTACACTATATCATACCCACGGCAATTCAATGTATTGTAAATATTGTTTGTATATATAATACCTTAGGACTATTTAATAAAACTCTTGAGTTCCCAAGAGTTTGTCTTCGGGCGAAATAATTCCTAAATGTATTAGTATATATATAATCATCTTTTTACACTGTAGTTTCACCACCATCAGCTAAGGCTGTACCTGATATTGCTACATTTCGCAGAAGTATGCTACTTTGAGTCTACAACGGAATCTCTCTATTCTAAAAAAAAGTAACTGGAGCCGCCGCCGCCGCTGTCAAAAGCATGTCACGCTATCTCCTCCGAAACCGCTGGGGGTATGGGGTCGAGACCAATACCAATAGATGCAGAACAATGCGGGGAAGAAAGTAAGACATGTCTCATCTTCGTCGGACTTTAAGTTTTTTATTTATTTTTTTTATTTTATGTTTTGTGGGGAAAATGTTGACTTTTTCATGTTTAGATTACGATAACTCACCAAAAATTAATCGTAGAATTTTGATCTTTTTACAATCTAAGACTACAGACATTTCTCCTTCAAACAAGACCTCATTTGTTTAAAAATAATTTAAAACAGACTAATATTTTCATCAAAATATTAAACCCACTTTTTCGAGAAATATCGTCACATATGTGGATGTAATATCGATGCTCCTCGAGTTTTTATCTTACAAAGAAAATATTTACATCATCTGGAAGATGAAAGCTTTCTCATTCATATAAACCTCATTTCAAGTCTCTATCTTAAAATTTCGATTTTTAATTGAATTTTAAAGCTGAAACAGTGATTCAACAGTGATTCCCCTTCGCATAAGGGTGACTGACAACAGTAAATGGCTGTTACATTGCCCGAGAATCACCCCTATGTATCTCGCTATTAGCCATAACAGAGGAGCGAGAGTAGCGAGCCTAGGGGCAAAGCCCCTAGTTTAAAAAAAAATTTCCCAAATGCTGTCTCAAAATTCAGGTGCGGATTATACACGCACGCGGCCTATACAAGAGTAAATAGGTAAAGCTAATTATAATGCTTTTAATTATCCTTACACCTTCGGAGGTGATTTTTTTAAATTTGATTGTTTCTTTTTATATATTTTTTATAATGACATATAAGTTAAAACTTGTAAAAATGCATAAAAAATTTCGCTGTTATATTAAAATAATATTTACAGGGGAGGAAGGGGGAACTGGAAAAAATTGGTGAAAATTTGACATTTCCGCAAAACAAGGTAACTGAAAAACAAATATATTGTCATTTTATAAATTTGACAATGAAGATAATAACTTTCTCCAGGGAATAGAGTATTATCAGGATTATATTCTGTTTATCTCAGAGTCGGTAGTTAGTACTGATGTACAGAAAAATCCCTTAAAATTCATTGTCTTTTGCCATTCTTGCCATTCATACCTATGCAAACAAAAAATTAATTGTTCTGCAGCCATGAGCATAGTCTATACTATTTATAAACATTTATAGGTAAAGTATGCATAATTGTAAGGCATTTCAAGAGTCACTTTTTGTTGTAGGAAGTTTTATGTTAAAAAAGAAACGGTGAAAAAATTAATTTTGAGAAAACGCTAAAAATAACTTTATACCACATTTCTTTCTTTAAAAATAACTACACTGCTCAAAACAATTAGGGAAGCACATGGTTTTAACGAAATTACGCAAATACTTACACCGATAAGTAACATAAAATAAATCATCCATAATTTAAAGCGTAGCAGGAAACAGAAGATGAAAACTTCATATGCAAATCAAAGTTCAGGAAGTCAAAAACCAGAAAAAGAACATAAGGGCGGAAATTGTTATGTTGCAGAAACGTCTGTTTCACTGCCTTAACTGTGAAATTCGATTGCTCAGTTATTCTTTTTGAGAAAAGGTGACTTGAAAATGTCTCAACAACGTGATTTACCGGAATCCATGACATGGCGTATTATAGGCAGACTTGAATCCGGGCAAACACAGCGTAGTGTCGCGGACGCTGTTGGAGTCGCCAGAAATGTTTTTGAAAGCATGTGGAATCGATTCCAAGAAACAGAGAATGTTAGACGTCGACCAGGGTAAGGTCGGCCACGCGCCACTACAGCAACTGATGACCGGTATATACTGTTAACAGCTCGTCGAAACAGGACAGACAATGCTACTCAGCTGCAAAGACAGTTGCTCTTGGCAACAGGACGAAGGGTGTCCAGCCAAACAGTACGTAATAGGCTTCATCAGGGAGGTCTATATGCACGTAGACCAATGGTCTGCATTCCGTTGACCTCACGCCACTGTGCGGCCCGAAGACGATGGGCTGCTGAACATCGAAATTGGGAGCAACATGATTGGAGCCAAGTGCTGTTTACAGACGAGTCCCGATTCAGTCTGGAGTGTGACACCCGACGTGTTTTGGTATGGAGGGAAAGGGGCACTCGAAATAACCCCACATTCGTTCGTGAAAGGTCACAATACAGACTAGCTGGTTTTATGGTATGGGGTGGAATCAGCATAGGTGGACGTACGGACCTGCATATCATTCGGAATAGTACCTTGACAGCCCGAAGGTATGCAGACGAGATACTGAGACCTCATGTCATACCTTACGCTGCAGCCATTGGAGATTCCTTTGTTTTCCAGCATGATAATGCCAGACCGCATACAACTCGTCTTGTGGATAACATGCTTGAAGCTGAAACAATACAGCGTATGGAATGGCCAGCGTGGTCTCCTGACCTGAATCCAATCGAGCATGTTTGGGACATGCTCGGACGACACATTGCTGCGAGACCAAGGCCTCCTTTTACTCTCCGAGAGTTGGAGATTGCACTTCTTGAGGAGTGGAACAGTATTCCCCAAAGTCTTGTCGATAACATCATCTCATCCATGGAAAACAGGTGTGCAGCAGTCTTAGCTGTTCGAGGAGACCACACGCCATATTAAAAATCTTGCATCATTTTTAAACAATACTCTTTTTGTATCGTTTACATGTAACCAAATTGTTGCCCTAAATCATCTTTTCATGTTTTTTCCATATTTTCAAAGAATTAAAGCTTAATTACAAAATTTTTTACGTCTTTTTTTTCTGTATTGCGCATTGATACGCGTGTACTATCCATTTTATGCCAATACGTGGCTGTCTCGCACGGTTTTCTTAACTTCTTTGCTTGCTCCCCTAATTTTTTTGAGCAGTGTAGTTTGGTACTAAAATCCACCAGATTTATAAATTCAAACAGAATTAGAAGTATGAAAGATTAGGCTTTAATTTTATTTTTAAAAAATCGATATTTTGACCGAAAATGCCGTTTTAAAGATGTACGGATACCTTAAATACAAAATTAAGCCATTTTTAA
Source organism: Dolomedes plantarius (assembly GCA_907164885.2). Taxonomy (NCBI): domain Eukaryota; kingdom Metazoa; phylum Arthropoda; class Arachnida; order Araneae; family Dolomedidae; genus Dolomedes; species Dolomedes plantarius. The sequence continues at coordinate 157,171,580 of OU015492.1, forward strand.
AAACATAACATGATTGTTCGATTTCGTTCATAATACTATACCTGTAGGTATACTTCAATGCTCGAAATTTCTTGCGAATATCTTTCTTTCCAACGGTTGGATGAAACTGTGAATACCGATTATCAGCACTGTGTACAGATACGGATCTTTAAGATCAGTAGATCAGAGCATTATTGAATTTACAATAATATTCAATTTGACTTTTTTTTTTAGCATAATTCAGTTTCTTCGGGATTATTCATTTGTTTAGCGTTATTCAGTTTTAACATAAGATTACGTTCCTCCATAACGGTCTCCCGGAAAACAAAATTTCAGACTTAAAACCGTCCGTCGCCGAGAGTTATGATTTTGGCAAGGCGCCAAACCCAGTCTGTGTCGCTTGGGCAAGCAGTAAACAGTTAAACAGAAAAGTGCCAAAATGCGTCAAAATTTTGACACACACACAAACACACACACACACACACACACACACACACACACATATATATATATATATACATATATCAGAGGTGGGGAACCTTTTTACCATTAGAGGCCACATATAAATTATGTAGAAATAAAGGAGGCCGCATAAGTTGATGTACCTATAAATGCGACTTTTATGAAATTATTAGAGTTAGGTATAGTTTTAAAAATTTGGTGCATTATATAGAAGAATAACAGCAAAAATTAAGTCCTTATTTATTTACTATTTGACTTAAAAAGTTGCAATATAAAATATTTTTGTATTCATACTAGGGGCTTCGCCCCTAGCCTCGCTACGCTCGCTCCTCTGGTGAATCAAGTGAATGAATGACTCAATAGTTTTTTACAGCGATTGAGTCATTCATTTGTTTACAGTTGAAGCTTCCACCCCACCCCCCTCCCGACGAAATGGATGAAGCCCGGCGAAATGAATGAATGGGTGAAAAATTGGTTCTTCTTTCAAAGGAAGCGAATGAGAAGATTTTTTTTTAAGTATTTCTTTAAAATTCAATTAAAAATCGAAATTTTAAGATAGAGACTTGAAATGAAGTTTATATGAATGAGAATGCTTTCATCTTCCAGTTGATATAAATATTTTCTTTGTAACATAATAAGTCTGAGAGCATAAGTCTGAGAGAATTTATATATCTCGAAACGCATAAATTTTTCCAAAAAAAGGGTTTTCAATTTTAATAAAAATATCAGTCTGTTTTAAATTATTTTTAAACAAATGAGGTCTTGTTTGAAGGAGAAATGTCTGTAGTCTTAGATTGTAAAAAAAAAAGTATACGATCCTTTTTTGGCGAGTTATCGTAATCTGAACATGAAAAAGTCAATATTTTCCCACAAAACATAAAATTAAAAAAAACTTAAAGTCCGACGAATATGAGACATGTCTTACTTTCTTCCCCACATTGTTATGCATCGATTGGTATCGGTCTCGACCCCATACCCCCAGCGGTTTCGGAGGAGATAGCGTGACAAGCTTTTCACAGCGGCGGCGGCGGCGGCGCCGGCTGCGGCAGCGGCAGTTAGTTCTTTTTAGAATAGAGAGATAAGGGTAAAAACTTGTTATAACATTAATCATTAATTATTAATTTTTTTTATAAAATTATAAGATTGATAGATACCACTGTAATTTTTTATATTTCACTGTTGGTATTTTTATTTATGTAAGCACATATATATAATCTAGATTTTTAAATTTTAATAAACAACTACATATTTAAATACCACTTCGAATAAAAATAATAAAGTAGAAGTATTTTTAAGTAATTTTAACATTATAAAGAAATACAATAGAAAAATAATAGTATTAAATTATAAACAACTGACATAACAACAATTCCTAAAATAATTTGAAGGCCGCACAAGAAGATCACGGAAGCCGTGATATAATATATAATATATAATATATGATATATATATATAATATATAATATATGATATATATATATAATATATAATATATGATATATATATATAATATATAATATATAATATATGATATATATATATATATACATAACACGTACATACATATATGCATACAAAAGAGGTAAGCAACGATAAGTAATCCTACGTTAATAACCCGCGGTAGTTTCGTTAGAAGAGACTACCTGAAATTTGTTTTTAGCTCTATTCATTTGTGTTAGCACTATTATTCATTTTTACAGTAATGTTCAGTTTTTTCTTACTTGTACTCAGCTCGTTTTGTATAAATAAACCTATTCAGTATCATTCAATTTCTATAGCATTATTCAGTTTATCTGCAGATTGGAGCGTTATTCAGTTTTGAGCCCTGGCGAATACACGTTCTAATGAAATAAAAATAAAAGGGAATGTATAAATCTTTAGCATAGCAAATCAAACCAAGAATGCTGAGGTTTTTTTTTTTCGTATTAAAAAGCCCTTGCTGTATTCCCTTTACACATACTCACTACAGCCAGTTCTTACATATATCCCCCAAGAAAGCAGTGCCATTATATAAAAGGATAAGCTGTTCCGATTTCAAAAAATTTGTTCAAAAATAAGTATTCTAGTTCTGTGAATTTAGTATTCATAAACTGCAATTTAGCTATACTGTTTATGTATGAGGAATCGTTATTTGATCTCCATTAAGGCTGCTGTGTACTAACTCTATTGGATTTGCTCACCTCAATGTTAAACCTATGGAGAATATGTGTCTACTATTTACAGCTACATATATGCTGATAATGCAATAAAAATAGCATTTTCAGATGGTAAGAACTTTTTTGTACCTTCCAACAGGATTCATTTTATAAATTTCGACCATCAAAGGAATTTAGGGGCGTTTAAAACACACTATACCACATTTCTTCCCCGAACAATTAAAATTTTAAAATATTTTCATTTTTTTAAACGAAAAATGCCCCTAGTTGTAAAATTTCTTTCTCTTTCTCTATTACGGAGTGCAATTTTTAAATGAAAACCTTTGAATCCAAGTCGGCAATCCTTGGACATATAGGTTAACATGGAGATGAGCCAATCCAACAGGGTTAATACACAGCAGCTTTAAAAAGGCAATTGACTTGCAACGTAGCGTGTAAAGCTGGCGACTGGCTTGTTACAAAGCGTTGTAATGCATTGTAATGTAATGTAATGTAATAGGATCATTCGGTTATCAGTGCCTGATTACCGACTGGCCGACGAGCCGAGCCGCTCAAGTCGAGTAATCGGGATCCATCAGAATGTCGGTGCTTGTGTAATAATTTCAAGGAGTTTAGAAATGAAATTGGTAATATTATACCAGTAATATTTTTTTAAAACTATGATAACGAACTAGAAGGAGGTAAAGCTTTTAGAGTAACCATATTTTTAATCGTTTGTGATAGAGCAGTTGGCGGTTTTTTAGCGAATTCCTTTGATCGTTACATTACAAGTCAGTGCAGCTCACAATATGCTCATTTTGAGCGTTTTCATCTCATTTCCTGAACAGCGGTCAAAGTGCCTTCCCACGTGTATTGTGAATTATTTTTATTTATTACTAGCTGAAAACCCGCGCTTCGCTACGGAGTACATTCAAATTAAATACAACGGTAAATGTATGCAATTAATGCCAAAAAAAAATAAATATATATATTTATAATAAATACGCCGATCAATATATACAATTTATGTAGAAAATATATATATATATATTTATAAAAAATCGTAAGGGATATTTTTATAGATAAGAATGTCCAATCGTCTGCCGCATTAGCAAGTAAAAAAAAATTTTTTGTCTATTTAGTTGTTATGCACGTGACGATAAATTTATTTAAAGTACCAGAAAAAGAAATCACGTGATCAGCATTTATTAAATTAAATTCTAAAAATTAATCTTTAAAAATTCACCAAAAATCAGAAAATAGAGGTAAAGATTCGAAAAAGATCTCATTTTGAAGGAATTTTTATGATCTTTCTCGTGATATAAATTTTATAACCCTCAATGTATAATTTTAAATGCAAACGTAAAACAAGTTTAAAAAACAGCTTAAAAATTTAATTTAAAAAAATCTAAGAAGAATTTTTGAAAAATCTTTCTTAGTGCACCCCTACACTATTAGAAGAATCGCCATGCAAAATTTCAGCCCTTTAGGTCCAGCGGTTTGGTCTGTGCGTTGTATGTCAGCCAGTCAGTCAGTCAGTGAATGAATGAGTCAGTTACGGAACTGTTTTATATATATAGATTCATTTATTTATTACCATTATTTAATAGTTTATACTATTATATTATTATTAATTACCAATAGCGTAAATACAAGCGGGAAGTAATTATTATAATAATAGCTATAAATAGTACCCTTTTTATTAATAGGGTGGCAGGAAAATGTTTGTCTACACCAGTGATTCAAAACCGGTGGTACGCGAGAACCTCGGGAGTGGTCAGGCACCACATATAAAAAAGTTGCCAAATAAATGAGGATTTTGAAAGCAACGTTCATTGAACCAGATGAGACGAATATATCCGATGACTATCAGGTGTTGAATTAAAATTTCTTAAAAGTTTAACATAATTATTTTTTATTAGCATATGATTCATAAGAATGTGAGTACTTTAATCCTGTATCCCTTTTACCTGAGGTATATTCTATACCCCTCATACCCCAGGAAGGTCACCCCCTCAAGTCGGTGGGGATGGGGTGGTCCGCACATGGTTCAAATTCTGGCTTGGTGGTCCGCAGACTTCTACAGTTTGGGAACCTCTGGTCTACACATATAGATTGAAACACACTATAGCACTCAAATATATATTTGGGTAAAAACTTAAAATAAAAGAAATAATGTTAGGAAATCGTTGCAATCATCCACAGGTTCAAACTCGACAGTGGTATCATTATAAGATAGCATAAGCAACTTTATTAAAATTATGCGTAACAATTTCAAGGAGTTTGGAAATTAAACTGGAAGTATTTTAACCTGTAATATTTTTTTTAAATGACGAATCACGCAAAAAAAAATTTCGATGATAACGTATAATTAGAAGATGAAGCTTTTAGAGTGAACATATTCTTAATCGTCTGTCACAAAACGGTTAATGATTTTTTTAGAAGAGGTGATGTATGTAAAGCTATAAACCGTAAATTTAAATTTAGATATGATAATATATAGTACATATAGTAAAGAATCATTCATGCTCTGTTTTACTTTTATTGGGGGAGATTACCGCAAAGATGCAAATGTTGATGAATTGAAAATGGAAATGTAACTGTTTGATATATTAAGTAAGGCTGAGAATGGAATCGCTGCTTCTGAAAAATTGAATTTAATTATAGAAAACAAAATTATATCCACATTCCTTAACGTTGTAATTATTTTAGTATTAAATTGTTTTTAACATTACCAGTGAGCAATGAGAAAGGAGAGCTTTCCTTTTCCGTTCAATTCCGTCTTTCGTTTTCAGAACAAAAGCTCTACACATTGACAATACTGTCTGTAGAAAAGGATTTTCTAAAACCTCTTTATTATGAAGATATCATTAATAAGTTTAGAGATGTCAAAATTAGAAAACAAAAATTTTAAATTTCTCAAAATAATTTAATATCGATTTTTGTTTTCAATTTATATATTTTTTATTGTCACGAACTAATAATATAAAGTAACACAACTTTAAAAATTGTGATCTTTCTAACAAATAGCACCTTTATTCTTGTTTATATAAGACGGGCCCTGATTTTCCTTTGAATGCCGGGGACGCGAAAAACTCTAAACGCAGCTCTGGTTATATCCCATTACTAGGTGAAAATCCGCACTTCGCTATGGAGTGCATCCAAATTTAATACAATGGTCAAGGTATGCAATTAATGCGAAAAAAATAAATTTATATATTTATAATAAATGCGACAATCAATGTGTACAATTGATGTAAATATATATATATATATATATATATATATATATATATATATATATATATATATATATATATATATATATATGTGTGTGTGTGTGTGTGTGTGTGTGTGTGTGTGTGTGTGTGTGTGTGTGTGTGTGTGTGTGCGTGTGTATTTATAAAAAAATCATAAGGGATATTTTTAAAGACAAAATAATGTAAAAGAAAAAATTCAAATTAAATCTAATAGGACATACTAAAGAATATAGTACAGTTTGAGGAACATATCTTTTACTGCATTGTAATATTTTTTTTGGATAATGTCCTATCGTCTGCCGCATTAGCAAAAAAAAAATTTTTTTTTTTTGTCTATTTCGTTGTTATCACGTGACGATAAATTTATTTAAAGTACCAGAAAAAGAAATCACGTGATCAGCATTTAAAAATTAAATTGTAAAAATAATCTTTAAAAATTCACCATTAATAGAAAAATCAGAAAATGGAGGTAAAGATTTCATTTTAAAGGAATTTTTATGATCTTTCTTGTGATATAAATTTTATAACCCTTAAATTATTATTTTAAATGCAAACTTAAAAAAGGTTACTAAACCAGCTTTAAAATTTAATTTTAAAAAATCTATGAAGAATTTTTCAAAAATCTTTCTTATTGCACCCCTACACTATAAGAAGAATCGCCATGCAAAATTTCAGCCCTTTTGGTCCAAGGGTTTGGTCTGTGCGTTGTATGTCAGTGAGTCAGTCAGTTACGAAACTGTTTTATATATAGACAATAAGCGCAGCACTCGCAACTTCTAGGTCCGACATCACTCAACTGACTGAAGCAGAGCACCTTTTCAGCCGAGCGATCTACGCTTGTAACGTCATGCTCGCCACGAGCATTACATTACGAAGTTAAGCTACAAGTCAGTCGTCACGATTTCCCCGACTTGAGCGGCTCGGCTCGTCGCTCGCTTTCAGGCACTGAGTTTTGAATGCTACATAACAACACGACGTTTTGTTACCAGTCGCCTCCTTTGGAGATAATTTTTTATATACACCGTGACTATAAATTTGGTTAATATGGGTTGAATAAATCCCAATACATACGTATTACTGTATATGGCCCGCTCACTTGCCAAATCGGTCAAGTCCATAAAACAAAAAGTGGAGAAAAGTGATAAAATATAATTTTTTTTTAATTCCTCAGAATAAAAAAAAATTTTAGGTCTAATGTGGAGATTCTTGTTGTTACACATTCACCTTTTGTTATTCACCGCTATTTACAAGCTACTTTAAGGGGAGTGGTCACTTTTACGTACCTTTAAAAGTATCATTTTTAGACCTATGTTCGATTGTATGTACTACTTATCATTTTTGCTTGATTTGCATGAAATTTTTTGAGTAACTGCCTATAATACTGTTTATTATAGATGCAATTTTTCAAGGTAATTAATAAAAACGACTTTTTATACATAAAAAGTGAATTTTTTTTTTTTAATCGAGCATTTTGCAGTCAACTACTGTGCGCATTCTGTCAAAATAAATTATTAAGGTACATTAATAATTTTTTACTATATGTAATTACAATACTTCAGGCAACAATATCCAGCAACATTATTCTAAAATATATTAAAACATTTTAGTACGTGCTATTTTTAATTAGAAATTTCAAAAATGACTGAGTAAAAGCTTATAAAAAAATTCTTTAAAAAATTTAAATATATTAAGGTTAAAAAATTTTGATGGATTTTGTTGTCTAAAGTGTTGTAATCACATATAGTAAGCAATTATTAATGTAACTTAATAATTGATTTTGACAGAATGCGCACAGTAGTTGACTGCAAAATGCTCGATTTTAAAAAAATATTCACTTTTTATGCATAAAAAATAATTTTATTTTTTTTACTAATTACCTTGAAATATTGCATATATAATAAACAGTATTATAGGCAGTTACTCAAAAAATTTCATGCAAATCAAGCAAAAATCATGAGTAGTACATACAATCCAGCATAGCTCTAAAAATGATACTTTTAAAGGTACGTAAAAGTGACCACTCCCTTTAAGGCGACAATGGACCTTCAGATTGACAAAAATATGTCCCCAAAACGATTTTTTTTCTTTCAGAAAATGATTCTGCAACTCATCAGCTTTAAATTGAAAAAAAAAGTATGTTGATCCGATCATTATTAACCGAGTTATAAGAATTTTTTTCAAACGTAAACAATGGAAATGTTAGTCAAATTAACACTTTAAATGCCATTTTCTCAAAACAAGTTTTCATGTTGTTTCGGTAAGTTCAAAATGTTCCATTCGTCATAATTTTTCTTGAATTTTCATAAAATTTCATAAAATGATTATTTATATATGTTAGAATAAAACTTAGTAATTAATTCTTTATACTATTTTAAAACAACTTAAAATTTTTACAATAAAAAAAATTTTTTTGATAAAATTTTACATAAAATGACCTATTTTTATCGATTTCTTTTCTAGTTTTTATAAATATGACTGTAAATCAAATATTACTACTAACTTTTATTATAACTATATAAAGTTAGCTTAAGGCTGCTATGTACTAAGAAAAAAAATCGTATTTCCCTTTTCCTCTTCTTGCAGACTCTTGTGGTGGGAGGAATCCAGTTGACAGTTCGAGAATTCCACCCACCTTAGGATTGACATTTTGAGGGATTGTAATGACTCTCTCTATATAGGGAGGTTAAGCGCTGCCCCCAAATTTTTATTTAAAATATATTTTTGTCAACTATTTACAGGTACATAAATGCTGATAATCAAATAAAATTGGTATTGTCAGATAGCCTGATCTTTTCTGAAAAGCGTTACAGGATTCATTTTATAAATTTCGTCCACCGAACGAATTTATGAGCGTTTAAAACACACTATACCAGATTTTTCCCCGAATAATTTAAATTTCAAAATATTAAATGCATTTTTAAAAAAAACGAAAAATGTACATAAATGTAAAATTTCTTTCTCTATGACGGAGTACATTTTTTTTTTTAAATCTTTGAATCCAAGGCGGCAATCCATGGGCAAATTTTCTCCATAGGTTAACATTGAGGTGAGCGAATCCAATGGGGTTAGTACATAGCAGCCTTAATCGGGATTTGAACCCAAGCCCACAGCGTGGTAGCTCAGATCGCCAACAACTATACCATATTAGCGGAAAACCTCAGAAAATATAAATTCAAATAAACATTCTAGAATATATTGTTGCATATGTAGCTTTATTTGATGACATATAAAATCTATAATATCCTTGGAATATTCGTTATTTTTATTACAATTTTTGTTTGACTAAAGGATTCAACTGATTTGGCAAGTGAAAAAAAAGTAATAACATCCAATTTAGACTTCAAATTAATTTTTTACTACAGAAAAAAATGAAATAATTGTTTAATAATCCCCAAGTACTTACTTCTGTGGCAGACTGTCACTAACTCATTTATTTTACTTTTTTGCGATGAAACAACACTAAACGATTTGCCGTTATCATCAAGTACTTGCTTCCGCGTTAGAATTGCATTATTGCAACAATTTACATTAAAGTATGGATTTAATTGATTGGCTTCTGAAAAATAGTTATTTATTATTCGATGGCCAAAAATTTTTTTGTCATTTAGTGGTGTTAATTCTTATTATTTGGGAAATTTAATATGAATGTAAAACGTTAGGAGTCAATCAAGTGCTTTGACACTTAAAGTTTCAAAAAGGAGACTTGTGAATTCGATTTGGCTTTGTGAATGGCTCATATATTACAATACTTATGTACTGGGATTAACAGTTTAGTCTTCGTCAAACACAATGTTGTTATATTCAGATATGTGACTAATCTGGCTGATACTGTGTCACTCATATTTTTAAAATGCCTGTAGATGGATTTTATTAATTTGGTTCAAATGGTCTCCTTTAATAACAATAATGATTTAACGTACCTCCTCAGAGAGATTATTTTTTATGTCTGCACCTTTCAGGAGGACAATGTTTATCTACTCATTACATAGTTATGTCATGCCATCATAACCGGCTTATTTGTTTATTGTTTGACTTCGTTTATATAAATAATCTAATGAGAGTTAAGCTCATCAACAACGTGGAATATTTTGAATTGAACTGACTTATATAGCAGGAGAACATCAGTTGGTTAAATTATCCAATAGGTAAACTTTCTTCGGCTATTCTGCGCCGGGAACTGGCCGAATGGCTAGGTAGCTGGCTATCGGTTCAGAGCTTGTGCGTTCTATTCCCACCTTTGGCATGGATGTCTGTAGCCGTTCAGAATCAGCTTTAAACTGTAGATCCAGGTCTAATTATCCATAGTGTGGCAAATGTTGACCGTAGGGCTTTTAAGCAACCAACGTTTGGCTATTCTGTGGTCTTTAAAAAAAGGGTGAAGAAAACATTATGGGAGAGTTTTTATTAAATTGGAATAGCACTTCCAAAGGTAGAAAAATCCTGGATTTAACAATGTGAAATTAAATCTGCATATCATGAATACAAATATAATGCAGTTAATTACATGTCGGTTTTACAGTAAAGAGTCCTTAATTAAGATATATAGATTAGTTTCAGGTAATAGTCCTGAGCCAGAAAGAAGTTTCTTTCAATAACTGGGAAAACCTTTTTTTTCGATTAGAGGAAATATTTAATACTTTCAGTTTACGTTCGTATACAGGGTGAAAGATTTTGGAAAGCAAGTTAAGTCTAACAGGGAGAGGTGGGGTCGAACTGTACCTGAGAAAAAGTGTGAAAATGGCCTACCTTTCAAATCGAAGCTATAAAACAATTAAAAATAATTTCACTGTGACTAACTCTGATTTAGGAATTTTTAAAAAAATCAAAAAGTGAATATTGACTAAAAAGTTGTAGTTAATTTTAAATTACAGCAAATAGTTCAAGAAACTTCCTTCCTTCTAAAATGCAAACTTTTATGCATTCTTCGTTTAGATTTTGGATTTCTAGTGTCTTTCTTTCTATGTGGATTACGAAGACGAACGAATATATATTATTAATTTTCCTCAAACTGAGTCTGAAAAGAGTATATCGCGTTATACACAAACATCAAATTTTTCTTTTTTGCGTACATTTCATTGATTTCATCAACTTGTGGTCATATAGGTGCAAGCAACTGTTAACATACTGATAACACATAGACAGAAAGATTTTGGCCAAGTACTTCTTGAAACTGCGAGTACAGATAACTGAACTTTATTTCAGAAATAGTATTGCAAACATTACACAAACAATCGTAAACCACCAAACATAACACTATCTACTTAACTTTCATGGACAGAGACAAAATATTTCTATTTTCGGGGAAAAAATTCTTTCCACTGACTCACAAAATCTAATTTCACTGTACAAAGAGAATCAGTTTTCCGGTTCAAAGACCTTTTATAACTGTGGGTGAAGGTAAAACGGAACTGACCGTCTGGAATGTTTTCTCCACTCATGGGTGACAAGCACTTTACGAAGAAACCTTTATATCAACTTCTAAGTAAAAGTTATAACAAAACATTATTTTTTATGTCAGAAAACACGAGCAAGATTCCTTTATGTTTGTAATACGTGCATGGGGAGTTTTAGATACGCATCACTGAGTTACCTTTGGAATATTGACCAAATTATGATTTAAGTATTCTGTAATCTCTAGATTGGGAAGTAAATCTTCTTTCTCGAATCTAACGGATTTCCAACAAGCAAGGAAACAATGCGATAACTAAAATTAGGGTTAAAATATGATGATTAAAGATGGAAAGGACGCTTTTTTATTGTTGTTGCTAAGGGTGGCGCTTAAACGAGTATATATACCTAGTGGTCACCGTTTTCAGTCATTCTCTTCACCACTCCTCGAGATACAAACAGCCTCTTCAAGCTCCAAGAGTGAAAGTTTCAAAGATGTATTGGATGTACACTGTGGCCTTAGTGCTATTCGCAACGTTAAGTGCTTGTGAGGAAGTGCACCTCGTACCCAAGCATGGGATTAAGTCAAAGCATGGCCTGGCTAAACGGGACTTATCTGCAGCTGACGCCGAGATGATTTTAAAAACATTGATGGCGAAGTTGGGACACAGCGAGGATTCTGAATTGATGCACAAGAAAATTGGTATTGATAAGGAACATTATTCATATGAACCTGGAATGACCGACAAACTTCATACTGCAAGCATGGAAGAAAGTCAGTTGAAATCTCCTATTATTCATGATTATAGGAAGGAGAAAATAATGCCGCTAGAAAAAGATGATTATGAGATGAAAAAGGATATAGGCATCACTGAAAAGGATATGATGGAACTGTTGATGAAGATAAAAGAAATAAGTGCAAGTGAACCTTTGGAGGATCCATATAATAAAAAAGGATATCTCGGAAATCCGGAGGAGAAATATATGTCAGAAAGGGAACACTTATCAAAAGGTCCTATTGTAGAGAAATATGGAAAAGCATACGAAGATATTGTGCAAGAGGACAAATTTAGTGATAAAGATGTATCACTGGCTGAAAGTTTGTATCATATGAAAATTGCTGGCGACGTTGAAACATATCCAACGATTAAAATTGCACCTTTAAGCGCAATGTACGATAAGAAGATACCAGACGAAAAGCTCTACTATGAAGAGGATCATTCTTTACATAGTGATGAAGCCTATCTCAAAAAAGTTGATGAAATTGGTAAATCGCTTTCAAAAGAGGAATCTTTCCCACATCTTAAAGAGGATGACATTGAAGGATATTTGAGAAAAGCTGCTGAAGAAGATAAAAGTTATTTTTATGAGCCAAAAGTAAGTCACCCAGAAACCGCTTTCAAAACTGCTGATGAGAAAGCCATAGAAGAGTGGAAGACTAGTCATAAAGACATATTTGCCATTGAAGGAGGAGTCTTCTCAGATGAGAAATTGAAAATAGAAGATGCACACCATCTAGGAGACGGTGTTTCTCACGGAATGAATGATGATCTTGTGAAAAAGCTGAAATCTTTAGGATTAGATGAGGAATTGAAATTAGAAGGAGGTATCGGTCACGAAATAAATGACGAATTTATGAAAAAGCTGAAATCTCTAGGATTAGATAAAGAATTAAAATTAGAAGGAGGCATTACTCACGAAATAAATGACGAATTTATTAAAAAGCTGAAATCTCTAGGATTAGATAAAGAATTGAAATTAGAAGGAGGTATTGGTCACGATATAAATGACGAATTTATGAAAAAGCTGAAATCTTTAGGATTAGATAAGGAATTGAAATTAGAAGGAGGTATTGGTCATGAAATAAATGATGAATTTATGAAAAAGCTGAAATCTTTAGGATTAGATAAGGAATTGAAATTAGAAGGAGGTATTGGTCACGAAATAAATGACGAATTGGTAAAAAAGCTAAAATCTTTAGGATTAGATAAGGAATTGAAATTAGAAGGAGGTTTTGGTCACGAAATAAATGAGGAATTGATGAAAAAGCTCAAATCTTTAGGATTAGATAAGGAATTGAAATTAGAAGGGGATATTGATCACGAAATAGATTACGAATTGATGAAAAAGCTGAAATCTTTAGGATTAGATAAAGAATTGAAATTAGAAGGAGGCATTGCTCATGAAATAAATGACGAATTGGTGAAAAAGCTGAAATCTTTAGGATTAGATAAGGAATTTAAATTAGAAGGTGCACATAACTTAGAAGGAAGTGTCGCTCACGAAATAAATGACGAATTGATGAAAAAGCTGAAAGAAACTTTAGGATTAGACAAAGAACTGAAGGACGGCATTCTTCATGCAGAAGGAGACATTGCTCATGAAATTAATGATGAGCTAATGAAAAAGTTGAAAGCGTCTTTAGGTTTTGATAAAGAACTAGTAATGGAAGGAGCTCACCATGCAGATGGAAGCATTTCTCACGAAATGAATGAAGAACTGATTAAGAAGCTTAAAGTATCTTTGGGATTAGATAAGGAATTCAAAATGGACGATGAACACCATTTAAAAGGGGGTGTGGCTCACGAAATGAATGATGAACTGACGAAAAAGCTTAAAGCATCTTTGGGATTAGATAAGAACTTCAAAATGGATGATGCCCACTATTTCGAAGAAGGTGTGGCTCACGAAATGAATGATGAGGTGATGAAAAAGCTTAAAGAATCATTAGGATTAGACATATCTCATGATGAACTCTTTCATTTATCTAAAGAACTTCTTAAGGGAGAAGGTGTAGCTGAAGGCTCATTTGCGTATGAAAAGGCTAAAGAACAAGCGCAAAAGAACCTACATGGTCATTTATCTGGTGAGGAATTAAAGAAGCATATGGATGAAGCAGTATCCTTTGGTGCAGAGGGAAAGGTTCATAACACCGATTTACTGTTTGAAAAAGGACTGACAGCCGAAAAAGCTTATGGCACTGAAAGAAAATCAGGCTCTGTTGACAAGTCTTTGGATGGTTTCTATAAAGATGAAATTTTAAAAGCAAAGGAAACTCATGCAATCGATAAATCTATTGGTATGGATAAAGCGATGTTTGGAGGTAAAGCACCTCTAGAACCTGAAGTTAAGCATTCCGTAGCTCACGAAAGTTCTTTTGCCGTTGGAGCTGGTAAGGCAATCAAAGTTCACGAAGACGAACTCTTAAAAAAAGAAAAAGATTACGGCGCTGATTCTTTTTTCTTCGAAGGCAAAGACCATATATTGAAAGCCGAAGATGCACATATACATCATGATTCTGAAAGTGAAAAACATCATGTTGAAACCGGAGCTGAGAAAGGACACAAGAAACTTTCTGACCTTAAAGCTAAGTTTTTCGAATTATTGAGACGTGTTCTTCACATGAGAAAATGCCACTTAGTCACAATGCGACCCGGAGAATTATTGAGTATTGTCAACTGTGTATCAAGAAGTAAGCATTTTTTAAGTTTATCATGTCATAATGACCTATTTTCTCTCGTTTATACCATTTATTTATAATGTCAATTTGCATGTTACTCTAAAAAAGTTTTCATTATAAAAAAAATAAATTTGTTAAGAAAGAAATTTAATTTGTTATTTCCATAATAATTTTAATTGTGATAGTTTGAGTTTAGAAAAATAATGCCAATTAAATACTTTTTATAATTTTAAGTGATAAATACGCAGCTCATAAAACTATCAAAATATTTCGGAGCAAAATTTAAGCTAAAATTATACATTTAATTATCAAGTTTAAACACTTTTCATCTTGCACTGTAAAAGGCCTGTGAGCATCGGCTGAAACTATCGTTTACACCTCTTTTCATTGTAATTTTATTTGCACTATTTTAACGTTTTTATTTTATTATACTCTTCAAGAACTATATTTTTAATTGTTATTAGTGTTGTATATTTGCTTACATTATATGACATTTCAGGTAAAGATCCACGCTTGTGTGAAAAATTTGCAGCATGTGAGAAGAAAATGCCAATAAGGGTAATTTAGGAAATTTATTGATACATTTCTATAACATAAATTATCACTCCCTTATAGTAATACATGTATATATATATATATATATATATATATATATATATATATATATATATATATATATATATATATTTGTCATTAAACCATGATTTTTAGGCCCTTAATACCTCTTTAAAAGGAACAAATAATTATATCAGATTATTTTACGATTAAATCTTTAATTTAAAAATGACAGTGGTTATTTAGGTTTATAAAAATTATCAATATTTTAAATTAAGTTCGTGAGACCTTACCACTTATAGTGTAATTATTTTTATATTATAGTGTAATTATTTTATTTATATTTTGTAAAAAATATTAATCTTACATACATTCATAGAAAATTGTATACATATGATAAGACTTACGAAAGCCTGCCTCTTAGCACATCCTGTATTATTGTATTAAAGGAAAACAAAATTTTATAAATTCCATAAGACGCGATGCTAAATGCGATGTTTCAATCAATACTTGTAACAATAAGCTTAAATTTCGATAATATGTATTCATAAACTAAATAATTTAAAGGGAAAATTTTCATCGTGATATTTATACTTATTTTAATGTAAAACATTATGCAATATCATTAAGCCTGTGAAGCTGTACTTAAAAGAACTTTTATTTTTATATGTCAAATATTGTAACTATAATCCGGAAATCTGATAATCCTTGAATATTTTTTACATAATCGATAGCTTCACGGGAGGGGGCAGAAATGCATCTACAAATGCTGGAATTAATAACTAGTTACTCAAAATCACTAATTAAAAGCATTTCCTCTATTCTTACAGGTGTTTCCTTTTAAGTGCATATATTCAATGTAACAGTTAGTAAAACTTTTATTTTAAAATATCCCATATTATTCACTTATTGTAACTAGAGTTGTAAATCACTTACAAAAAATGTTTTCAATGCCTGACTAAAAAACTTTAAGCAGATGAGAAATTTAGGATAGACAATCTAAAGGAATCCCTTTTTATGGGTGAAAATATCTTACGAGCCGAAAAAGATTAAGAAATTTCCATTATTTTTTACAAAATGTTGATAAATATATTGAAATTAGATTTCCTGTCTGAAAAAAACTTATTCATAATATCCAAGGTTGATAACGTCGAGCAAATTAACATTTGAAGGCACGAGCTAATCTATACTTTGGTCGATTTCTTTTCACATAAAATAGCTTTGTTTACTGTAAGAGATATGCGCAAAATTGTTCTTCCGTGAAAAGCAGATTATACGATTCAGTGAGCAAAATACCTGCTTCAAACAAATTTTCAAAAATATCTTTATTTCCTCTTAGGTTAAAATACGGAAAACAGATAAATGCTATATTATTCTGCTTTACTTAAATTGCTTAAAGTTTTTATTTTGCTTATTGCAATTATGTGTTTATTATCTAGCAGTTTTGAGGATTTTCAGAGAATTATTTTGGTTAAAAGATTATGCGTTTTCTATAACAATTGTTTATTGTTGTTTTGATAGTTTTGCAGTCAGAAACAGATGGAAAACCTCCATATTTTTTACATGATATATCTATTATTTTACTGCATGCATTACCCTTTTTGCTGATGATTATGCTATACAAAATATGTACTTTATGATTAAGTATTTTTTATTGAATAATTTGCATAAGCTTAAGCACAAAAAAAATTAAATTAAAGATTCTCACAAATCGTTTAAACTGTAAACTGTACTTTACTGTAACAACATTTTTAGTTCTAAATTGATGTCAAAATTGCCTTTTTGTTCTGTCTGTTTCAAGAATAGTATCTTTTATGCATAAAGCAAAAACAGTAGAACTATTAAATATTATTATGAAAGAAAATCCTTAATTTCATGTAACTGAAATGTAAATTACTCAATTTTAATTTCCAAGGCATAAAATACGCTGCTTTGTTCCTTCAACTTTCGAAACGAGAAATTTGCCTGCTTATGACACTGAATTTCCAAAAGGATTTGAATTTCTCTATCAGCAACACCTTTTTCTCGATTTCAAATAGTCTTCATTCTTAATGAAACAGTAATTTTGCAGAAACATTTGCATGAGACATTTATGAAAACAAATTTTCTTCATTTCAAAAAGAAAAAAAGAGTTCAATAAAATTCGTCTAGAGAACAAATGATACACGCTGTCACTAAAATCAATTTTCTAAAACTAAACAAGAATCTTCTTATTTTTCTCATCATAGGTCATCAAAGCTTTAGAAAAGTGCCAGAGAGAAACAATTCCAGGTGAGATTAAGAGATGTACCAGATACGCTCCACTGTACCCGTCAACAGAAATCCCTCTGAAGGTTTGTGCATTTTTCGCCTTTTATTAACCTTTTCATTATTTTATAAAGGCCCATCATGACAGCAATCTAACGTTTTTAAAGATATGTGTACCACTTAACTTCTTTCATTTTCAAAATGCATCCTACATAATATTAATGGGCTTCAAAAAGCAAGAATAATCCACTATCAGAACTTCACAGCACTTTGCATTTAGACGTACGCCACGATCAACCGTTGATCTACAGTTGTTCCGGATAGTTAAATTCAAAGTATGTTATTAGAACGTTGATAATAGTAGATTACTTCCGTAAAAGGGATAAATTCGAACTTCCTATGTCTTTATTTCTTTTACATAACTTCTGAGATGTCATGTCGGTGGTGAGGATACCTAGTTAATAGTCGGTGGTGAGGATACCTAGTAAAGTTGAGTTTACACGGTATTACCTAGTATATTTCGCTCTTTACGTCCTTACATACATCTCTTGCGTAGTTATAATGTATCTAAATGAGATTTGAATTCCTATGAAATTACTGTTAAATGAAATGAAGAAAACATAACAAATTCTATAATAAGTTATTAACAACTCGATACTGTTCTTGACCTTTATACAAATTATATATAAGATGTAAAAATATTTTTTTTTATGTTTTTGCATTTAAAAATTTTCTTCCTTATTTTTTAGATATTTCAATGTGTGGCAATAAACGTCAGAGAGGTAAGATATTTTTTTTAATATTAAAAATCTTTAAATCGAGTTTTTACTACCTAACACATAATTAGATATAAATTAAAAGTTCTGACTTCATTCTTTAAAGAAGTAACTTTTTATAGTACTGAAAAAAGACATTTCGAAACAGTATAAAATTGTGACGCTCTGAAACTTTAGTAATATCATCCTCAAAATGTTTTTATTCATAATCCATACCTTGAGTTTATCTATTTCAATTCTTGCACATCATGGATAATGTCCATATTTCAAAAGTGGAATATTTTAATTTGAAACACTCATTTGCTAATTTTCAGCAGCATGTTACACAATTCTTGCAAAGAAAGTGATTGATAAGTTTATTGAAACACCCAATTGTGTTTAGTAGTTTAATTACTCTTACTTCATATTGACATAGTTTTCATTTTATTTCTTCATTAGCTGATACCACAGGAAGAAAAAGAAATGAAGGACTTCGAGGTAAGATTCTTCTCTCTTCATGTATAAAAAAATAATTTAAGGTTTTACAATTTTTCGTAACTTTTCAACACATTTTATAGGAATATCCTTTTAGAGAAATTTATCAAAAAAAGGAAATTTGCTTCATTTATAATGAATTTCATAGTTAATCTTAATAAGAAATGGACTTTATAAAATGGACAACAAATAAATTAACGTTTTCGCCTTGCTGAAACTTTATCAGAGTTTCTTATTTTGCATGCTTAGAAATTTCTTATGTAAAACGCATAGATATTTTTTTCTTGTTTATTAAGATTACTTCGCTTACTTAAATTATTTTTCACCCTTTAGGAATGCGCCAGAGTCATAAAAGCTGAAAGCTGCGGTCGAGTCAGATGGTTCCGAGGTCCCCACTAAACGTTTTTCAGTTACTTCAAGTTTCAGAATGTGAAATGCATTACTTACTAGTGATATTTTTGTGTTAATTTATACGTAGAAAACATTATTTTTGTAGTTTATAGTTAGATTTATGTAAAAGTGAGTTCAAAGTATTTATGCTTTTTATATCCCATATTTACAGTGTCTGTTAGTTCAATTTTTGTTTGAATAGGTTATGTAGATAACTGTTATTTATGCTTCTGTTCCTAATAAATATTTTGCATTAATAAGGATGGCTTTTTCTTCTTTTTCTCTTCACTTCGAATTAACACGATGAAATTGTTTTGGTTCAAAAAATTTTATATTTTTCTTGACAGAAGGAAATATGCTTTACCATAAATTAAACTTTACCATAAAATCATTCAACATTATTCATGAACATTAACTGGATGGTAACATAACTAGATGTAAAACGAAATAATAGTAAACAATCTAGAAATTAGTCTATATTGTTTTACAGTTTTATATATTTTCAAGGTGTAAAACTGAATTTATGAATTGGATAGTTCACCATTCTAGTTCTACATATATATATATATATATATATATTTGTCATTAAACCATGATTTTTAGGCCCTTAATACCTCTTTAAAAGGAACAAATATTCATATCAGATTATTTTACGATTAAATCTTTAATTTAAAAATGACAGTGGTTATTTAGGTTTATAAAAATTATCAATATTTTAAATTAAGTTCGTGAGACCGTATAACTCAAGTAGAGTTTACACGGTGGGGAGAATTAAGCTTCCCCTTTGCGAATAAAGAATTGGTTTAAACGAATGACTATATACAATATGTAATTAAAGAATAGAAACGATTGGGTAACTTACCCATCTCCCTTGGCTGGACACGAGATTAATTAGACACATGAACACTAAGAAATAGGCCCATGATCCTGAACACCACATTTAATTAGAATTGAATTACACCTGATTTCAAGGTTTACATCAAATTAAGAAAAAACTTGACAAATGGGAATAAAATGAATTAATACGAATGCGCATGTAGCTTATCCGTGGTCACACCCCGGAAAACCACACTTCGACCGACTACGACGCAATTACCGTTCGGGTTTTGATCACATGATCTCCGAACAACGAGAGATGGTCCTGGTAGCCGACTCGGCGCCTGCGATTCCGCCGCTGACGGTTTTCGACCATCTTCCGCCGGGGCCAATGGTCCAGGTAGGACCGCAAGGCGACTGACCGACCTTCGAATTTTGCCATGAGACGTCTGTAGGGTGGCGACTCTGACAACACCATCTTCGCCAGGATGCACTTCTAATATTCTGGCTAACTTCCAGTGGCAGGCTGGGCTGTCAGCCTGGTCCAGGAGTACCAGCTGTCCTGGCTCAAGCAGCTGTGTGCCAGTCGTCCACTTCTTACGACTGAGTAAATTTTGGAGATAGGACCGGCTCCACTGCCGCCAGAAACTGTCTTTCAATGTCTGCAACAGATGCCATCTAGAATGAGAGCTAAGACAACAGTTAGTATTTATAGGTTCGGGTAATTCCAACAAAGGAACACCGATAAGAAAATGCCCCGGAGTAAGAGCCGACAGATCGTTTGGATCTGTTGAGAGAGCCCATAAAGGGCGCGAATTAATACACGCCTCGATTTGGCAAAGTACAGTGGCCATTTCCTCAAAGTTCAGAATGGCTCCGTTTAAAGATTTGGATAGATGCCGTTTCATCAATTTTATGGAGGCCTCCCAAAGCCCACCAAAGTTCGGGGCATAAGGGGGGTTGAAATGCCAACTAATCTGGCGTGAAGAACAGAAGTCCTGGATTTCAGCATCTTGGGTGATTCTCACCAGAGATTTGAGGTATGCAGCAGCACCTACAAAATTTTTTCCATTATCTGACCATATATCGGTTGGAATACCTCTCCGTGCAATAAATCGTCGGAGAGTAAGGAGAAAGGCATTGGTTGACAGATCGGATACTAATTCGAGATGAACTGCCTTAAAACACATACATATGAATAAACACATGTAGGACTTGAACTGTGTAGATTTTCTTTTATGCTGACATTTTGTCGCGATTGGTCCAGCAAAATCCACCCCTACCTTTTCGAATGGTCGACACGGGGTGATTCGGGAACTTGGTAAGTTTCCCATGACTTGATGAATAGGCTTGGCGACCAATTTGAAACATCGAACACATGTTCTAAGTTCCTTTTTAACTGCAGACCGGCCGTCAGGAATCCAGAACTGCTGCCGAATGAGGGACAGAACAAGTTCCGGACCTGCATGCAAACTGGATTCGTGGAAATGTCGAATGACGGCTTCAGTCACTGGATGTTTCTTAGGGAGCAGCATAGGATATTTTTTGTGGAAGGCTAAAGAGGGATGCTGACTTAGCAGACCTCCAACCCTCAGAATGTCCTTTTGATCAAGGAATGGTTGGAGAGAAAGAATTTTGCTTTTTTTGTTTACGGACTTATGGTTTCTTAAGGCCTGAATTTCTTCTGCAAATTCTGTCTTTTGTATGAGCTTTACAATCGTTTCAATAGAAGCCCGTAGTTCAATGGCTTTCAATGGCCCACGAGTCTTAGAAGTACGTGTATTGTTCACAAACCTAAAAATCCAAGCCACTACTCTTAATAACTTGGTGTACGACGAAAATTTGCTCAGGATGTCACTCTTAATCTCGATCTTAGGATTGTAAGGTTGTTCTTCCTCGGGGGAATGTGCCGAAGGATTTTGAAGGATGGTGGCAAAGGCAGAACAAGGAGAATCTCGGTTTTCGGTTAACCACGCAGGTCCCTGCCACCACATCTGATTTGATTTGAGCTGTTCCGGAAAAATACCACGGGTGGCCAAATCAGCCGGGTTCGCCACTCCGGGTGTGTGAAACCATTGCTCCTTTTTAGTTAGGTTGAGGATTTTCTGAACCCGATGTTGGACAAATGGGTTTCCATTAGTGGGCGGATTTTTGATCCAACTTAAGGTGATAGTGGAGTCTGTCCACAAAACTGTAGTGTCTATTTTCCCTCGCACAGCTGATTGCACTATGGTCACAAGTTCCGCTAACAGAAGTGCTGAGGATAGTTCGAGTCTTGGCAGCGTAACTGATTGCAGGGGTGCAACTCTTGTCTTTGCTGCTACAATAGAGACTTTAACATCTGGAGAGAATACTCGTAAGTAGCATACTGCGGCATATGCCTTGGGGGAAGCGTCGCAAAAACCGTGGAGCTCCACCAATGACGATTGATCTATGTATAAGCACCTAGATATCTGCATTTCTTGAAAATGCATAATTTGGGAATCGAATTTGCTCCAGGTGTCTAAAATGTCTGAAGGAAGCTTTTCGTCCCATTTCAGATTCAGTTTCCACACCTCTTGCATAAGAATTTTAAGGATAATGGTGGAAGGGGCGAGGAGACCCAATGGGTCAAATATCCGAGCAAGTGTGGATAATAATTGCCGTTTGGTTGCGACCCTGGTGTCCTTTGACACTCTCACTTGAAGGACATCTGTATTCAGATTCCACTCCAGCCCTAATATTCTTTGAGCAGAATCAGGTTGAAAGTTATGTGTTATGGGACTACACTTTTGAGACTCTGGGAGAAAATCAATGGCTTCATTTTTATTAGAACACCATTTACGGAGGTTAAATCCCCCTGCAAAAAATAGATTTCGTAAGTCTGAGATGAGAGTTTTAGCATCTTCGATACTGTCGGCACCCCCTAAGAAATCATCAACATAAAAGTGGGTTTTCGCGATGTTAGCGGCATGCGGGAAATTGTCCTTTTCATCATGGCATAATTGTTGGAGGGTGCGCAAGGCCAGAAAAGGGGCACATGACGTGCCATACGTCACCGTATTGAGCTTGAATTCTTTCAATGGGTCAGCCACATTATTTCTCCAAAATATACGTTGGAGGTGGGTATCTTCCTCGGTTACGAGAATTTGCCTATACATTTTCTCTAGATCGGCCGACAAGGCAATCTGGTACGACCGAAATTGTATTAGGTTGGAGAAGATACTTGTTTGCAATTTAGGGCCGGTAAATAGTATAGAATTTAAAGATTTGTTATTCGTTGATTTGGCTGACGCATTGAAGACGACTCTGACTTTGGTCGTACTACTGTTGTCATTTATTACCGCGTGATGTGGAAGATAAAAATTGGGTTCAAAACGTTTTTCCTCTTCAGTTAAAACTTGCATATGGGCCAGTTGCTTATATTCATCCATAAATTCTGAATATGATTCTTTCAATTGTTTATTTTTATTTAGCTTTTGTTCTAGTATTAGAAATAATTTAGATGCATGGTTTGCACTATTTCCTAATTCACAGTCTGGTTTGACTGGCAGTTTGACAATGTACCGCCCGTCTTCATTTCTTCTAACAGTCTCTCTATAGATTATTTCTGCCGGATCCTCAATGTCCGGTATAGGATGATGTTGAGGCACTGATTCCAGAGCCCAGAATCTTTCAAGTTGTTCATTTAAACTAAGATTGCATAGAGAATAGTTTTCTGGATTTTTGGAAGTTGTGTCAATAGGACCGCTTAAAATGTGGCCCAGTGTCGTGGGAATGGCAGCTGGTTCCCCACGTTCACCCTGAATGGCTGGACCCTGTATTATGCTTGCAAAGATATCTGCCCCTACTAGCAGGTCAACTGGGCGTTCTTTATGGAATTCAGGATCCGCCAGAATCAGATTTTCTGTGTGTGGCCAACTTCCCCTATCCAGCCTAAAATTAGGGAGAGGAGTAGTCACCCGATTAACTACCAAAGCCCTAACAGTACTAAAATCATTCGAAAAATGAGGAGAAATTTTAAATTCCGCGACATGCAAAGAAGTCTCTGCGGACATTCCATTGATTCCTATCAACTGATGTTTCGAGCCAATCAAGGCTAAATTCAACCGCTCGGCACACTGTTTCGAAATTAACGAATTCTGTGAAGCATTATCGATCAGCGCTCTACACCTAATTACCTGACCTTTCGGGGATTTTACTTTAATAAGGGCTGTCGATAATAAAACATCATTGTGAACAGGTGACTGACATTGCGAATTATTTGAAACTGATTCCTGATGAATCTCCCTCGAAATATTTGCATTATCCTCCGTATACTTATGTAATAAAGTGTGATGCTTCTTAGCGCAGTTTTTACAAAAAATGTTAATTCTACATTTGTCTAAAAGATGATTCGAACGTAAGCAGTTGGGGCATAGCTTGTTTTCCTTGACGTAATTCCACCTCTCATTAACATTCATACGATTAAAATTACAACATTTGAATAACTGATGATTTTGAGAACATAAAATGCATTTTACTTCCTTTACACTGATTGAATTGTTAACTATCATTTTTCTTTCTCCGAACGTCGGTTGATTTGGTTTTTTAACAAACGCATGTTTTGTTTCCGATTTTAAGTCTTGCATTGCCCTAGCTTCTCTTTCAATGAAAGATCGAAAAGTATTCAAATCCGGGATCGAATCACCTTCTAGGCTACGTTCCCAATTTTGTTTGACTGATGAATCACATTTAGCAAGCATAAAATTAATAAATATCAAATCACTCAAAGAATTTGATTCTAGACCCAACGTGTCTAAGTTGCGAATAGCTTCGTTACAAACGTCAATCAACTCTAAAAGGCCTTTAGGGCTATCTACTTTATTAACCCTATACAAAAAAACTTTGTTTATTTGCGAAACCGCGAGTAAGCGTTTATTTTCATAACGATTCTTCAGTATATTCCAGCAGTGTTCTAAATTTTCACCCTGTAAAGCGAATCCTCGAATTAGTTTCGCAGCATTCCCGCGAACCGAACTTTGCAAATATTGCAATTTTTCAACGTTAGAAAGACTTTCATTTTTCAGAATGGTAGAACTAAATAATTCCTTAAAACTAATCCAATTTTCCCCAAAGAACAAGGGAATTTCTATGATTGGCAGGCGGACCGCATTTGATTTCGATTCCGAATGCACCTTTTTTGACTCCGAATTGTCCACCTCCTCAACAATCTTTTCAGTTTTACTCTCTAAATCCACCGATAAATCTGTAAGGATATCCTGATAACTCATAAATATATCGAAATTATCTTCATTATCTTTCAACGATAAATTCTGGAATGAGTTTTCTAACTTCTGTTCTAACCCTTTCACTTTCGATTTTAAAACCGTAACTCGTGCGTGCTCGCAAGACTCACAATCCTCGATTTTCTTTTTTACATGATCAATTTCACGACAGACCTGTTCAAAATGAGTTAAATTCTTTGACAGTTTAGGGGACATACTTAAATTCTATAATAAACAACCGAAAATTCTAAAAATAGCGTGAATTTTGCATACAGCCTAATAATGTCAGAATGATCAACAGTAACAAAACAATAACAAACATAGCACTACTATATCAAATACTACATTAAATAGAATGAATATATGAGATTTTGAATACGTTTCTAAACAAAAGAATGCACAAAATGCACAAACAAATAAATGAATTAAAAGAATTGACTAATTAATTAATTACTAAAATGACTAATTAGACTCATTACACGATAGGTGCACTCCTGCCTCGACGGACCATACATGGGGAGAATTAAGCTTCCCCTTTGCGAATAAAGAATGGGTTTAAACGAATGACTATATACAATATGTAATTAAAGAATAGAAACGATTGGGTAACTTACCCATCTCCCTTGGCTGGACACGAGATTAATTAGACACATGAACACTAAGAAATAGGCCCATGATCCTGAACACCACATTTAATTAGAATTGAATTACACCTGATTTCAAGGTTTACATCAAATTAAGAAAAAACTTGACAAATGGGAATAAAATGAATTAATACGAATGCGCATGTAGCTTATCCGTGGTCACACCCCGGAAAACCACACTTCGACCGACTACGACGCAATTACCGTTCGGGTTTTGATCACATGATCTCCGAACAACGAGAGATGGTCCTGGTAGCCGACTCGGCGCCTGCGATTCCGCCGCTGACGGTTTTCGACCACACGGTGATAGAAATTTTATATATTTTCAAGGGTAAAACACCATTAATGAACTAGATAATTCACCACTCTAGTTCTACAAGTAGAGTTTACACGGTGATAGAAATTTGGCTTGTGTGTGGTGTAGTGGCGACAGCTTTCATTTAAATACCTGTGTCGTTGACTTGTTTTTACTTCCTTTACCATTTCTAACAAAAAAAACTATTGTTCTTAATATTATCGAATAATATTTTTGTATATTGGAGAAAACTTTGTAGTCAATAACCGATTAAAAATTCATTTGCATGATAAAATAAAAACAATGTTCAAATCAAATATTGCAATACCTGATTATAAAAAAATAAGGATGCAATCAATTTATTTCTACTGTTTTATCTGGATTTATTAATGAAATTATATTTGCGAAAATTGGTGGATAGTACATTCATCATCATTCCTTTTGATATATTTTAACGAAATATTTTTTTATAATTCAAGGTAATACTGAATGAATTTATCAGTTATCAGTTTCATTTAACACCCACTCATCTTTCCTCCATTTGCAGAGAAATATATGGGAGAGAAGATTTTTGAAAAATTAAACAAGCTTTTGAGCCCGATCTAAGTTTTTTCAACCATGAACGGTTTATCTCCACGTCTAGAAATACATTGTGATTACCACGAATTGATAATCTACTCATATGGATATTCAGTGGATACGGCTTTATGCTGTTAGGGGAATGAACTCATTTATTCTGAGAGCTGGTAGATAAATGTTTAACTATGTAATTATACCTTTTAAACTGTAAGCACATTAAGGACCGGATACATGAATTAGTGTCTCTGTGGAGCCAGCGCTTGTGGACATGAGATATTAAGGGGATGGTGGACCTTTCAAAACGATTTTTGAAATTTTTACCACAGAGATATGAAATTTTGTATATATATTCATTAAAGTATAACAATATTAAACACCTTATAAAATTTTATAAATATTTTTAAAAAAATATTTTTAAATTAAAAAATTTAAATTAAATTACCATTCTTTAAAATGCTCCTTGCGACTCAATTTTAAACTTTTCCCCTTAATTTTGCATTTATATTGCTTATAAATACTTTCAGAACAAAGTTATGTATTTTTTTGTACTTTCGTTGAATAGTTAATTTTTAGAAAATATTTTTATGCTTGTACTCTGAATTTTCGCGAAATTTTTGTACTTTTCTACACTAAAGTTAAACTTTTATAACCTAAATGACCTCGAATCCTAAAATGGATACATAACTTTATTTTGATGTATTACAGGAATCTTTATTATAAATTTCATAAAATTTCGTCAAAAATTATGACGCGAGGAGCATTTTAAAGACTTGCAAATCTGGAAATTTCTCATTTTGAGAAAAAGTCATTTAAAAGATAATTTTTTATCTACCTTTAATACTTACTACTCTAAAGCCACCAATTTTTCATTTTTCTTTTCACTACACATTTTAAATGCATTTCATTCCAATATTTGCATGTTTTTAAAATATTAATACACCCCCAAAAAAATTCCAATTTTTGCTCGATTTTTGGTAATTTGAAAGTCCACCATCCCCTTAATTAATGTCCAATCGCATCGCTACAGCACGTGCTCTTGCTTAGTCAAAGCATGCGAACTTTTTCTCGCAATAATTTTTTCGTAAGAGTTTATTAAACATTTGGTCCAAATAATAGTAATAATAATAATTATTATTATTATAATGTCCGGGTAATAATTTTCAACAAAATGTTCGTTTACAAAATCATGATTATTTTGTACAATATTTCGGTAAAACACTTATTTTCAACAAGTTTTCACTAAATAAATACGAATATTTTTTTACAATATTTCCGCAAAGAACTTTTTCCCTAAAAAATATTAAATAAAAACGTTTCGTCACAGCATACGTTGGAAACAATGGTAAGATCCGTATAAAACGTTCCGATTCAACACAATTAATTCCGGGAACAACGGTTAGATCTGCATAAAACGGCTGATCCCCGATGTCTTTTGATGTTGGAAGATGGTCGACTATAGATTGGGTTATAATATTTAGATGCATGTACAACTGGGAATAAGAGGGCATAGGCTAGATTTTAAACTCAGAAAGAATTATTTAGAAGAGAAATTAAGGTTGAGGAGGATTTATATCAGTAAATTGGTTCACGGTGAAAGGGAAAACTGTACTATTTTAGAAGTGCGCCTTACTCATCTAAACAAAGGATGCTCATACAGTCAACAAGATGAGTGCTCTTTAAGGGTATTTCATGAGAGTATCAATCATCTTAAGTTAGATAAAATGCGACAATGAAAAAACGTTGTCTTGATAGTAAAGTTGTTTAATTCAACCAAAATATTACTTCCAAGACTCACTTCTTTTCTTAAACAGCCATCAAATACTGAAATTAATTAATTTTAGGAAAACATTTGAAATTGGTTAAAATTTGTAATATTATGTGTATTTCTTTAATAAAGTAATTTTAGATTTAATCATGTAAAAAATGAAATCTTTTTGCTACCAGGAACACAACAATGAAACTACTGTACCGAACAACTATAAAAACTAGAAAAGAGAAAAACGGAATTATTTCATTATAATTAACAGTAAAAGCTTGATTTGAACTTTTACCTTAAATTCAGCTCTCTTGTTCAAGCAATGAAAGAGAGCGTTGCAAGAGCATTGCAAGAACATTGCATGAGAACATTGCAAGAGACAGCCTACTCAATAAGCCAAGGCAACTAGACAGTATGTCGGCTTGCCTTGGGTTACTGTATGTATTTAGACGTATTCGTTAGGAGAAAGGTGTAATTGCTTTAGAAATTTGAATCAAGCTTTATTTATGGAGAAATATGAAGGTTTTTCTAATCCTTGGTGAAATTCACTAGCTGTGGAGCAAATTTTCTTGTAATGTAAACAAGCAACATTTATTATTTTCTCATTCATTTCAGTGCAAACAAATTAATGAGCGTTCGAATAGATTTATTATTATTGAAAACAAAAGCTTTGTGTTGCCAGAAATGCTTGAATAAAACGAATAATAATGTCACTTTGCGTATTCCAATTTATTTTGCGCATTCCATTTTATTACAAAACATATTAGGACATATTATATTAAATTTTTTGGTCTAAAAAAGGACAGTAGTTTTATGTTGCCGGTACACATGAATTTAAACACTGTTAATGTAACTACAATAGAAACTAGTTATATTCACTGTCATAGGGACATGACAGTAGTGTCACGGCCAGGGGCAGGAGAATTGAAAGTTACGGGACGAAGTAAAATAATTGCCAAATGTAAGAAAGAAACATGGCAAATGACGGGCAATAAAAAGAGAAAGGGAGAGAGACAACAATATAGCGAAACTAAATATATACATTGTGCTTGTAGCAAGAAGTATAAGAGAGTGAGTTGCAACGAATAGAAGAAAAGAAGATGGGGAAGGCTAAATTTATGATGGCTATAAAACAGGCCACCCTACTTGAAGCCTAAGCATGGGAAAAAGTAAAATTAGAGAGAGAATTTTATAAATCCCGCCCTCGATGCGCATTGGTGAAAAGGGATTGAGAGGAGGCAGCCACGGACGAATGGCGATGGCATGGTAATAATATGACCAATGGAAATTGTAAGAGGTGGAATCAACATTAATGAGAGAAAATAATATGAAATAAGAAAGAAAGGCACAGATAACCTATGATGAGAGTTAGTTAGAAGTTTGTAAATAGAAGTAGTGTCAATCCGATGAATATGTACGAAGAAACTCCGATGATATAAATATAAGTTGTGGCCCATGCAAAGGAGCCCTAATACCTAGGAAGAGAGAGCACCAGTGTCCCGTGCCGAGAGTCTGCAATGAGTGAAGCAGTCATATAACCGATGATGAGAGTGTCCCAGTGTCCCATGTAGAGTGTCTGCCATGATTGAAGGAGCCTTATACCAAACGAAGAAAGTGCCCTAGTTCTGTGCGATGATAATACAACGAAGTCGTCCTTACGAGTGCCAGCTGCCCATCGTAGTGATCCAACAGTCTTCTGTCGAGGTACCGACTTTTACGTTTCCTTTTTATATTAATGTCATTGCTTCTCAGTGTGTAGCCATAATAACTAATATAGTGCGCGATAATGATGTTATTTGAGTATAAAATGTTAAGGAGATGACCGATAATTCGTAACAAACAATTTAATTAATATGATGTTATGCTTATATATATGAGTAAAGATTGGTAGTAATGAAGCATGGATATATGAGTGATTATGTTTATAAAATGTTATCATAATAAGTGAATGAATTAAATATATGAGTCGTAAAGAATTAATTTAGTAGTAATGAAGTGGAGAGTAATATGTGTAGATGAAGTACAAAATGTTTTCATAGTAAGTGAATGAATTAAATATATGAGTCGTAGTGAATTAATTTAGTAGTAATGAAGTTGTGAGTAATGTGTAAATGAAGGATGAAATATTTAGTAGGATTGTATCATATTGTTTATGTGTTAATAATCAATAAATTAATTTGTCAGTGTAAACCAGAGTTGTTTCCATCATTTGGGATTCACAATTAATCAATGTACTAACCACAATCTTAAGCAATGAATTCAAAATCATAATTGTTATTATAGTATATTTAATATACTAATAACCCCAATTAATTAATTATTTTCCACCGCCACATGCACATTCCATTTCAATGCCGATCAAATTAAGATAAATGGCATTCGATTTATCACTGTTGAAAATGAATGCTTTCTGCTGCCAGGAACACAACAATAAAACCATTAACAATGTACTTTTTAGATTGTGATTCCATTGATTCTCTGCTTCCAATAATCATCTACAAAATCGAAGAGGGATATAAAAATAGGAATCGATCACAGTAATAGATGTTAATGTAGGTAAGCGCAAATGTAGGTTTCTTTAAAAGAATTGATGAGGATATTGAAAAGTTATTTTACCGAAGTTCTTTGACGTATAACAGATGCCCATTATCGTAGTTCTGAAGCTTTATTGGCAGAAATACGAAAGTAAAATGGTCTTAATGGCTTTCTGGAGTAAGAGGGCGTAAAATTCGATAAACTTCCCGTTGTGATTACCAGTAAAGAAATAAGTTAGTATTTGTCCGACATATAAGGTTATTCTCGTATAAAACCAGATTGATATTTTTTTCTTTCAATGTATTCTATTATAGCGACCGAATTTGAATTTTACATTTTATCAATATTGATGTAAATGGGAATAATTAGATACACAGCTTTTAGCAGAGGCATCTAACTTAAATAGCCATTTATTTCTTCTTTTTCTCTAAAGAGTAAAAACTGAGCACGTCATGGTCGTGTATTACTTGAAATAGAACGCTCTGTTTACAAGTTATGATGCATTATTTCATGTGTCACTGAATGCAAGAGTGTTAACATCATAACACATATAACATCCTTTTTTAAGTAAAAAAAAGAAACGTTCAATAGTGTATTAAGGAGAAGAATAAAATAGCAAAATTTAAAAATCATGAATACCTGGGAATCAAATGTGTCTCAAGATGCTAAAGAGGAAGAAAGAAAACCTGTTCCACGACTGATGTCAGATTTTAACATAATCCTTAAATCCTTCACTTTCATCGGACTACCACTCAACACTTTTAAAGTGGCATCTTTGAAAACAAAAGTATTTCTTCTGATGTTGGAGGCAATTTTCCTAATATTCACGGTATATTTTGGAACTGTCGTTATCCTAAGACGTTCGCCGGGTCAATACGTAACATACATCCTAACTGCTGCATCCGTTCATGGAATGCTAGTTGTGCTTAGAATAGCGATCATTTACAAGCGAAATAAAATCACTGAAACTGTGAAGAAGCTTTCATACTTCTCCAACAGCGTATGCAAGGAAGAAAAAGAACCTCAAAGGAAAAGGATTTTAATTATATGTTCAAGTTGCTTCCTGTATTCTGCTGTTATTCATATCGCTGCCCTTTTTGCTTTGTCACTTCAACCAGATGGAGGAATACAGCTCAGTTCAGCCTACTTATTCTTGTTTGACATTGGTTATGATCCATATTACTTTGTTACTATATCTTCCTTATTTCAAATTGTATACACTGTAACGTTTCATTGTACTCCTTGCTTAATATTCGTTCTTATTGGATTCATTATCAGTGCCCTCCAGTGTGTGTTTAAAAACTGCATAAATTCCATCTCCCTGCTCTTAAGAGACCAAAAAATGACGTCCAGTGAAGTCTCAGAATGTGTTAGACTACTTCATGCATTCACCAAGCTTTTTGCTAAAACTGATGAGACCATATCA
This sequence comes from Dolomedes plantarius, assembly GCA_907164885.2. Classification (NCBI taxonomy): domain Eukaryota; kingdom Metazoa; phylum Arthropoda; class Arachnida; order Araneae; family Dolomedidae; genus Dolomedes; species Dolomedes plantarius. The sequence goes on from OU015492.1 coordinate 157,204,003, forward strand.
CTCATCACATTTTTGTCATATGCATACGCTTTTGTATCTCAGCTGAATTTGATAACCTTGTTTCTTACTATTAAGAATGCAGTCAATTCAAATATCGTAAAATTTTATATTGGCCTGATAATTTTATCATGTTTTACCGCTACATCTTCTACAATTTTTATCGCAACGTCTGTTAGGAATTGTAAAGCTGCTCTGAGAAATTTACTTGATAATTCATGTCAGAATTTCTCTAACAGATCACAGTACGCTGCATACTTACTTCTCATAAAACATGTCGAGAATTCAGAATTTTCTATAACTTGCTGGGGAATGTTCACGCTGCACAAGGGAGTTCTGATTACCATATACGGAGTCATTATAACGTATGGATATATACTTTTGCAGATTAGTGTTCAGTCTTAGAAATACTCATATTTCACATCCTTTACGTGTGTATTTCCTTTTCATCTCTTAGAAAAACAGTAAGAGCAATGTGTGTAGGTTGATCAAGGTGCGCATTCTGGGAACTGTGCTTTGGATGATTTTATTAACCATTAGGAAAAGGAGAACGTTAACTTCAGTTTGAGAGCGAAACTGTTCAAAGTCAAGAAACAATAAAAAGAAACATGCAAAAATCAACCTTATTAATCGAAGTTGAAAACAAACTAGTAGAAAAGGAACTACAGTGGATGTTTAAGCGTCTGAATGGTTTGCCTGCTATATAATTAAATTTATTAATGAAATTTTTCATTTTTAAAATGTTCAATCTGATCGTCCTCTCTTTTAAACTATTCTTTAGACTACGGCCACACGAGCGTTTTTTCACGCAGAAAAGCAGCTTGAAAACAAGCAACAAAATATAGACAAGCAGCTGTAACATACGCGTGGTCAGACGCAGCTTGTTTACACGCTGGCGGGGGGCTCGTCTGTCGCGTTCTGGAGGTCTTATACTCAAGGACTCCAGACACAAAATTCTCAAAAGAAGTTTTTTTACTTCCTTTGCTTAAAATATACTACTATAAAACTTTTAGAATGAAATCACACGAACCACATTTTTCCACAACGATTACATTGCCAGACATAATACTTTTATTCTGCACTGTCCATGCATACCATGCTGTACGTATCCATTTTGTGGCTTTATATCTCGGAACGGAATTTTTCATCGTTTGCATTTTTAAAAACGATATATCTAAGATTACTTGCAAGGTATATCTATGAAATTTTGTAAAGCATTTCTTTATTCCATTCTAACAGTCTAGATAATTTTTGGTTAGAGTAAAAATTCAGAAAATATTTTCCATTCGGTAAAAATTATTCGCAAAAAAAATTATGTTTTTTCTTTTCAAAGATATTAAAAATTTTGTAAATAAAAGCTTTCCTCAATCCCGAAGACAAATTATCTCGTAACTTTTCCAATGTACAAAAGCGAAAAAATATACCAATAAAGTTGTTTCTTTAGCAGCTATAATTGAAATAAGCATGCTTTTAATTTCGATTTTTTTTAATCTTTTTAAAACCTAATTTCAATTTTTTTATGTAAGTAAAGTGTTAATAATTATTGTTATGGCTGTGATTCTAGAAGATTAGTACATTGCGTTAAAAACAAAAGAATAAAACAAGAATTCACTTACCACACTTTCTGAATAAATGACACTTTATTTAATACAAGAACTTAGAAAGCACATAATGATTTAAACGTGGGCACCACATCTTTCCTCAAAGGGCAGGGAAACATTAGGATTTCTTGAATCCATTAACATCTGCGTTAATTCTGTACTATATGCGTACTCGTAGAACCCTATCTAACACGTGGGAAAGAAATTAGCTCCCAGAAGATCGATTTATTTCTTCATCAGTATTTCGAAGATTGATTTTTCCTTTTATGCGACATGTGTTCAGAACCTTTTTTCTACAAGCAGATGGACGGGTTCTCTCACCGAAAAATTCACGAAGACTGACTCCACATACAGTTCTTGAACCGGAAATTCAAAGATCACCGCTCTTTTTACGTTGCCATCATTTTTATTCAAACTTTGTAGTCGGGGAATGTCAGTGCCCGCGAATTCATTCAACCGCCACCGCTTTGAATCGTACGAGCAGGAGAAAAGTTGGGTGCAAACCAGTTCCGGCTAGTTTTAAGTCGATGTTCCGGAACTAGTTTTAAGTCAATGTTTTCATAACATAAAGAATTTTATGTAGAGACATAGTTCATCATAAAGTCATTATAAAATGTGTATAAATAAAATGCATTCTGTCCCATACAACTCTAAATATGGGAGTTAAGTTATTATTCTGTAAAATAAAGACTAGCTTTTATGGACTAAAATTCCCCATTATAATAAAAATCAAAGATAATCATGAATCATTTACTAAAACTTTTCTTTAAATGTTTTGAAATAAAATTTGTAAGTCTTTAATCTCTCTTTTGTGTTATTAAATCGATTTTTTTTCGTCATATTCATTAACATAGATCTATTCTGTATGAATAAACAACTTGACTGATTTCCATTTCTCTTCAGCTAGTTGATTTTCCTCGAGAATTCAATTTTTTTTTCTATTTTCAGCCACTTTACCTTTAAAAAAAATGATGGACGAAAGGTCATTTGAGATTTAAAGTATTGTTTATTGTCCTGTACACTGTTCATATTTAGAACAAAGGTATTTAAAAAATGTATTTTGTTCTTTTAGTTAGGCGATTTATACAGAGGCTGTTCACACATTTTTTAGACGATGTATATTGTATTCACAAAACTAAATTACATAAAATTATTCTGTTTTAAATGTTCTATTTGACATCCCTTATTCTGAACTATCTTTTGACACCGCAATTTCCAGGATAATAATGCCTTTTGAAGTGTCAGAAGAGGTATTCTATCCCATTCCTCCTGAACAGCTTTCCAGAGTCCTGTAAGGGTTCTGGGACGACTTTTGGATAATGCAGATTTTAAAAGTCCGAAAGCACAAAAATCCATAGGTGATACATCGAGAGATTTAGTAGGGATATCAGTGAAGGGTATGGCCTTGATACCAGTTTTTTGTTCCATTTCTTTTAGGAAATTTAGAGTGGATTTTGATGTGTGACTGCTAGCTTTGTCCTGATGGAGTCTCACAGATTGTTGGCACTGTGGGTAAAGCGATGGTATTTCATTCAGAAACATTGGCGATAAAATATGTTCCTGATAGTATTTGGAGTTAATCTTGACATTTTTTTCCACTCTCTTTATTTTTAATTTGCCATTATAAGAAAAACCAGCAACAATCAAATTATTACTTATGTAATTTACAAATCCGAATACATATTCTAATGCAGTAATAATTTAAAATTATTTTGTTAGCTTTACTAATTCATCTTTACTAGTTTTACGTGTACTACAGAAGCTGTTCACACATTTTTTAGACGATGTATATTGTATTCACAAAACTAAATTACATAAATTTCTTGTGTTTTAAATGTTCTATTTGACATCCCGTATTCTGAACTATCTTTCGACACCGCAATATCCAGGATATTAATGCCTTTTGAAGTGTCAGAAAAGGTATTCGATCCCATTCCTCCTGAACAGCTTTCCAGAATCCTGTAAGGGTTTTGGGATGACGTTTGGATAATGCAGATTTTAAAAGTCCGAAAGCACAAAAATCCATAGGTGATACATCGGGAAATTTAGTATGGATATTAGTGAAGGGTATGGCCTTGATACCAGTTTTTTGTTCCATTTCTTTTAGGAAATTTGCGGTGGATTTTGATGTGTGACTGCTAGCTTTGTCCTGATGGAGTCTCACAGATTGATGGCACTGTGGGTAAAGCGATGGTATTTCATTCAGAAAAATTGGCGATAAAATATGCTCCTGATAGCATTTGGAGTTAATCTTGACATTTTTTTCCACTCTCTTTATTTTTAACTTGCCATTATAAGAAAAACCAGCTGCAATCACGAATCCCTTAGAAAAACTTTCTTTCGATTCTTTTAACCATTTACTTAAATTTTTTTCTCCCCTTTAATGATAATAAATGGCCCTTTTTTTGTTGCAATCATTTAAATACACCCATGATTCATCTATTGTGACAATTGTTTTCCATTTTTCTTTGGATAAGTGTTTCTCATATAGAATTCTGCAGCGTGTCCTGCGTTCAGCGATATGATTTGGAAGAAGACGATGCACATTGCGTCTTTTTCGCTTTCTTAAGATTTAAATCAACGTTTATCATTTTGTTTACAGTCGACACCGAGCATTTTAATGATTTTGCAACTGTCCTTTGACTAGGGGGATTTTCTTTTAACATTAAACAACGTACCTTTGCAATAGTCGAAGATGTCCGTTTTTTCCTTGGATACTTGTTTGGAATTTTTGTCCCACTTGAGGCTCCAATTTGACGTTTTTTTCCTTTCTTGTTGACGATATTACCTATCGACGCTTTAGATATCACAAAACCATGACTCTCACATCGTTTTTGGATAACAGAGTATGCATATTTCTCTTCGGAAAGAGCATAAATGTAGCCTTCGAACCACTGCTTTGTTAAAAACGCCATTTTTAATAAAAACAAAACTTTCAAGCCGCAGATTATAATTTTGACTTTTAAAAACATAGTACAATTGCAATTATTTCTTTTGCAGCAAACGATTTTTTATTACCGCTTACCAAAATCGTCTAAAAAATGTGCGAACAGCCTCTGTATTCATGACCCTAGACCTCACTTTGGCCATTATCGTAAAACAGTTTACCTTTATTCAATATACGTTGGATGCACTTGTTTTAGTTAATCATAATGCATTTTAGTTTCTGTCTTCATAATCATTAATGTTGTTTCTTTTAGTATGATTTTTTGCAGTTTTTCTAGGTAGCATAGCTCAATTACTTCTTTTTAAAAAGAACAAAAATATTATCTTTGTTACAATATTGTTGATAGCTCAGGTTCCACTAAATGGTCTGATGTCAAATACGCTCTCTTGGATGATTTTATTATGCTCTTTTGTATATATATATATATATATATATATATATATATATATATATATATATATATATATATATATATATATATATATATATATATATATATATATATATATATATATATATATATATACAGGTGGTTATCAAAATAATGGAAACACCTATCAATATTAGTGGTGTTTATGAATGGGCTTCGTATTCTTTAAACAAGTCTGGCCATCGATATATTTTTATATAATATAGTGTATGTATTATTCTACTGTCAGGTAGCAGTAATGACGCCAAGGGCATCGTGCTTTTCGGGGGTAGAGAATCAATGATCACGGAAAAGGTAAAACTGTTTTTTCGATTTTAAGTTTAAAAATTTTAATTTATTCTAATTAAAACCTAGGGCTTTCTAAATTTTGGTAAATGATTGCTTTCATTCAAGCATGTTGAAGAATATGTTTTCGATTATATAATTCTATTTCAACGCTGTTAGATAAATCTATTGTGTTGTTTTCATATTTCGAAAATGTTGACGAACAGAAAACAATTTCAGCGAAATTTTTGATGAACTTTTTGGTCTGATCAAACATATTCCTACACGCATATATCTATTCTTGGATTATAAATGAATTCGCTATTGAATTAACCTAAAATAGATTGCTTTGAATAATTCAATACAGTTGCCTAAACAGGCTTCCTAATTGCACATTGCAAGAAATCAATGAAGCGCACGAGAGATATGAATCAATTGACAAACGATTTGAAAACTGTTTTTGTAATACACACGGATAATGCCCGCTAATCAAGAATTATTGTCAGTAGATTGACGTCAGCATTGCAATAGACCTCGGGTACTTCAGAATGCACGTGTATGAGTGTGTGTGAACAGCGGAGAGCATATTCTCATCACTTGATACGAAGATGGTTTCCTTATGCAGACCACCCTCACAGCAAATCAGTCGTGTGTACCACACAGTTTCAAGAAATTTTGTGCGAGACAACTATATCAACTTATAATTAAAATGAAAAATACAAGAATTGCAAAGATTTGTATCAATAAGAAACGGAACAATTTAGTAAGGGAAGACTAGGTGGATGATTAAAAATATCTTGAAACAGTTCATTCACAGTCATACGTATGTTTGCAACCTAAGATATTCTCTTAATTCAAGTTAATTAGAAACTTTGAAATGTGGTACATTTATATATTATTATAAAATTTTTATGGCCTTATAATCAGCCTCCTGTAGAAAATTGAAATTTTCTAAAAATCTCACTCAGCAGTGTCTGGAAACTTTGATCAATATGGCATATCTAATGATAATGTCATTTTTGAAAATTTATTTATTTTGAAAATTTATTGAAAGTTAATTTGTTTTTATATTTTAAATAATTAATATTAAAAACCATTGCATGATTTCTAAATTTATAGGGCATAATATTCTACATTGTTTATCCATGTCATCCTGTATGCGCTCTTCGATTCGACTCATCAAAAAACACTCAATAATATCCAATTAAAGCAATTCTTACTAAGCTGATATCATTTTTAGGAAGGTAGAAAAAATAGCTTTATTATAATAAAGTAATTTTTTCTATGACGAAAATTCGCAGGTTTAAAGACCTTAATGCGTTTTCATTCCTTTACGCTTTTGGAGCTATCATAGGTTTGCCATTTTCAACGTCTTTAATAAAAAACGCAGCAAAAGATATAAGTCGTGACCAGAAAATAATTAGCTACATCTTTAATACAATGAAAATACTGATCTTCGTTTATTGTTTATTATCAGCTTACAATTTTCTCAAGTTTTCCTTACTTGGGGTTACGTTCTATATTTATAATACTTCAGCGATCATATCGTTGATAATCGTAATTTTCCAGTACAAGAAAATGACTAAAGCCATATTAGAGTTGATTAATTTAGGCTCCTCTCTGGACTCAACATTTCGGATTGGCAGCAAGAACGTTATTTTACACACGTTTTTCATCGGATGTCTTGTCATAGTAATTTTTCTCGCACAAGTTGAATTTGTTTATGAAAGTTACGAAATAAGACTGACAATTTACCAGTTTTTTGGTCTTAGTATGGATGAAGAAATGCGAGTCTTAGCCTTTCAGATATACACTGGCGCAATGCTATTCACTTACACGAACAATATCATAATAGTGTCGTATATTTCCTTGCTGTGTTCCAACGTGTATGCATCCCTCAGCAAAATAATTAAATTGTACCGGAAATCCTTGCATAAAGCATTTAGGGCAAAACGCATAAGAGAAATGTCAATCCTGAAGTTTATTAGGACATTCCGACAAATCGTACAAGTTGTAAAAAACATTGATTCCGCCTTCTCTGGAAGTTCACTCTTTCTTTTCGGGACTTACATCAGTTGTTTCTTTCACATGTTGATCCTAGTTGTCATCAGGGAAAACGTCTATAAAACGATAACACCGATCATAATAACGCTGAGTGTATTCATCATAGCTGCCGTGGAATTCCTGAGTTTAGTGAATACAGCATCAAGTATTAGTAAGGAAGACGAAATACTGAAGAGGATGGTCATACTGTGCTCAGAAAGTGTGTTGTTTACATCCAGCTTCGCCGATCGAGACTCTTTGACAAGATGTCAAACGGTTAGTCTACTGTGCGATTCCATTCGAGGAACTTCGCTTTTCGTAAGTGGAGGTGAGATGTTTGAGATTAAGAAAGGAATCATTTTGACCACTGTGGGGGCACTTATTACATATGGGGTGTTACTTTTCCAGTTTGGTCACTGACAAGTGTATGCATCAGTTATAAAGAACCGAAATGGTAAATAGGAACTATCGACACGTGTATTCATTCAAGTCACGTTGAATTATGATCACAGTGTTTATAAAAAGTTGAAGTTGGACAAAAAAAAAGAAATCACCAAACATCTTCGTTAAAGATTATGAACGAATGCTTTTTCAGAAACTACCGGGGAGAACTACATGGGATTTTGGATATCCCAACTTAGGTTTTACACTGATCAAGATTCCATTTAGGTTCAAAATGGTTCCATAAACTGGAACAATGGATACAAAAGGGAGGACAACGACATCCTTTGCTACTGACCCAAGCAGCAACTTTACAAGACGAATTGGGATCCTTTGTTTGTGAAACTTTACCGAATATCTTTTGATAGAAAGTCTGGAAGGATTATCGCTAGCATACAATAAATGATGTGGCCAAGTAATTCCTAACTGCCATTATATGCCTACAATACCTTATCTAACAATAATTAAAGAACAGAGAATAAAGGTTCTTTTTAGTTTTTTCTCAAAACGAATATTTTTGTCCTTTTTTTTAAGACAAGTCTTATGTAAGTAAAAATTCATTCTTTAAAGTACAGATCACCTGCATAAATGTTTTATAAATGTTCGTTGGAAACTCCATAGACTAAATTTTTGCTTTTAATTTCGTAAAATCGTAATTGGCAATCAATCTTAGGAGATTTTATTTAAACGTTAGTACTTTAAATGGTACAACATCTGAGCTAGAAGGATTGTTATAATGAGATTAATCTATGTACAGAGGTAACCTACAATGATTCGCATCATTATTTGTAAATCACTCATGATCTTTATATCTTTTCTTTTTTTAGAAAACTTTTTTCAATTTTTCTTGTTAAAAAAATATATTTTAATCCAAAAAATAATAATTGTACGGTCAGGGGACCCCCCCCCCCCCGTCTGGAACGAAGTTCCTTACGTTATTTTTTCTACTCTAAACGTGATTTAATATGTAGATTTCTATTGATTATATTAGTGCATTTTTGTCACGCCAAAAAGAGCAGCCCTCTTTTATTCAACCAACTAACTAACACTCTCTCTCTCTCTATTTTATTAAAATTAAAAATTTTAATATATGAATTAATTATTTTGATTTAGCATAATTACATAGCATTAGTTACATAGCATAATTTTTAATCGGATTAATATTATTATTTAATCACCAACAAAAATAAATTAATAACACAATATAAATCCCGCGTGAATTAAAACAATAACAAACAAAAAATAAGTTTAAACAGAAAGACGCGATTCCATAGGGACGGTATGAAATCTTTCAAGTAAAGCATTTACTACTGATCGAAGTTTATATAAACGATCATGCTGAGGGTCATCATATGGTGGTTGTTTATTGTTGTCATTAAAATGTAGAAATTCTCTTATCTTTTCAAAGCGTTTTAATGACATACATTCTTTTATTACATCATTGCCTATGGCAGGTGACCAATATGGCCTAGTGTTTGGTACATGTACAATAGACATCATTATACAAATTCCAATGTATTGTTTAATTTCTAAATTCGTTACATTGACACACTTTTCTGGGTTTTTTTGCACACTGAATAAATGTGTTTCTTGAACTATATGCTCAATTAAATCTGTAAAAACATAACTAAAAAAATTTAGAGGTGTGTTTAAATTCATATTTTCAGGAGAGAGATTCTCGTCACCTCGGAATAAAATTTGATCATCATTTAGAAGTAAATTAGTTTTCTTACAGTTGATTACAGGCTTTGTTCTCCCTGTATTATTTCTATTTGTTTTTGGCATGTTCCCACCATTAGGCAGATCAGGAACATCGCTATTATCAAGTAATGATACCTCATCTTCTGAATCACTACTACTATCAAAAATTTCATCACAATCTTTGTTTGGTTTATAATTAGGATCACCTGTGCTGCCATCGCTTTCTGAATCAGATCCATCTTCACTATGATCACTCCACGATCTGTTCATAAGTTCCTCAATTTCTTTCTGTGTTGAAAACCTTCTTCCCGCCATTTCCTTAAAAAAATAGCGTAAGCACACCATGTATCATTTTTGATACATAAAATTGAAATCATACTTGAATTTTTTATAAAATATTAAAGAAGTATTTTATTAATAATTATATAAGTTACGTACCTCTAAAATATATTTATAAAACTTTCAAAGATGTAAACTGACTTTAAAATACTGAAAATATAGCAAATGCTAAGGCAGGTCTGGTATGAATCGAATGGCTATATTTTACTGAGATCGCAGTTGTATTCCTGCTGCCATCTATCCTACGAAAATGTAACTAACAGTGATTAAAAGCTTTGCTATGATGTTTCAAAATTAATACAAGGTGCACAAGTGGATAAAAAATATTGCTTTTTAATATAAAGGGGAAAAATAACTTATGTATCAAATTTCATACGGTGTGCAGTGAAGGGTTTTAAAATTGCCCGTAGCGTTAGTGCGGGGATTTGAACTGGGGACCCGTCACTCCGTATTCCGATGCGATAACCATTCAGCCACAGAGTCCTTGAGAGAAAGCTCTTATGAAGGGGGCATAACGCTTTTTCGTTACGTGACGATTCCTGCCAGTTCACTCGACTGTAAGCCGCGTAAAAGAACTTCGTTCCAATATCGACTGGAGAAAGAATTCACGAGTTATATGTCATTATAAAATGTAGATGCATGTACAGAAAACTTAAAGAACTTCAAAAACTCTATTCTGCGTTTTGAAACGTGTCATAAGCCTTCCTCGCAGTTTTGAGATGTAAGCTCTGGAACTAATAGATAAAGCTGACGACTATAAAAGGTAAAATTTTCGTTCTTTTCTCCGATGGAGAACGCTCAGATACGAAATCTGCCATATCTGATAAATCTTCTAAAAAAATCTTGAGTCAGATGTTCTACATCAGTGATTCCCAACCCGTAGAAGTCTGCGGAACACTAAGCCAGAAATTGAACCATGTGAGGACCCCCCCCAACTTGAGGGGGAGGAACCTTTCGGGGGTATGAAAGTTATTTTGTATCATATTCTAATAATTCAATAATTATGTTAAACTTTTAAGAAATTTTAATTTCACACCTGATAGTCATTGGATATATTCGGTCCATCTAGTTCAATGAATAATGATTTCAAAATCCCCATTTATTTAGCAAATTTTTTTATATGTGGTGCCGGACCATTCCCGAGGATCTCGTGGACCACCGGTTGGGAACCACTGTTCTACATGAGTCATGTAATTCTACTGCAAATTTTAGAGAAATCAGACTTCACTTTTTTAAACCTTTCTGGCAATATTGCGTTTCATTTCATGAGACAGCTTTGACTGCCACATCTTCGGCCAACTGAAAAGGCTTTCAAAGGCCACGGATTTGCTAACGATGCAGGGGTCCGTGACGTCGTTCCAAGACTGCTTTCGCAGACAACGACGGATATTCTTCGCTCAGAGTATCCAAAATCTAGTAAGCACTAGGACACTTGCCTGAACCGAGACGGCTGCTATATGTAGCGGATATGTAACCCATGTATCGCTATTATTTCCTGTATGTTCCATATTCCAAACATTAAACTATTACAGAAGAAAACAAAAGTCCCACTATCATTTGAGCCACCCTTATACAATTCTTACAGTTTTTGTAAGTGATTAGTTTTATGAGATTGCATTTTTTTACGACACTCCTTACTTTGGTGCCTCAACTAAACGCTGGAAAAATAAACTATCCACTGGGGTTCCACACAGTAAGTGTAATGTATCCTAGAATTTAGAGTTTTTAGAAATTCAATACACTCCAGAAACTTTGATTTTTCAAAAGTACAGGTATAAAATCATAGCATGTTTTTCAATCCTTTAAATATTTTCTTTGCAATTCAATCCTAAATTCAGTAATCACGAAGCTTTAGTCAGTAATCGATCATACTCTAAGTTAAGATTTCAACAATGTTTAGAAAACAAATATTTTTTACTACCTTCAAATCTAATATAATACAGAAATATTTGTTTAGGACATGTTTAGGACATGATGTAACTGTATGATCAATACTTCAAACAAAAATTTTTTTTAATTATTTCTTAATGAAAACATTTCAGAAATCCTGTAATTACCGTGGTATTTACTTGTTAATAAACATAATAATAACTAATAAAGCTACTTCGAAACCTTCTAATAAAGGAGGTCACTTATACAAAAATAGGTATTCCCAGCTTATCCAGCAGCCATGGACCTGGATTTTCTACTTACCACTGAGACACTTATCCCACTTTTGTAATTCTTTTCCCTTCAATATGCTTTTCGGATATGCCATGATGGCGAGTCCATAATGAAGGAAAAACCTTCGTCTATATCTCGTACACTGTCAGTCATGAAAAGAATCATTAATACCACGACGTTAGTTATCTTACTGAGTTCCGCTTACTTTAAATCCCAAATAACCCATTCATCACAAATAACCAGTATCGAGATTTTAGTTAGACTGTGATTATCAACGATTCAGGCTCTGTGTCATCTACCCTAGTCAAAATAGACCCGATTTTGACGAATGGCTAAAAAAATAGGAAAGTTTTGAAAATTGGTGGAGATGTTTGTTTGAGCATGTTAATGAACATACTAAAATTCCCACCGATCAGACAGTTCCAAGATGGTGAGCTTTCGCCACCATCTTGGAAAATGTGTAGACTTTTTTGGTTTTTTGCAAATAACTTCAGAAATATTGATTTTATGTAAAAAAATTGAGAAAAAATTGAAGAACATTAAATTATGAACAAAAACATCATTTACATTTTTTTTTATAAATCTAACACGAACAAAGATAATTGACTTTGAAAATAGCGATCAATCACGCGTAGGACGAGGATGCGCGGGTCATCCCCATCGCGATGGGGGAATGACCCGCGCATGTGCACCCTTGCACACTCACGTGTGTCAAACCTCTGCATATCAAAGATCGAGATAAAGTTGCAGCAACATCCAATCCATTGTTATCAGGTTGTATTGTGAGGCTTGGTGGATTCTATATTTTTATGTCATACTTAGGCTGCATTGGGTACATAATGGCTGGAACTGGGTAAAAATAATACTAAATTTGATGTATGCAACTACGTCAGTAGAAAAAAACGCTGCCTGGCCATGCATACGCTAGAAAAATCCTAGCTTATTTATTTACCCAAACAGCTTTAGCAAAAAGTTTTAACTCCATGGATATATCTAATTTCAAAAGCAGTAATCTCCATGAGTTGTTTAGAGATTTTGCTACTGAACTACTATCACTAGAAACCATATACGGACATACTCATATATGAGACATCGAGATTAAAATGAGGAAGACTTTGAAGTAGTTGAAAGAGAATGGCCCAACTGCATCCCTCTGGGTTCAGTACTTTGAAACGGTAAAGCTTATGAAAGCTTGATCATTGTCAATTGTGCGGCGAAAGTAAACGGTTTCAATACATTTGTAAACCCGTTGTTGCTTTTCCAGAGGATAGAGATTGTTAAACAACACGACGAAGAAACGAGTAGCATTTTACTTAGAATATGAGTTAGCTTCTTTTACATTTGCTCTGTTTAATGAAGCTGGCATGCGAGAGACAACGACATTGGCTAGGTACGACGTTTTTGAATTTCCAAACAACGACCTTAACCTCCTGAACTGCGTCAACATTGTGGACAGTGGTTTTCTCCTACACCGTGTGAGAATACAATTAACTTTTTCGGATGTTGGCACAAATTAAGTTAACTATATAAAAAAAGCATTATGGTACCAGCTGTATAGTCGTTTTTAATGGCTAATCCAACACCAATAACAGTACAAAAAATGTAAGAAAATCTACGATCTATTGTGATAAAATCTGTAGACATAAGTTTTGATGGAAACATGCGAGTTATTGTTCAACAATAACAGTTCCTTTCAAATGAAACAAGAGAAAACTGATCAGCATGCTATCAGCTGAGCTGGAAAACAGTGGGATTCGATTCCGACAATGTAATGACGAAGCCAGCATTTTCATTGTAAATACTGCAATTAATGAAGCATGTTCTGCTAACAACCTCGTTGTAATCATCGGTGAAGATGTTGACCACCTGGCTCTATTAACAGCTCTCATCCTACAGAAAAGACATTTTCCTTGACAAAACATGCAAAGGGAAAGCAATGGAACACGACATGAAAGATATGGAACACGACATGACAGTAGTTAATAAATGCAACTCATCGCATAATGATGTTGCTTAAGCAGGAGAATGCTTTTTTTCTGATCTGGTATGGAGCACATCCCAGTGAAAAGTCCCTAAATAAGTTTAGGTACAAATGCTTCGCAAATTTGTCACTAAAATAAAACCATATATTTCGTCTCTTCCCTCAACTGAAGAGGCCATGCGACATTCCTTTCGGTTGTATCACCAAGTGCAAAAGTGGTTTGAGAATGAGTAGAATCCTGAAGTGTGGGCTGGAAATGTCAAAAGAAAACCCTCGTACCCATCACAACTATGGATGCAGTGGCTCCCGTTTTAGTTTTAAGCATGGTGTTTCACAACTGTAAGACTGACTGGGAGAAAGATGCGTGTGTCGAAAAGCAAGCATCAACTGCACAACTGCAATGGGGTATGTCACAATTACATACCTCATTGCAGTTATTGCACTGTAGATCATGAGGATCCAATAACAGGAATTGATGAATGAGGTGGTGCTAGCTGACCCATAGACGATCTTTTCAAGACTGACGATGCGAACAATCCCGTACCGAAAAAAGCACGACAACCATAAAGTAGGTAAGCTTAAAAAATTATATACAATGAAAATATGGTAGTGAATAAATCCAAGTTTATTACATTTGTTCATAAAATTAAAAATGATCAATTATCTACATACCAAAAAACAGTATATTTTCTTGTGTTTAAAGATTGCCCAAATGAGGGAGAGGAGAGAATTCAAAGGAAAGCGCCTTCAACGAGACTTAAACGCTACATTCATAATCAACCCGCATTTAATAGTCAATATTTTGGTTCCTGTTAGGTTTACGACAAAATGTATTTAATATTTTTTTGTACGCAATTTAATGTTCTTTAATTTTTGTATAAAACTTTTTTTTACATAAAGTTAATATTTCTCAAGTTATTTGCAAAAACACAAAAAAGACCTCAAAATCTTTAAACAACTCATGGAGATTACTGCTTTAGAAATCAGATATGTCCATGGCGTCAAAAATTATTTTTGCTAAAGCTGTTTGGGTAAATAAATGAGCTAGGATTTTTCTAGCGTATGCATGGCCAGGCAGCGTTTTTTCTACTGACGTAGTTGCATACATCAAATTTAGTATTTATTTTTACCCAGTTCCAGCCATTATGTACCCAATGCAGCCTAAGTATGACATGCAAAGATAGAATCCACCAAACCTCAGAATACAACCTGATAACAATGGATTGGATGTTGCTGCAACTTTATCTCGAGCTTTGATATGCAGAGGTTTCACAAACGTGAGTGTGCAAGACTTTTGGGGCACATACGCGGGTCATCCCCCCATCACGATGGGGATGAGCCGCGCATCCACGTCCTACGCGTGATTGTTCGCTATTTTCAAAGTCAATTATCTTTGTTCGTGTTAGACTTATAAAAAATGTAAATGATGTTTTTGTTCATGATTTAATGTTCTTCAACTTTTATATTCAACTTTTTTACATAAAATCAATATTTCTGAAGTTACTTGCAAAAAACCAAAAAAGTCTACACATTTTCCCAGATGGCGGCGAAAGCTCAAGTCTAATCGGTGGGGACTTTTAGTATGTTCAACAGTATGCCCAACAAACATCTGCACCAATTTTCAAAACTTTCATAATTTTTTAGCAATAAAACCTATTTTGACTGGGCTAATCGGCGTTCGGATGTAGCACCCTTTTATGCCGTGATCCTTTCCTCCACGCGTGGTGTGACTTTATTTCTTGTTACTCCGAATTCTTCTTAAATGGTGTTGATTTATGGATGGCATTGTTACAAACTCATTCTTTGAAGAATTGCACTCACAGAATCACAATTTTAATAGTTTAATTAATATACATGAATGTCTTTATCAGTATTCAAATCTAAAATAATTTGCTAAAATTTCATTACACGATGCATTATGTACGAGTAAAATGAAGCACACTTTTTGTTTTCCACCCAAACTATACATTTTAATTTTCAATTATATTTTCTTTATCTTCTCAGGATATTCCTTAAGATAAGAGCATAATATCAAGCAGGTATTTGCTTCGTCAAATGGAAGACAAACTCTTTAAATGTATGAGCAGGAATTTTCCATTACTTTATCTGCGTTATCAAGCACTTATTTTGAGGGTGAGAGAAGATTATTTGAAATAGTTTTGCCTTTATTATGTAAAGTGTTCTAGGCATTGCCAGAGGTTACTTCAAAGGGAGAATATTTCAATTGCTTGTATTTTAGTAGATTTGACTGTGTCGACTTTTAAGGCACATGCTATACTTGAAGTTATGTAAATTAACAAGGTTAGTATTAGATGCTTTATAAGCCAATTTCTTGCATCCAGGACTTTCCCTAGTATTAAATCCTTTACAAGTTGCAACATGCATTGATTCAAATATCAAAAACTAGTGAAATATCAAAAAAAAATTTGTGATTTATGTTAGAAGTTTTCTGTTCATGGTTTTTACAATGCAATGGCAGAAAAATATGAACATAATATCAGGAAAGTTTGTTGAACCAAAAAGAAATTCAATTTAACAATTTGAAATATAATTTACTCTGAATTTAGTTAGACAGTGATTACACCATACATTTTTCCACTATTTGAACATCAAAGCAAAATGGGAAAAGGTATAGAAACTCGCAGAATATTCTAAATTTCACGTTTTCAGTTTTCAAGGTTTTTTATTGTTAAAGCATGTAAAAAAACCGTTAGCATTTCAAACAGTAGTATGATGTTTGAATTGAATTTCACTTATGAATTACCTATTTAGATAACTTTCAGCTGCCTTCACTAATTTGAAAAAATACTTAGTAACTATATTGTCATGTTTCCTTGACCAGCTATACTAGTGTTTCAACCCACCTTGTTGCCAATCATGAGATTTATAGCATACTTTCCAAATTTTTGGAATAAACAAGAATTCCTAATAAGCTTTGTGATTTTTCCTTGTTTTTACTATGAGCTTTGTCTAATTTTCAAACATAAATATTTTTAAATTTCCTTATAATGTCAAACTTGAAAGAGACATAAATTATATATTGAGTTTTTTTATTTGATTGGTCTACCTTCCTTCAGAGGAAATGAAAGCAATTCAGAAGGAAAGCGAATAATTAATAGAGTTGGCAATAAATTGTGGGAGATTTTAGTAACTGCATTTGGTATTTATGGTGTGATATGTTCTTACATGATCGTACCAACATATAACATATATACGACGCTCATTGCTATGTCAACAAACGTTTTGGTAACGAGTCTTCGCTTAACACTTTTCATTAGAAAAAAACGCATAGTGCAACTTTTGGATCGAATCAAAGATTTTAAAGCATTGAAACTGAAGTCGACCAAAACTGTAAAAACCTATGTGTTATTTATTTGCCTTTCACTTTTTTTAATACCATCGATGTTCCATGTATACTTCCTATATTTTACAGTGATTTCTTATGATAGCTATCAGAAAGTATTCGATGCGTACCTCATTGGAAACCCACCTAGAAGCAACTCATAACCTTATACTTAATTCTCTCTCTTCAAGTAGTATTCATGCTTCATTTTTTCTCATTCCCGGTTACTGCATGTTACTTTTAAGCTACATTTATTTTGCATTCGGAGAAATGTTCAAACAAACATTGCTGAAGTGAAAAAAGAATTAAGCCACGGTTTAAAAGCGGAAAATGTCAGAAAATCCATTCAGATCATGGAAGATGTGCATGAAATTTACGAAGAAATCGAAAACGTGCTGTCATTCGGCACGTTTCTTGCGTACCTGTTATCCCTCTTGAATCTTTTGAATTTAGCGGGAATTACAAAGTACAACAAGGAAATAAAGACAGCGGAGCATGACATCTACTGCGCTTCATCTTCATTTGGACTCTTCTGTGGTTTATGGGTTTGATTTTAACAGGTTCTAAACAGGCCGGTGTCGGAGACTTAAACGTTAAATTTCGACGGAATGTAGTTCTGGATTTTTTTGCGCTTCAGAAAGCGCGGAAGCAAAGCTGAACTTCTCCATCTGCTGATTTTCCTTGACAGTTCGAAGTCTGATGTGGTATTCACAGTATGGGGATTACTAAGACTCAACAGAGAGCTTCTGTTAACGACTTTCGGCATCATAGTAACATACAGTGCACTGATTCTCACTTCTTAAACTTTAAAAAGTACCGAAACGCATCAAGCGTAGGAGAACAAAACTATAGTACTTATAAATCATTTATAATTTAAATTTTTGTTTATTATTTTTAATTTGTGGAAAATTTTATGGCTATTAAATATGCTGAGCGGCATTACTACCAACTTATTCTTTCATTAATTGCACTCCAAGAATCATCATTTTAATAGCCTTATTGATTCTTGTAAATGTCTTTATTAGTTTGTAATGTTAAAATAATTCTCTAAAATTTCATTACACAATGTACGAGTAAAATGAAACACAGTTTTTTTCTACCTAAGCTATATCTTTTGACTTTCAATTATATTTTCTTTATCTTTTCATGATATTCCTTAAGATAAGAGCATAATATCAAACGGGTATTTGCTTCGTTAAATGGAAGACAAACTCTTAAAAATATGAGCAGGATTTTTCCATTACTTTATCTACATTTTCAAGCACTTATTTTTTAGGGTGCCATAAGATGATTTTATATACTTTTGTCTTTATTATATAAAGTGTCCTAAGCATTGTCAGAGGTTTCTTCAAAGAGAGTGACATAGGCTGTTTCAGTTGCATGCTTCTCAATAGATTTGACTGTGTCGACTTTTATGACATGCTAAACTTGAAGTTGTGTAAATTAACAAGGTTAGTATTAGATACTTTATAAGCCAATTTCTTGTATGCAAGACTTTCCCTAGCATTAAATCCTTTACAAGTTGCAACATGCATTGATTCAAATATCCAAAACTAATGAAAAATCCAATCGAATTTTATGATTCATATAAGAAAATTTCTTCTTATGGTTTTTTTCAGTTAAACCAAAAAGAAATTCAATTTAACAATTAAAAATCTCCTTTATTCTGAGTTTAATTTTTCAGTAATTATATCATACATTTTGCCATAATTTCAAAGTCAAAGCAGAGAGAAAAAAAGGCATAAAAAGTGGCAGCATATTCTAAATTTCACATTTACAATAGTATGATGTTTGCATCGGATTCTACCTATGAAAAAGTTATTTAGAGAACTTTCAGGTGCCTTCACTAATTCGAAAAAATATCTAATAACTATATTATCGTATTTCTTTGATCAGCTCTGTTAATCTTTCAACCTACCTTGTTGGAAATATTGAGATTTATAGCATCCTTTTTTAATTTTTGGAATGAACGAGAAGTCTTAATAAGCTTTGTGATTCTTCCTTGCTTTAACTATGAGATCTCTTCGATTTTTATAATAAGGATTTTTAAATTTCCTTATAATGTCAAACTTTGAAAAAGACATAAATTATATATTAAGTTTTTTATTCTGATTGGTCTGCCTTCCTTCAGAGGAAATAAAACCACTTCAGGAGCAAAGAGAATAATCTTTACAGTTGGCAGTAAATTGTGGGAGATTTTTGTAACTGCATTTGGTATTTACAGTGTGATGTGTGCTTACACGATTATGCCATATAACGTATATACAACGATAATTTCTATGTCAACAAATGCTTTAATAACGAGTCTTCGCCTTACATTTTTTTTAGAAAAAAACGTATACTGCAACTTCTGGATCGAATCAAAGATTTTAATGCACTGAAACTGAAGTCGACCAAAACTGCAAAAACCTATGTGTTATCTATTTGTCTTCTTGCCACTTTATTCCCATCTATATTTAATGCATACTTCATGCATTTTACAGTGATTACTTACGATAACTATTCGCAACTATACGATGGATACCTCATGGGAAAAGCACCCAGAAGCAAACTCATAACTCTATACTTAATTCTCCCTATTCAAGTAGTCTTCATGCTTCACTTTTATCTCATCCCCGGTTTCTGCATGTTACTTTTAAGCTACATCTATTTTGTATTCGGAGAAATGTTCAAAAAAACATTGCTGAAAGTGAAAAAAGAACTGAGCCTCGGTTTCCAAGCGGCAAGTGTCAGAAAGTCTATTCAAATCTTGGATGATGTGCATCAAATTTACAAGAAATCGAAAACGTGCTGTCTTTCGGCACATTTCTTGCGTACCTGTTATCCCTCGTGAATCTTTTCAATTTAGCTGGATTCACAAAGCACAACAGTGCAATAAAAATAGAGGAGCATATCATCTACTGTGCTTTCATCTTCATTTGGACTCTTCTGTGGTTTGTGGTGTTTAATTTTAGCAGGCTCTAAACAGGCCAGTGTCGGAGACTTAAATGTTAAATTTCGGCGGGATGTAGTTCTGGACTTTTTACGTTGGAAAAACCGGGGAAGCAAAGCTGAACTTCTCCATCTGCTGGTTTTCCTTGAAAGTTCAAAGACTGATGTGGTATTCACAGTATGGGGGTTACTGAAACTCAACAGAGAGCTTCTGCTTACGACATTCGGTATCATAGTGACCTACAGTGCACTGATTCTCACTTCCTAAACTTTAAAAGTACCGAAACGCGTCAAGTGCAGAAAAACTTAATACTGTCTCAATAAGAACTCGGTTATCATATTCCAATACCATAATTTTTTTTATAATTTTTAGTTCGTGGTAAATTTTTATAGAACACAAGTGCGCTGATTCTTGATTATCTGGGAAATTTAATGAACAGATTCACGTAGAAAACCGGAAAATGTGAATAAATTCAAAAAATTGCCGTGGTAATAATTATCTAAACCCTGGTAAAGAAATGAAAAATGTTGAAATATTTTGCAAAAGAGGGCAAATCAGCTAAAAATGGTCATTAAAAACATTCTTTGTTGATCTCAAAGAAAGTACTTCTCAAAATATTAAGGGATAATAGATACCAATTCTTGAGATATCAGTAACACGAACAGACTGAAATATTAATTAAGGAGATTCCGGAAAACAAAATTTTATTTAATACTTTGCACGTATCTCTAAACGATTTTCCCCAAAATTTGCTTTTACATAAAGATGACAAGCATAAAAAATTCTTTAAACAGTTTGAAATTTAGTTTTAAAACATCTAAAATTCAAAATTTTAAGTATATCTAGTTTTCGATATATATTCCGAACTAATTGTTCAGCTTTCATAACTTTTTCTCTTTTTTGCATAGGAAGTGTTCAAAATTAATTTGCTTTTCGGATTCATAAAGATTTTATTTGTAAAATTATTAATGAAATTAAAGAAAAAAATATTTTTTGCGGAAAATTATTTGCTTTAGAGTAAGTATTTTCGAAATTTTAATCAAAGTCAAAAATCCTGATGAAAGTTAAATTAAAAGGGAACAAAAGAGCGTTGCTCAAAATTTCATGGCGATAGATGTCTAGAGAAATTTTAGATACAACTTCTTAAAATGGCAAATGGCGAAGCATTCCATTGTGAATTAAACAGACTTAGTACCGCAGAGTACACATAGACAATACAAGAGAAAAATGCTGTATAACCCATGTTAGCCTCTGGTCTACCTTGCCAAGTTACTGATCCTCCTTATTAGTATTATTTATATTTTGCGTCGTATTTAATTTCTGGAAGAATTTTCTATAACATTAAAGCAATAAAATGAAACTTAAGGAGAATAAAAGAGTATTTTGTTGGCTCATAGTCCTATGGTATGTATAAAAAATTGATAATTTCACTCCCGTAAATTGCCACCTTCACCCTATCGTGGTTAGCGTTCCGAGCTCCAATGCAGCGGGCTCGGGTTCGAATCCCGTTTGAGCCATGGATGTTTCTGTGCTGTTCCCTCATAGAGAGTAGTGTTGGCTCACCAGTATATTGCTCTCAAAGCGAAGTAGTCAACAAATTCAAACTGGTGTGGATATGATAGTGTCTTCTGGACAAGCGTACCTGCTGCACCTCGAAAAGAAAAATATGTTCTCGGAATTTAACTATCGAAACGGCATTATGAAAAGAAATTCATATTATCAATAAGCATAAGGTTTTACTTTATTTAACTTTATTGCACTTAGAAATTGTCTTTAAGGGCTAGAACAACATCATAGGAGCTTTTTAAAGAAAGCATTCCATTTGAAAATTTCTGGATATAAGCTTATAAGTTTCGTAGATCAAATATATAGCAGTTATAACTCACTTTGATTCTAGAAAAGGTCTAAGAAAATATGTTGTATATACAGCCGAACCCCGTTATAGCGAACCCGGTATATTACAAACTCAGGGATATAACGAACGAAAATTTTGGTCCCGCCATTTTCCTATTGTACGTAATTTATTAGTATTGTGTCAGTTTAATGTAATCTATTTTTGTAGATTTAATTGGAGAAGTAATGTAATTTTTTTTGTAATTCATTAATGATCATTTTTAATAGATTTTATCTTTTTTTAATATATCATTGTTGAATACACATTGCAACTAATGAGTTATACATTTTGAGAACTCTAGCGTTTTTCTTAACGGTTCGGATATAACGAACCACCGGATAAATTAAACAAAACCTTTGGTCCCTTGAAGTTCGTTATAACGGGGTTCGACTGTTAAGTGATATAAGAAACACCCTAATGCATCTTATTCTTTACAGATAAAGTTTTGTTCTTTAAGAGATGTTGTTTTCGTTTCTCATTGTCTTTTTTTTATCTTCTTTTAAATATGCTTTTATTTATGTATAGCATAAATATGCCTGTAACTTACTACATAGCACTATCTATAATTGAATCTGTGTAATTAAATACATGTAATACGAAATGTCTGATGTGATGTCTTTTGTAAACAGTTTCCCATTGTTAATATTTCCTATATATAATGAAGGTTATTTATAACAAGAGAAAGAAGCTATTCATTTTTATATAATCATTTTCAAATATGAAATGGTAAAAAAAGTTTGTTTGAAATAACTGTTTTTTCAATTTTATTTTTTTTTTTTTTGGGGGGGGGGAATACAAGGATTTTTAAACGGTATAAAGTAAAGTTATGAACAATTAATGAATTTAGCATGGGCATATTTTTCTATTTCGTTAGTATTAGAACAACAAATCGTTAAAAGACAAAAAATGTTCCCAAGTTAATTCAACGGTTTTCACATGTGTTTTCCTGAAGAATAACATTGAAATTTTACAAACATGTCTGTACAAAATATTATTGCAATTCTTTAAAATTACGTTTGAAAAGATTAAACTCATAAATACTTTGTTTATTAGTAATAATTACCAGAAATAAAATATTAGATAATTTGTAACGAAGTATTACTCAATAAGTTATTACTACTTATTATTTTTTCGTAAAATTTCATCAAAATTATTCGCAAAGTATTCTGTTGCTCACTCCTGAATTAAAATTGACTTTTAAATAATTTCATAAATTTTGATTTCTGTTTATTTCTGCATAGAAAGAGTTATTTTTTCTGGCGCTCTCAACACTAGAACTTCCTGCAATTAAGATACACCAATGTTAAACTTGTTATTTTGATTGGCTTCGTTGCTCTAATTTTAAGCTTAAGAATCATAGATAACTTACTTTGATTCATATTATATTTATTATATACTGTGCATTTTTATGTTGTTGTTTTTTTTTTTTGCCAAGAAGGGATCTCTAACTGCCTACATTCCGATCTGCAGATCTACACCTTTGTCAATCAAGCAACAATGGAGATGTGAAAAAATCTTATTTTAAATGACTTTAGTTACCGCATTTAATGTTAAACATATCTATTTTCCTTTCGTTTCTGAACTTTTCTTTGAAAAAATCTTCTCTTCACTGGTACTTTTGAGCTTAATAGCTTCTACCTTATTGTAACAGCAAACTTTCACATAGCTGCCCAGTTTGATACATTGAAATCGCTTCTAGCTAAAAATTTGAGGGAAAATACAAAAATTACTTTTTTTTTACTCTCAAAAAATGTTGGAAATTGATGAACGCAGTTCGTGTTCTTCATGCTCAAAAATATCATTGCTTGTATGATTATGCAATGTTTAATGCAATGTTTTTAAAGTAAAAGCAGCTTACAGGAATGTCATTCTAAAAACGTGTAAGTAGTCATATTTCTTTCACTGGTGACCGTATGCTTCAGTTTTGTATATTTTAACATGTATTATATAGATACAATGAGTAGTATATAAAGTAATTAATAGCGGACCTCTGGAGAGTTAAGATCTTGAGTGACAGCCCTCACCTAGCTGTCACTCAAGCTGACTAAAATTGTCAAAATTCGTACCGACGGGTTGTCGGCACCACACTCTGAAAGTAAGGTGGAGAGGACTGTCAACAGTCCTCCCCTACTCAACTGCAACATTTAGTGCTTCTTCAGTTGTGCTTCCTTTTCCTATGAAAATTGTTTGCTTATTCATTATCTACTAGTACAGATCCGTGTGGTCGTCATAAATTCGATAATTTTTTTGTAAATAACTTAAACTCTTTAACAAGATGCAATTATTGAGTATTTAAAAATGAATCGATTATTTAATTTTTCCTTTTCTTCTCACTTCGACGATTTTTCCATAGATATACATCCTCTAACCACAACCCGTATATTCCAGGACAAATGTAATCGATTTCTAATTGTTTGAAAACATTATTCTTTAAAATATATAGTTCTTATAAATAATTCCTTTCAAAAAGCTAAACCTCGGATTGAGCGCAGCTTTTAAAATGTAACCGAACCCCCTTCTATCCATGTAATAAATTATTAGCAGTCAATTTTTTTAGAAGTGTAACATTATTTATAAAAGATTTCTGAAAGCACACTGTTGTTTAACCACCGTTTATTGCTGTGATTGCCCCCACATATCAAGAAAATAAAACTACTTTAAAAGTACCCTTTCCTTTGATAAAAGCAAAATCAAGAAAGACAATTCTCTAATGCCAGAAACATGACTGTAACAATAATAGAAACCATAACTTCAGTAATAAGGGGGCAAAAATTATCGCTATATTTTTCAAGGTCTTCTGAAACCACCATATGTATTCATGATAAAAAAGAAAGTAAATATTATGGTAATGGATTTATAAATCATAAAAGTACGATAATAGCTTTAAATATTTTTAATTAGAAATCCATAGCTTTTTCTACAGCTTAGAGACCTGTGAATGCATCCTATAGCTTCCAAAAGTTCGATGCTCCCGTCCCTTACTTTGACAGTTTACTCTAATCTATCCTAATAAGCATCCATTGGATGATCTCGGGGCTCACACACATGTAGATTTTCAGAGGAACGCTATACGACATTTAGATGGGATGTCCGTCAAATCCTATTTGAGATTACATACAAACTTGAAAAAAAAGCTAGGAAACTAAAATTATTAGTGTCGATGCTGGAGTTTTACAGATATAATTTTAAATAATTTTAATGACTATCCGCAAATCTCACCAAGCTCACTTGCGACTAGGTAAATTCTGACGATGGTGCATTTACTTGAGAATTTTTTTAAAGAAATGACAAAGATTTGGTTGATCACAACTGAGGAAAATTGGCAGGATCCAGATATTGGAGAAATCTTTCAACCAAATTCAAAATATCCATTTGAGACGCACTGGGTGGTTGATATGTGGATAAATCAATAAACAAAAAAGCAACCTTGAAAGAAGACTAAAGGCCTGGATTAAAAGAATATTTTCAACCTTCTTCTAAGACTGGGGGTCAAGCACGAATCTCATGAGCTGTTCCGACGATTTGATAAACTCTATTGATTTAACTCCATTGCTCGCAGATATTAAATATGTTTTAATATGAATAAAGCACTTTGTTTGCAAAAAATATCACCTATGTGCATTGCCCTGATTTGGGGAGAAATATAGATGCAGTATGTCATCAAAAGTTTGTTTTCACAATAAAAATTCTCCTTCTGGCTCCAGTTTCTATTTTTTCCATATTTTTATTAACTTGCTTTCTTGTTTGTGTGTGTGTCTTTGTCCAGTACAAATCTTGCAATCAATTTTTAACTAACTTCTCGACTAGCTAGACATTTGAAACTTTAGAATAGCTCAGAACACGATGACAAATAATTTTTTTAATACGTTTTAGCCATCTTTAAGCAAATTTTTACCATGTTTTTATTATTTTCAGTTATTTTTGTTCTGTAGACTGGTGCAGCCATCTATCGACCAGAACGGGAACGAAAAGTTAATCGCAAGTTAACTTCCAATTAACTTCATTTTCTTTCAAGTTGATGGGATAATTCATCAAAAAAAATTTAAAAAGTACCTATTAATACATAGAATTGTCAAGTTTATATGATTCAACAGAAAATTTAAAAAACATGGTATATAAAAAGTTCTTTTTATCTTGTAATTATTAAAAGTTTCTAATATAAAGAATTCAATATTGGCATGCACATAATATAACTTTCTTTAATACATAAAATTTCACGGAGTAAAGTAAAAAAACTGGGAATTTATCGAGGACTGGTATACTATATATCTTTTAAAACGCTTATTGGTTCTTTTACAAGACATTAATGGAATAGCATCGATTCAATGAATAATTTCCCTGTATACCATCAGTCTCAAGATATTTTTAGATAGATTTTCTTCAGTAAATATTATCTATGGATTACATATAGATAGATGAAATGATACTAAATATAAACAGAAGAAATCAATGTCAGCCAACATTCATCTCTAAACATTTAGGTTAAAATCACTCAAAGTATTAGTTTTCAATTTTAACTAAAAAAATTTTGTGTTTGGTGTTACATTGCAGTAACAATGCAACAGGTCCTCATTGTGATTGAAATTTTGGAAAAATGTAAGAAGGGAAGTATTGAGACTAAAAATTGATAGGCATCCGTTTGATATTTCTATAGCTTATTCTTCCTCTAATGGGAAGAAGGACAAATTTAAAAGAAAAAAAGTTTCTGAAGTTCTCTTCAAATCTCCATATTTTATTACTCAAAGATAAATCAAACGGCAAAAATTATATATATATATATATATATATATATATACAGTCGATTCCGGTTAATCGGACCACATCGGGACGCGATCATTTTGGTTCTAATAACCGGCTGGTCCGATTACACGAACATGCCCTATTAGGCTTATGCAATAGGATTTGTTTCGGTTCTTTAGGATTCAGTCCGAATAAGCGGCTGTTTCGACTAACCGGGGGTCCAATTAACCGGATTCGACTGTATATTCGAACACACGTTTGTGTTTCCAAGTACGGTTCCTCAACTTAAATGAGTCAAAACATGTCGGCCTGCAGGAATCTTGAAGTATAAAAATAAAAATTACCTCTTCACCGATTTGTTAAGATTTCACTGTTGATTAAGACGATTTGCATAAGCCCAAATTACAGAAGGTAGTAATAACAGTAAAACCACGATTCCCTGCTAAGGATGATATGAGTGGTGTAGAATCAAAACTAGCAATCTCCTTTTTTCCTTTCAAAATTGAGTTAAGGATAGTTTCTTTATAGTATTTCAATCAGATTAAAACGAAAATGTTGGAAAATGGCCCACTAATTAAAAATAATGTGGAATTTTTTCTAAGAGAAATTTCAAATTTATATCTTCAAAATTTCATAAGATGCAGTTCTTTGCCCTTTACCCCAAAAAAAAGTCTGTTGGAGATTTTTAGTTTTGATCCTATACCTCTAATATATTATATCCTATTTCCAATATTAAATTATTATTATAACAAGATATAAAATTTTGGTCTTAATTAATGTGTCTTTGAATTTCTGAAAGAGAATTTTAAATATGGGGTTACAAGAAATGGAGTAATAACTTAAATACTGGATTAAATTATTTGATTCACCTGCGGTTTAAAAAGAGGAACAAGCATTGGAGCGTTCGAATCAGTATAAAAAGGGTTGCACATTTATCTTGTTTTAAATACATGGTGTCTCAAAAAACTTTGACACATTTTAAAAATTTATATTAAAAAAAGTATTCATGGTAGGAACTAGAAAAATTCACATACGTGTTACCTTATATATTAGAGTTTTTTTTTAGTATAGTCAATAAATTTCAAAATGTGCTCCTTTGTGGCACGGAGAATATCCAGTCTGTAATCCATATCCGCCCATGTGCGATCCAACATGGATCCGTAACACATGAAATTGCAACAATTATGCGTTTTTTAAGTTCTGTAAGACTGTCCACTTTTGTTGAATAAACTTTGTCTTTGACAAATCCCCAAAGAAAAAACTCAAGAGGTGTAATGTCTGGAGATTGAGGCTGCCATTGGATGGGACCATCTCGTCCAATCCACCCGTTTGGAAATTCCTCATTTAAAAATACTCTTACAATCATACCCCAATGAGGCGGTGCACGTCTTGTTGCCAAGGATTTTGGGATGTAAATAAAAAATTTGTGGGACAGCAAAAATCTGAATCATGTCTAAGTAAATTTCTTTTGTTACTGTCTGTTCATGGAAGAAGAATGGTCCAATCACACGATCTGCCATTAATCCGTACCACACATTCACTTTAAAAGTGTTTCTGATATGTCCAATGACATGATTGTGGGTTTTCAGATCTCCAAATTCTGACGTTGTGGCTGTTTACTTGCGTAACAGATTCGGTTTCGAAATATCAGCCAACACATGTTGCTTTCTCTGATGGAGTAGCCATTTTACAACTTTCGCTTTCACGGAACAACTAGTGCCCTCTGTTGAACTTTTTTGACACAGAAAACACTCTAAAACAGACTAAATTTTTAAATGTGCCAATGTTTTTTGAGACACCCTGTATATTTAAGTATACAGGCAGACGCGTTTTCTTTGATTATCTGTATTAGATGGAATACTTGAAGTTAGAGCATCATATTTTTCCACTGCTATCGATTTCTTTAAATCTTAATTATTATTTTCATTTCTTTGTTTCGAAAAATTTCAGCATTTTAGCACTTTTATGTTATCTTGTTTATAGTAATTTCACTTATACTATAATTTAGATTTTGTATTACCGATTACCGAATCCATAATTAATTTAACAATACCACACAAATACGAAAAAAGACAGCATGAAGCAGAAAAAAAAGAATAGCAGATCTATAACGAATATAATGGCTGGTTTTCTGATTAATACGGAACAAAATCGCACTTACGACATTTCGGTAACCCTCATGATCCAAACATCTTTATTCATCTCTATGGGAATAATATGTTTGTAATCTTTTGTTATTCCTTGCACAAATACATTTAAACATTTTTATTTGTTCTTCCTGTTCCGTTCCCTTATAATCAAAACTACGCTGAAGTGTCAGAATAATTGGCATAGACGATCATTGTCAGAACATGTGGCAATACTCATTTCCTCGAAGATGTTTTCGCCCGCAAACATTTTATATAGAGCAGAGAGATTGGTCTATATAAAATGATAAGATTATTGAGATAATAATAATAAGATTATTGAGAGCAAGAAATCAAGAAAACCATGTACAAAATGCGAGCTAACTCGAAAAATGAAGCATTAAAATTAAGGGAATTTTTTGCAATATTTTCACTTCGCAAATTTTTGCTCATACCAAAAACGCACCAACGAGTATATACACGCCTCAAGAAGTAGATTGAGTAGTGAGCATGGCAAGCGATCATGATTTGGATGAATCTGAGCGAGGTACGATAGTCGGTGTTCGTGCGATGGGTCATGGCATTTCGGAGATACACGCAATGTTAGATTTTCGACTTCGATCATTTCAAGGATATAACTCGAATAGAAGAATTCCTGTAAAACATCAAACCTACTGCAACAGTGTGGCCGTCGAAAGACTCTGAACTCCGTGCCTGGCGTCTTCTGTCGACGATCATATCAGGCGAAAGGGTTGCACATTGGCTCAAATATGCTAAGGCCTCTACCAACATCAGCGTGACTGTACAACGTTCACTGTAAGATATCGGCGTTAATAGCCGATGCCCAATGACGTATTAAACAGGTATCCAGTGTTTTTTTTTGGCACTTCAGTGTATATGATAGAAAAAACTATTAATTAATTTAATTAGTGACCAAAGTGAGAGATTATTATGTATGTAGCGTCAAAAAATAAAAGTAGATCTATATCACGTGTTATTTTTAATTTTGCTATAAGAGCATAGTCATACAAATCACTGTTCGGTTATCCTTTACTGGTCCACATTTCCTTGTTCATCTCGAACGGAACAAGATATATCTACGATTCCGAAATGCTCCGATTTGATATATAAACACACCGTATGTAACCATCATTCCAGTGATAGACAGAATGAAATTCGTTCTTATACTAAATAACCCCAAAGCGGTTACATAGGCGGTTTCTAGACTTGATGTTGTCAGAAAGGAGAGTAAAATCAAAATTGTTGAGGACGTCAGGTGACTGCTTTACTACAGAATTTGAGAGTTCGATCAACCTCATTTTTCAAATCTTCGTTTTGCGTAGGGTACTTTGTCGCCGCTTTCTTTTTTACTCTTCCCCATTTCCTTGTTCATCTCGAACGGAACAGATATATCTACGATTCCGAAACGCCTCCGATTTGATATATCAACACACCGTATGTAACCATCATTCCAGCGATAGACAGAATGAAATTCTTTCTTATACTAATAACCCCAAACCAGTTACATACGCGTCTGTAGACTTGATGTTGTCAGAAAGTAGAGTAAACATCAAAATAGTTGAGACGTCAGGTGACTGCTTTATTACAGAATTTGAGAGTTCGATCAACTCATTTTTCAAAGCTTCGTTTTGCTTAGGTACTTTGTCGCCGCTGAAAGTCATTACAAAGAAATGTATGAAAGTCGAAATACAAGACATTGACAGGAGTGCATCGACTTCAGGGGAGCGGAAAGCGTTGATCGTTAGATAAATATAGGCTCATTAAGTTGAAAACATTGTTAATCACAGCCGCGTAAATAATAAACGCGCAAGCACTTAGAGCATTATCCATATCTTGGATGCTAAAAATTATACTCTTAAATAGAGATATATTTTGTGACACGGTGACAAATGTTAAAGGTTGATTTTGACAAATTTTCTAAGATTTTTTTCCGTACAATCCGAATAACTGACCGGAAATGCGATACAATTTAGCACAGAGAAACAACGCAATGTAAAGTGTTGCTGTACTGGTGTTGTAGGTTATCAGGACTGAAAACAATATCATCCAGTTATAGTAATAAATAAATATACTGTCTGCTGGAAAAGGACTGAAGGTTTGTAAGACTGCATTGAAAGCGGTCCATTGCGTAACATAATAGAATAGAATCATCAACCATGCAAAAGTTGCTATGCCAAAAAGCACACGATGAAAAGAAGTATGATGAATGACTTTTCGTAAATTGCAACAGAATTCAAATCCATTGAGAGGTGAGCTATTTTTAGAACTGAAGTGACAATCTTATGTCTGTTTATTATAAAAATCACCATAATGACATAACCAGTCATGCAATGCACAAGAAAACAAATTCGTGCAGCAGCTGAAGGCCATAAGAGATGGTTATAAGTGCATTCTACTGCAACACAAAACGTTCTGAGAAGAGTAACTAAATGCACCAAATTTTAATTAAACTACTTACAACCTTTCGTTTCGGCCACAACAGTGAGGGAGAAACAGGCAAGCCTATTAATACGGCAACTGTTAAAATCACTTGAAAGACGTGGATTTTTTCCTTCTTCCTTTTAATTCTCCGAACTTTACTCTGGAATTTTGATACGGTTATATTCTAAATCGTCCCAATTTTATCATCAGTTGTCGGTCTACTTTCATAAGTCAAATCTTTAAGTTGTAAAAGTTATTTGGTACTTTTAACATATTAGTCGTTAAAATTGTTTTTATCTCAGTTAATGACAAATGATGATTTCTGTGCTATTATCTGTAGAAAAGCACGGAATAGCTATTGCTTCAAAGTTACAGCAGGCAAACGAGAAGATCCTACCTGATAATATATCAGTATATACAGAGCCCTTGTAGTTAAAAGCAATGAAACTTGACGTAAAAAATCTTTCTAAACAGTTTTACGTCCGCTTAATTGGGTTTAAAAATACGTTCAACACACCTGCAAGCATGCACAACTCACTGAAGTTCCATAATAGACAAGGATTTTTTTTCTGTAAGGATGTAATTTTTTTTTTAAATCGTTTCAAAAAGAAATTGTTTGTATCATATAGCTTTCATAAAAATGCCTAATAAATGCGCTCTGTTTTTTTTCTTACGTTTACCAGTTGAACTGGTAAACGTTCATGTTATTGGCATAATAATTAATATTTTTTGTTTCCGCGTTTTCAATCCTAAAACAATCTGAATGTTCTTATATTTAATTGGTGTTTATTGATTTCCTGTACTAGAAGGTGTATTGATTTCTGTACGAAGTTTCACAGCACACTTTTGAAAGACAATAATTTTTATTTAAAGAAATGTTATTCATTACTCACATCGATTTTATATGCAATATTTTATATTTCAAAAATGTTTTTCTTTTGGCGGAAAATTCTTTTATCGAAAATAATTTTATGATAATTGTATTTTTTCTAAAGAAAATGGAACTAAAAATCTTTTTTCATCTTGAAATCACAATTAGAATGACATTATTTTGTTAATGTATAGTTTATTAATGAAATGGCAATAAACAAAGGTTTTTTAGACAAATAAATACTCATCTTTTGAAATTATGTTCCTAAACAAATAAAAATACTAAATAAAACATTTTCTGTTGGTTAACAAATAATACCTTTTAGATTCTACTTTTAAGTGATATTCATTTATAAATTATAGTAATGTACAAATTTTCAATCTGAATTCTAAATCGCCCTATGCACTTCAGTTTGTAAGATAAATTGTAATTTTAATAACATGCATTTCAAAATAACAATCTACCGTCTGAACATGTAATAAACAATCTCTGAAGTGAGCAGTGGCGTAGCGAGGGAGGGGGGGGGGGGCAAGGGGGTCTATCATACCCCGAGCGCCAAATGGTCCTTTTCACTGATTCTATATATAATATTACTATATGTTTTTCGGGGGGGGGGGGGGGCGCCAAAAAGGTATCGTGCCCGGGGGTGCCAGTTATGCTTGCTACATCACTGGAAGTGAGGTTGAGATTCAAAATCTCTGTACTGAGTGTTTCTGTATAGTAACATTGTAAGGCTTTTTAAGTCGATACTTGTTTAGGTTTTAGGTATTTGTTGAACCTTCAAGTTTTCATCATATCTGTACACAAGTTTCTGTGAAGCACAAATATTCAGAATCAAAATATCCCCAATAAAATTATAATCTTCACATCAGACTTAAGGTGGCAGCTACAACAAGACTCAATAAAATAGAAATCTTGATTTCATCTTCTGAAATCTAGAAAGGTGTTTTGTTTTTGTGTTGTTGTTGTTTGTTTGGTTGGTTGGTTGTTTTTGGGGGGGTCTATGTAGTGCAGTATTGCCAGCCATGCGCAGTATGTCATATAAATACATGTTGACCAGCAATTTTATTTAAATATATACGCAAGTCACCGGGAAAGACTGAAATTTTGAAATGAAGTACGGCATTTTTTATTTTCTGATATATGTTTTCTTTATATGGAGGTCTGGGATTCAAAGTTTAAATGATAAAATGCGAGGATTTGCCTGAAACTCATTCTGGTCATAGTAGAGGTAGTTTTCAAGTAAAGCAATGTTCAGTTGATAAAAAAAATTTCCAATATAACTTTCCTTATCCTAAATTGTCTTCAATATTTGCATGTAAAAACACGAGTTTACTCGGCACCGGATGTGTTAAGAACTGGAAGCTGGATATTGTATTTTACCTGGTAAATTCACCTTTTGTTTAAAAGTATTGCATAATATGCATTCAATGAGAAATAGTAGTATTTAAAAGTAAGCCGGACAATTAATACCTCGGTTTGCCTATATTATGCTAGAAAGCCTAAACACATGCATATATGCGTACAAATGCATTTTATTTTCTGTAGATTCATAAAATAGATAGGAAGATCAAATAAAACTGAATTTTAAAAAGAAGAATTTATTCCATACCTATGTACATTGGTACCTTAAAGTTAAACGCAATTGTTTAAAGATGCAAAGGAACGGTCTGACATCAGCAGAACATCAGATACTTCTGTGCAGATTAATTTACAGCTAAACGAATCTCTGCAACGTTTCAAATATCATGCGATCGTACTAGATAGCTGTTTTGTTGTACCAACGGGTACATATCTAGTACCATTTAAATTCTCTGCGTACAGCTTACTTTTGAGCGTCGTGTTAAGTTTTCTTATAATAGCTTGAAACATGGGAAAAAAGTAGTTGTCAATGTTGATAGGAATCTTCATACGGCAAGAAAACATCAGAAGTTCAGTTTGTGTCACAAAATAAATTTATTTTAATGAGAATACTTGAAGCAGAATAGTGCCCTCCCAACTTCATTTGAAATAAATTTAAACGTTAATAGAAGTTCAGTTAAAATCGGAAAATTGTAGAAAACTTGTGAGAAAGTTTTTTTTTTCCGCCTTTTCAAACTGTGAAACTAAAGATTACGATTATGTATTTTTAACAATGATATGATCCTTAACAAAAATTGGATGCTAATTTTTTTTCTCATTTTATTATACTATATTTATTTTTCTCGTTATATAACTTTTGAATACTACTCAAACATCAATTCTATTGTTATTCAATTTCGAAAATACATAATATTTCATATTTTAAGGACCGTCCGGCAGTCAAGGCGCTGAAGAGGGCCCTAACTTAATTCAATCCGTAACCCCCCCCCCCCCCAAAAAAAAAAAAAAAAAAAAAGTTGGAAGCATGCTTTGCCTATGGCTACTTGTGCGAATATCTAAGGAGAAGTGCCTCTGCATTAGAAGGAAAAATTATATATAAATATATCTATATATTTGCTGAAGTAGTGACGCTACTGACCACAGAGAGGGTCCACCTCGCGAATTTAGGTTATGAGGTGATGTATAATTGCGATTTTACTCACTTCAAATAGACGCGTGAAGAACGGTCACGTTCACCGTCTCTGTCTTATGGTAATGGCTTAATAAATCTGGTTGTTATATACGTATTTGTGTATGTTTTTTAAGTTTGTCTCCTTCGGCTCTTCGACTACGTGTAACAAGTAAAAATATTTTTAACATAACAGAAAATTGGCAGGATAGTTACCTCCGCCTAAGACTAGCTTAACATACATACATATATATATATATATATATATATATATATATATATATATATATATATATATATACTAGATGACCCAGTAGTGATTCGCTATTGCTAGATTTGAGTATATATACACTGCTGGCCACCCAAATTGCAACACCAAGAAAGACAAGAGATATCACAACAAAATTTATTTTGTAGATAACATGTTGACCAAGTATCAAATGATTAAATTTATAGACTTCTGTGAAGTGTGGTTCCTGCCAAATCAGTAGCCAGAGTAGCCGCCATTGTTGGAGATCACCGCTGCCACACGCCTCGGCATTGATTCAAAGAGACTTTGGATGAGTTCTTGGGGTACAGCAGACCAAGCAGCTTCCACACGTTGCCAAAGTTGATCTGCTGTGGCAGCTGGGGATGGAATCTGGGTCAATCGTAGAGCAACCATGGACCACATGTTTTCTATCGGCGAAAGATCCGGAGAGCGAGGCGGCCAGGGAAGCAATTCAATCTGGCGATTGACGAAGAACCGTTGGACAATGCGTGCCACGTGTGGTCGCGCATTATCCTGTTGAAATATGGCTGTGGGCAAGCCCTGAAGGTAAGGAAGGACAACTGGCTCCAACACCTCGGAGATGTAGCGCTGGCTGTTTAAAGGAGGTGTGCGAGAGTGTACTAGAGGTGTGCGAGAGTGATATCCAATACCGCCCCATACCATAATACCCGGTGCGGGACCAGTGTGGCGGTGCATAACGCAGCTGTTCAGCATCCTCTCTTCACGGTGTCTCCAGACTCGAAGGCGACCATCATGGTGTTGCAGACAGAAGCGTGACTCATCAGTAAAGACAATTTCATTCCATTCTTCCAGTCCACATCCTTCTGTCATCGCACCATTGGCGGCGGAGACGTCTGTGGTTCTGCGTCAAGGGTAGACAAAGCAATGGACGTCTTGCGTACAGACCTCTCTGCTGTAAACGGCGTCGAATGGTACGCGCAGACACTGGATAATGCGTTACAGACTGCAT
Organism: Dolomedes plantarius; assembly: GCA_907164885.2. Lineage (NCBI taxonomy): Eukaryota > Metazoa > Arthropoda > Arachnida > Araneae > Dolomedidae > Dolomedes > Dolomedes plantarius. Next base: position 157,240,029 of record OU015492.1, read on the forward strand.
GTGCTATGGTATGGTTCGTGATGTGACTGAGCGATCCGTCACTGCCATGCGCACAATTTGCCTGTCATCACGTGAAGTGGTGCGCTGAGGTGGAAGCGATCGAACACGCCGGTCCGTCGTACCCTCCTGCATCCAACGATCACATATCCGCATTACAGTTGTTTGGTTTCGTCCAACACGACTACAGATTTCCCTGAAAGATAATCCACAATCTCGGTAGGCCACTATCCTTCCTGTATCGAACTCGGATACTTGATCAAAAGATGATCGCTGTTTTCGACGAGGCATAATTGATCGTTTTTTTTTGAAAAAAACCACAAGAAAAACACAATTGCCGAACTTGAAATCGTCGAATCTCCAAGCCTTAAATAGCGCTTTGAAGCGGCGCCACAGGCGCGTGTGATGTGGGTGTGCGCTGAAATTCTAATCATTTGCATATCTCACCTCCGCTAATGCATATTGTAAATTTCATGTTATTTGCATGTTTCCTTGAGGGTGTTGCATTTACAGTGGCCAGCAGTGTATATATGCAAATTAAATGAACACAATTGAAAGTTTGATAACAATTATCGTATTTAGTTAAAAGTAGATATTTTCATACGCATTAAAATTTTTATGCTTCGGATTACATAAATTGTGATTACTGTTTTATTCAATTTTAAGTTCATTGCAATGCTCTTGGATATACAATGTTTTTGGTGATTCTATTTGGCATATATACAAACAAATCCCTTGGTTTTCCTACACGGGAGCATGCAACGTTGTCCATGAAAAAAACATGGATTCTCCAAATTCAATCCACATACTTGCAATGATTGACCTTGTGATTTGATTATCGTTATTCCAAAAGCCAGTTTAACTGGAAATTGCAATCATTTGAATTGAAATTGCATATCTGTTGATATCATTGGTATACGTGATATTAGCACATCATCTCCTTTGAATTTACCAATTAAAATTGTTGCTTCAATTACATTGTTTAATAATCCCTTGACTGCCAATCTGGCACCATTGCAAAGACGAGGTGAATCAATGATTCTAAGAAGAATGATAGGAATACAAACTTCAGATTAATGCTGTGTGGTGGAAATCCAGATAAATCAAGTGAATTTAAGAATTCAGTTGGAAAATTTACTGCAGTGGCGCAACCAGGATTTAATCTTGGGGAGGGGTGGGGGCGAGTTGAACGGATAAAAATATTTATAATGCAAATTCCATATTCATAATGCAGATTCTATTTCTTTGGGGGGGGGAGGGCCCCTTGGCCCATCCCCTGGGTGCGCCGCTGATATACTGCTCCATCTTGATCTATTACAGTATATATTGATTTGTAAGTAGCTGTTTCTCCTGGTAACATACAGAGCTTACAGACAACATGTCTTTTTACGTGGAGTGTCAGAAAACCCTCTCCCTCCTTCAAGACTCGTGGGTCATTGACTTTACCCCTCGCCTCCCTCACAGGAATGTGAACATCTACATGAGTTGTTAAGTGCTGCTATCCGTATGCTTTTTTTGAAGTAGAGATTCATAGATAATATCTGAACAGACGGCGAACGAAAAATATTTTTAACTTTCTTTCTACTGGTCAGATCGAGGATTTTAATAGCTTTAAACCTTCTCGGGACAACACAGACCATTTTGCGAAAAACCGCGTGTAAATCGGTTCAGTAGTTTTTAGTCTATAGCGGGCACACATATGAACATTGCCTTTTATATATATAGACAAGGCTTTTTTTCTTGGGCTTCGCGGGGATACGGCGTATTCCCACCCTTTTTTAGGTATTCTTTTGGCTTAACTTAACCAAAATTTTGAGAAACTTACGAATCAGTTGTTAATATAAAACAAAATGTATTTTTTTAATTGCGAGTTTTTTGTTCCCCTGTGACGGGACGTGTGAAAACACGGTACTAAAAATACGCACCTTTATTTGAAAAAGCACCGTATACCCACCTATTTTTTAGAAAAAAAGCACTGTATATATATATACAATCTTTGTCCAGAAAGTTCGGTGAATGACGTCATAGTGCTCACGCTCGTAAGGGTTTGCAACCGGCGCATACCGTGCCGGACAGCTGAAGACTGGTCTGAACCAGTTCCTGAGCGGCGGCTCTGCGAGTTAGCTTATCGTGTGGAAACAGTTCATTGTAGAGTGAAGGTGTTGTGCGCTCGGTCGAAATTTAAAATGGATCAGAGAACGAATGTGATGTTCTGTTTCAAACTTGGAAAATCAGCGAAAGAGACTCATGAAATGCTGCTAAAAGTTTACGAAGAAAGTGCTGTCACCTTGAAATGCGTGTATGAGTGGTTTAAACGCTTCCGAGAAGGGCGGGACACCTTTGAAGACCGAAGTAGTCGGCCTACAACTGCAAGCACTCCGGACAATGTACATAAAGTGAAGGAATTGCTGGCCAAGGATCGTCGTGTGACAGTGCGAATGATAGCGGAGGAAGTGGGAATCGGTCGTGAGATGGCCCACCTCGTTCTGACCCAAGAATTGGGTAAACGCAAACTTTGCTTCCGACTTGTGCCCCACACTTTGACGCCGGAACAAATGCAAATTCGGCTTGACGCTTGTGAAGACTTATTCGACATGTCGGGTCGAAGCCCAAATTTCCTGAAAACCATTGTCACGGGTGACGAGACCTGGTGCCTGAAGTATGACCCCGATGGCAAGCGTCAGAGTATGGAGTGGTGAGGTCCAGGGTCGTCGAAAAGCAAGGTGCGAAGTGAGAAATCCCGCATCAAGACAATGCTCATGGTGTTCTTCGACTCTGAGGGTCTCATCCATAAAGAATACCTCCCTGAGGGCACCACGTTAAATGCCGCTAAGTTCGTGGATATACTGAAACGTCTGCTGCAACGAATCAATCGGGTACGCCTCCAGTACGCCAAGCAAGACAACTGGACCCTGCTTCACGACAATGCGCGGCCCGTGCTCAAAACTCCTTCGGACTATCGCTATTGTCCTCCGGAAAAAATTCAGATCATTAAACCTGAGAAAAAAGTTAAGGGGGGTGACTAATAAAATAAACAAAAATTAAACAAAATTAAACCGAGCCGTACCAGGTTACTGACGACAGGTTAAGCCCATGGTATGCGATTTCACGCAAGTACGTGCCACTTCAATCATCATAGCTGGTCCTAACAAATTAACCCTAACATGCCCGCTTTGATCGGGGCTGAGCCCTTTCCGCCGACGGGGAATCCTAACTGCCAATAGAACGTTCTAGACCAGGTAGAACAAAAAAAAACATTTTTTTTACGATGAGCTCAAACTAAAATACTAAGATGGGGACTGAGAAAATAGAGGACCCCCCAACTAAGGGAAGCTGGCGAATTCGATGCTTGCACTGAATCTGGAGACGTCTCCCCCCCCACCACCACCATGCCTAAACAAAAGTTTTCTACTTTAGCCGGTTCTTGTGGATCCTCTGTAGAATAATTTGAAGACGTCTTCTTTGCTGCTTGTTGTGTGCTATCCCGGGAGGGTTACTAACAAGTCCCCTAGTTGTTTTTGGCTCTCCGAACCAAAGGCCTCTCCGGGAGAGCCGGCTGTACCATTGTCGTCTTCTTTCCGTTGCCGTGATCCAGGCTGTGCACCGTAGACCCTAACCAGTCCTCTATGTGTTGGCACAAATTTTCTTCTTTCTTGGCTTGGCACTTCCTACATTACTTGGAGAAAAAGTTGGGGGCCCTGCGGTTCGTATGAATATATAAGAACAGTTTTTGTTTTTTTAAGTTTTTTTTAAGTTTTTTTTTAATATAGGACAGAAGAAGTGAGCAGAAGCAGGATAGTAATTAGAGAGAAAGTTAGTGGTGTGTTAGTAGGGCAACTTGGGGGCCTGAGTGTTAGTTATTAATAATAATAATACGTACCTGGAGCAACGAAAGAAGGGTTATGTTTTGTAATGTGTAAGTGTTAAGAACGTGTTGTGTTGTTGTGGTGTTTTTAGTGTGGAAGTCATTTGTTAACCTTTATAGTCGTGATCCGACAAATCATTATCTTGTAGAAGTAATCATAACTGTAGAACCAACTCTTATTTACATCTGGTTTATTGACACATTAAAATCTTGGTAAAATAAATCATTTACAAAGGTTCGTTCCGACGAACGTTAATTCACTCATGAGAGCAGGGCTCATTCTTCAAAGTCCAAACGAGACCCCCGTCTCTCCGTACGCGTGGTGACCTTTCAACAGTCCAAGTCTATTCTCCTCCTTCATTCGCAACACCGTCGTTATTTATCCATTCTTCTCAGCCCTTTTCTCGAACCATCTCGAACCATCTCGAATCATCTCGAATACCCGACCTTTTCCGGTTCCGCCCTCTGCAGACCACCTATGGTGAATTTCTTTCCTGCCGACTTCTCCAAGGGAAAAACGCGCCGCAAATGAGTTTCACAAATCATTCTAAATGACTCGCGTACTTTTTCCCTTTTGTCGCACATCTCCAAAGGTGTATATCGTTCGACACCTGTTTGCGTTTATTTTGGGCTTATTGAAGACGCTATTACATACCTTCATCAATTCCACTTAAGAATGGGAGACGAGAGTCTGACATCATTTATATTGTCTATGTTTTGGAACAGTCAGTGCATAATTGAGGGGTTCACAACCATAGTAGACCAAGTCCGTATTTTCAAAAAATGGAGATAGTTCATGTTGGATAACTTAAAAACATGTTCTATTTACTGCCATAGTAAATCAAGTGATTAATACGTTTTCTCTCCCAGAGATGGCCCCTGTAGCAACAGTGGGAAAAGAAAGTTCATGAATGCTTCACAGCCATATTAAACCAAGTCCATAGGACATTTTAACATCGAGTACAGTTGAATAATAGATTTTGTTTAAGCAAAGTTGGGGCCGTGTTTATAGATGTTTAACCAAAGATGATGTATCCGCCATTGTAGACTCCAAAGGCAGGCATAGCCTTGGGAACAAAATTGACATTTCTTATGTTGTGGCACACATTAAATCATTTCCTCTTATCAAAGTTAATTCTGAGAGAGGGATTCCAGGAACAATAATTCTGAGAGAAACTATCTTCATCATGATCTTTCCTTTCAAAAAATGTATGACATGTATGCAGAGGAATGCAGAGATAAAGATAAGGTCCCCATGAAAGAAAAATTTTATTATAAAATTTTCACAACGAAGTTCAATTTACATTTAAAGTTTCCAAGTACCGATACAAGTCGTTTGTGCGATGAAATTTCAACACAGTTGTCAGCAGAGAATGAAGAAAATATCATAAAAAGTCTTGAGACCAAAAAGGAACTCCATTTGCGGAGAGCAGAGTAGGCTAGAACCGAAATAAAAAGAGAAAAGGAAAAAGCTTCAGATGATAGATACTGCTGTACTTTTGACTTACAGAAAGCACTTCCCTTTCCTAAACTCACAACATCAGTAGCTTATTATAAACGTAATCTCTACGTTTATAATTTTGGGATACATTCCTTTAATGATAATATTGGATTCATGTATCTATGGGATGAGACAGAGGGCGGAAGAGGCTCTCAAGACATTCAAGCATTCTCTTAAGACATCTTAAAAATAATGCTGCATCTCATAAGGATATTGTTCTATACTCTGATGCCTGTTGTGGGCAAAATCGGAACATCAAAGTGGCCCTTAGGGCCTGTTCACTTAGGAGTCCATTGCGTTGCGTTAAGGAAAAGATGACGTTCAGACGAAAATAAACCAATCATAGGCCTCCAAACGATTAGCAATGAAATTTTAACGCCTATGATTGGTTTATTTTCGTCTCAACGTCATCTTTCTCTTAACGCTACGCAACGAACTCCTATGTGAACAGGCCCTTACACTGCTGAAACTAGTCAATAGCACAGACATTGTAACACAAAAAATTGACCACAAATTCATTGTCTCTGGTCACTCCTTCCTTCCCAATGATGCAGAATTTGGAGTGATTGAAGCAGCAAGTTCTAAGAAAGAACATACAGTAACCACCGCTTATAGTTATCAGTGATTATAAGAATCAACCGTTTATAAGAATCAATATCGCAAAAACAAAAACAAATGTATTATTTCCATGTTAAAATTTTCGCTTTAAAGAATTAATCCACCGGTTTTAAGAATCAGTTTACACTCTTCGCTTCCCTTTCATTTTTCCAAAAAAGCCGCTTAAACCCTCAAAAGGTGCGAAGTTCTTTCTTTATTATTTTTAAAAGAAAGAATGATAACATGGGATGGAATACAGTCGTAAAATGCATCCCTTTCTTTGTTAGACATAACATAATAGTTTCCCCTTAAACGCTTTAGCACTACACTGCCCTATTAGCTTGACACAGGGTCATCTTTACCCGTCCGGGTCAGATTTCACTTTTCTCCATTGAAAAAATAAGACAGGGACTCTTTTTTTTCCCACCTTCCACATCCTGGTTGCGGCTTCCTGGACCCTGAAACACATAAATCTTCGGGGAAGTGTCCACTATCACTTAGAAAAAGTGACATTATTAGATTCAGCACGTTATCAAACCGTGAAACGTAAGCTAGATGGTTAATCTTGGTCTGAGACTATTGGTATTGAAAGAGGTATAAACAGCCTCCTGAAAACTTCATTACGTCAAACTACCATAGAAAACTTTTTCTTGCACCCTTCCTGTAGTTGAAATGCTAAACTGTTAAGCAGGTATGTTGTAACAAATATTGGATTTTTTTCTTCTCTTACTATAATCATGTATATCTACTTATAGGTCTAGAAATTAAGTTGTATTTTTAAAATTATAAAAATAATTTTAATAAAAGATAATTAATCTAAATTAACGAGTATTTTATAGTAAATTATCTAATATATGTATATATAGGTGTGTGTGTTTCTGTCCAAAAACCTAAATTTCGGCTATAAGAATCAACCGCTTATAAGAATCAAAAACAGTAATAACAAACGTGATTCTTATAAGCGAAAATCACTGTATTTACGTTCCAAGGGATTGGAAGGAAACTATAATAAATGTAAAGAGAAAACATCCTAAATTTACAGTCATTAATATTAAATATTCTGATTTCCTTTCTACAAGATCATTAGAAGATACCATCAGAAACAGAAAGAAGGACACCGAGGGAGCTCCTTTAAATTGGCTGAATATTAGATGGTTGCGAGTTATGAGAGGTTGTAATTTCATTTTAGTTCAAAGAAACCTTGAATGAAGATGTACCTTTCCGGGAAAATAATTTGCAAAAGAAGGCTCGTGGACGACAGTTGCTCTCTCCGTCATCTGTTACTCAAGAAACATTGCACATAGGTAGAAGAAAAATTAGTGTTGCTAAAAAGAAAGATATGATTGATCTCCTTCCATTCATTCCACTGATCCATCTTCATTTTTTCAAGAACCTTCCTGTGGAAACAAATACTAGGCTCCAGGACATTAGTTCGATAAAAGAGGAAGGTGATGATACTATTGCATACTGTGATTAAGAAAAGTTAAATGGCAGCATGAGTCAGGTTATTTTTTGTTTGCATTGGAAAAGTGAATCAAGAATTAAATTTTTATTCTTTTTCATTCACATAATGTATATTATTGTAGTTTTCTTTATTAATCTCTAACGTAGTATTCTTCCATGCAATAGAATGTTCATAGCCATAGCGAACCACGTCCAAGTTTTTTACTGAAAAACACAATATGAAACAGAAATATTTATTTCCTACTTATAGATGCAGGACAATTAAAAAGATATAGTTTTAACAATATTATGTCATATTTGTCTTTACAATATCACTTGACTAGAATTGATTGCACACAAAAAACTTCAAACCTTGATTTCTTCAATTTAGTTTAGATAGACTTGGTTCACCATGGTTGTGACCCCTCAATTTTCCTTACTTTTGGTTTAACCCATTTATTTTCTGCTAGTTGTTTAAACCAGATGTTATAATTAAACTGTGTTGGATTTATTAGCTGTGGGCACTTGTGGAGGGGGCATTTTATTAACTAGTGTAACCAGTCCCCCCTCTCGCCGCAAGTGCATAGGTCGGTGTCCCAAATTTTGAACCTATGCAGGTAAACCGGGAAGTTACCGAGAGCTGTGTATAGTTGGACTAGACTCAGGTCGCAGACTAGCCTATCTAATCGGACGGACGGGAAGAACTTGTATGTTTGTCTCCCGGTACTACAATTTTGCCAAATGTACTGCAGTTCTTCCATAATGGCTGTTTTTATTCTTTTCTTTAGCAACCAGCGTGGCCAAGGCCTTTTTGTTATTGACTGGGACTGGGAATTAGCCGAAAGTTTGGCCAGCTCGTCGGCACGTTCGCTGCCTTTGATGCCAATGTGTGCCTTTACCCGCTTTATATTGAAGTTGCCGTCCGATAACCTAATCAAGTCATGGAGCTCCGCTAGGTGTGGGTTCTTTGAGAATGGTTTATTGAATGCCTGAATTGATAAGTGACTGTCGGATAGTATTCTGAAGGGTTCGTTTTGGGTTTGAGCCCACGTGGTCGCCTGGATAAGGGCGTGGAGCTCGGCTTGAAATACGCTATTGCCACTGGCCAAGCGGACTGACCAGGTGTGAACTTCTTGGTCGTCCCGGTAGGCTACAAAGGCTGCGCCTGTGCCCAAGTCCGATTTCAACCCATCGGTGTTGATTTCTAATTGCCTAGAAATGGGGAACTCTTCCATTAGTACAGAATTTGCCGGATGGGTATGTCAAATATTTATATCTTTTAGGTATGCTTCCGCGTCGTACGTTACACCGAATAAATCCTGCTGCACACCTAGTCTGCTAACGAGACCTAGTACTGCCTCATATTTAACTGTGAGTTGAATGGATGGAATACCTGAAAGAACGTACAGTACTGAGGATAGGGAGGTGCGGTTGGCCTTGGTGATTGCTAAGAGGAAGTGTTGCTGACATTTGCCTAGCTCTTCCTCGCACCTTTTCTCCGCCTTGAGCCCCCAGATTAGAGCCCCAGATTAGATATGTTAAGATTTTCTCTGCGACCGTTTTGTACCAGATTTTGATTAGTTTTGGGTGGATACCTCAGGAAGGTTTCCCTGACTTGTGAATAATAGGTTTCCCTGACTTGTCTTATAGTGTGTGTACCAGTTTTGTGAGCTGTGTATTGTTACACCTAAGTATTTAATGTAGTCTACCGATTTGGGGGTTTTATTCTTGACTTTTATGCCTTCTATTTTATCTTTTTTAAGTAATCCTAGACCTGCTGGGATCCGAGGCCGGTTATAATACATGATTTGAGTTTTGTCCCAGTTGATATTTAACTTGTGTTTCTCCACTCAACGGTTGAATTTTCCTAGGGAATCGTTAATGTTTTTTATTAGTGTTTGATTATCCGGGCCCTTTATAGCTAGGGGGAAGTCGTCTGCGAAAGCTTGGATTCTAGTGTGGTTGGGCCAGGGCTGCGACCATGAAGCTACAGAAGGAGCGTAAGCTGCAATGGGGAATTTTTCGAAAAATGAACCGATTGTTGTCGCTCACCGGTAGAGGGCGAGACATACAAGCGAAGTGACTATTTTACATTGAGTTATACGGCGTGGTGGTGAAAGTTGTTTTATAAATTTTTAAATTTATTCTGTGTGCAGAAATATGCCAAACACGTGTTTTGCTCCGGGTTGTTCTACTGGCTATAGATCAGCCTTAAAAAGAAATAAAGAAACTGGACAGAGAAATCCTAGTATATTTGCTGCTCCTAAGGTAAGAACATTATTATTGTTTTGTGTTAATCATGAAGCTACAGAGCCATCATTTTTTTTTTAATTGTGCACAGAAATAATATATTTCTAGTTAAATTTTCTTAATATTGAATTTTATCACTATTAAGTTAGTTGATAAGTAAATAAGTTTTCATTGTATGATAAAGAATGTTGTTACTATAAATGCTTATGGAAAATCTGTTGAGTATAATTTTAAAAAAAAATTAATATTTTCCTATCTTTTTACTGTGAGTACAATGAAACCCATACTTTGTGAAAATGCGAAAATATAGCTGATTTCTCCTTATCAATGTTATTTGGGGTTTTTTCTTTTTAATTTGCTGAAAATATTTGTAATCGATAATTTACCAACTTGAAGTTAATTCCTGACAATGCTGGAACCATAATATTGAATTTAATCACTATTAAGTTAGTTAAATTATGTACCTTTAAAAGTATCATTTTTAGACCTATGCTGGATTGTATGTACTACTCATGATTTTTGCTTGATTTACAAGAAATTTTTTGAGTAACTGCCTATAATACTGTTTATTATATATGCAATATTTCAAGGTAATTAATAAAAAATTAAAATGATTTTTTATGCATAAAAAGTGAATATTTTTTTAAAATCGAGCATTTTGCAGTCAACTACTGTGCGCATTCTATCAAAATCAATTATTAAGTTATATTAATAATTGCTTACTATATGTGATTACAACACTTTAGACAACAAAATCTACCAAAATTTTTTAACCTTAATATATTTTAATTTTTTAAAGAATTTTTTATAAGCTTTTACTCAGTCATTTTTGAAATTTCTAATTAAAAATAGCACGTGCTTAAATGTTTTAATATATTTTAGAATAATGTTGCTGGATATTGTTGCCTGAAGTATTGTAATCACATATAGTAAAAAATTATTAATGTACCTTAATAATTTATTTTGACAGAATGCGCACAGTAGTTGACTGCAAAATGCTCGATTTTTTAAAAAATATTCACTTTTTATGCATAAAACGTCATTTTTATTAATTACCTTGAAAAATTGCATCTATAATAAACAATATTATAGGCAGTTACTCAAAAAATTTCATATAAATCAAGCTTAAATCATGAGTAGTACATACAATCGAACATAGGTCTAAAAATGATACTTTTAAAGGTACGTAAAAGTGACCACACCCCTTAAGTAAATAAGTTTTCATTGTATGATAAGCAATGATGTTACTATAAATGCTTATGCAAAATCTGCGTACAAAATCTGCTTATGCAATAAAATGCGTACTTTGTGAAAATTCAAAAATATAGCTGATTTGTCCTTGTCAAAGTTATTTGTTTTTATCTTTTTAATTCGCTGAAAAAATTTGTATTCAGTAATTTACCAACTTGACGATTATACCTCCGGTTTTAAAAAATGTAATCTGAGATGCTTTGACTGATTTTTTTTTTTTCCCAAAGAAGATATTTTAAAGTATTGTCTGATTAAATACAGAATTGACTTCCTATTTTATTAGTCCTGATAAGAATTTATTTGTGATTGATAGAAAATGTTGCTTTTCTACTATGTGTGTGTGTGTTTGTTTTGGTTAATCAGTATTATTTCTCACATTTTTTTTCCATAAGAGATTATGAACAATGATAAAAAAATTTCTTCACAATTCTTTTCTGTAATTTCATTTCCTTAATTATTAAATTATTACAAAATTCTGAACTCATTTATTCTGAAACCAATACACAGTTATTCTGAAAAAGTATATTTACTCATTTCCTTTAAGAATTTTAATGAATTATAGCAAAAAAAGCACTTGAAATAAAGATTTTGAATGAAAATAAGCAATTGTTAAATTGAATAAATAAATTCATATTAAATACGCACTAAACTAAAACAACTTGTTTTCGGTAGGAAAAATACGAAAAATCCATATTAAAGCGTATGGTTGTCCGTGTCTAATCCGCCCGCTAGTGCACGCGAGCGCCCTCTAGTGGCGACGACAAAAAGGGAGACACATTTTTAACACTGAGCTGCTCCTCCTTCTGTAGCTTCATGGCTGCGACAAAAGACTTGTATAGCCGTTCCCAGATGTGCATTACCACCTACGGGGATTACGTCGAAGGACAGTAAAGTTCACCTTGAGGTAACTGATTTGGTTATGCTCCCTAATGACGAGACCTGTCGGTTACCTTGTACTGGTTTCGTTCTGGTACTATTACAGAATCTTGCCTCTGGTGCATAGATGCCCTGAGTGCTTGATTTCTGTATTGTTTTTGTCTACATTATTCTTACAATTATCTAGCTCTGTTAAATTTAGTTATATTTGCCTTTTTCAATGTAAAGATATTCAGCAACGGCGCAATCTTTTGTTGAAAAGTTATTTATGTTTTCAATAATAGGGTAGGTTTTGAGTTAATTTGTTTGGCAGTCTATGCCCGCCTTTTTATTATTTTTTATTTTATTTTATTCTTTAGATTATGTTGTTTTGTTTATATATATATATACACTGCTGGCCACTGTAAATGCAACACCCTGAAGGAAACATGCAAATAACATGAAATTTACAACATGCATTAGCGGAGGTGAGATATGCAAATGATTAGAATTTCAGCGCAGACGCACATCACGCGCGCCTGTGGCGCCACTTCAAAGCGCTATTTAAGGCTTGGAGATTTCGACGATTTCAAGTTTGGCAATTGTGTTTTTCTTGTGGTTTTTTCAAAAAAACGATCAATTATGCCTCGTCGAAAAAGGCGATCATCTTTTGATCAAGTATCCGAGTTCGACAGAGGAAGGATAGTGGCCTACCGAGATTGTGGATTATCTTTCAGGGAAATCGGTAGTCGTGTTGGATGAAACCAAACAACTGTAATGTGGATATGTGATCGATGGATGCAGAGGGTACGACGAACCGGCGTGTTCGATCGCATCCACCTCAGCGCACCACTTCACTTGATGACAGGCAAATTGTGCGCATGGCAGTGACGGATCGCTCAGTCACATCACGAACCATAGCACAGCACATGCAATCTGTAACGCATCATCCAGTGTCTGCGCGTACCATTCGACGCCATTTACAGCAGAGTGGTCTGTCTGCAAGACGTACATTGCTTTGTCTACCCTTGCCGCAGAACCATAGACGCCTCCGCCGCCAATGGTGCGATGACAGAAGAATGTAGACGGCAGAATGGAATGAAATTGTCTTTACTGACGAGTCACGCTTCTGTCTGCAACACCACGATGGTCGCATTCAAGTCTGGAGACACCGTGAACAGAGTATGCTGAACAGCTGCGTTATGCACCGCCACACTGGTCCTGCACCGGGTATTATGGTATGGGGCGGTATTGGATATCACTCTCGCACACCTCTAGTACGCATTGCCGGTACTTTAAACAGCCAGCACTACATCTCCGAGGTGTTGGAGCCAGTTGTCCTTCCTTACCTTGAGGGCTTGCCCACAGCCATATTTCAACAGGATAATGCGCGACCACACGTGGCACGCATTGTCCAACGGTTCTTCGTCAGTCGCCAGATTGAATTGCTTCCCTGGCCGCCTCGCTCTCCGGATCTTTCGCCGATAGAAAACATGTGGTCCATGGTTGCTCTACGATTGACCCAGATTCCATCCCCAGCTGCCACAGCAGATCAACTTTGGCAACGTGTGGAAGCTACTTGGTCTGCTGTACCCCAAGAACTCATCCAAAGTCTCTTTGAATCAATGCCGAGGCGTGTGGCAGCGGTGATCTCCAACAATGGCGGCTACTCTGGTTACTGATTTTGGCAGGAACCACACTTCACAGAAGTCTATAAATTTAATCATTTGATACTTGGTCAACATGTTATCTACAAAATAAATTTTGTTGTGATATCTCTTGTCTTTCTTGGTGTTGCAATTTGGGTGGCCAGCAGTGTATATATATATATATATATATATATATATATATATATATATATATATATATATATATATATATATATATATATATATATATATATATATATATATATATATACACGTTGTTGTTTTATATGTCTCGTGATTAAAAAGTAATGTCAAAATGTTATGATATACAGCTGCGTTTGTCTTCGTAGCTCCACGTTTTAAATTTGGAGGAAACTTAGATCAAAATCATGGAGAAAGCACTCTGTGAAGTGCTTTCTCCATGATTTTGAGCACATATAAGTGCTCAAAGTGTTCGAAGCTGTGTGATTTAAAAAGTAAATTCATTCGTTTAATATTTATTTTTTAAGTTTAAGTGATTCGACTTTTAATCTATGGGTTACTAGAAATCATAGTGCTGGAAACTTTATTTGGTTCTTTACCCAAGATATAGTTGCATATTATAGAAAATCCGCATCTTGTTAGTCTTAAATTTTTCGTGTTAATGTCTGAATTACTTCTTGATCCTGACATTCGTCTATGGGTATTTCTACCTATAGTTATTATTACTTTCCTTTTTGGAATCGTGCGACATTATATCTCTATTCTATTAACTTCTCCCAAAAAAGTTGAAATCACTCAAGTACAAGATAGGTACGTATATCGCACTGAATTAAAAAATATTCTTCACCTGTAAATACACCGACCAGATTTTGTCTTTATAACTACTGTGCAATAAACTGAAGTATTTAATTATGATTTTAAAATTGCTTCTTAGAAAAATGTTATTCAGCATAGAATACGAGTGATTTATGATGACACTGTTGATAACAAAATTGTAAATAAACCACAAAAAGATGTTTTCATGCCGTGTATCACGAGGTCTTCAAAATATAATTATATGTATATATACTCATATAAGGTATCTATTTAGGTCAAATTCCGATAATAAATTTTCTTCAGCTATTTCTCAAAATACCAATATTTTTAAAAGACCACTCATACTCTAATAATGTTATTTTGTTTCTGTCTGCCTTTTTCTGTATTAAGTACTTAATCTAAAATGCTCTCGTTTGGTATAATCTTTGGGTTGCTAGCAGTAATCCTGGGCAGTTTTTAATTCTTATTAATGGCATAAAATTTGGTTGTCCTACTTTAACGGTGGGAAATTTTATAAATTTGGATATTTCAAGTAAGATAGGTCACTATATTAATTAAGTATATATAAACTTACAACTTAATTAAGTTTAGAATTAGAATTAAAATTTCTTAAGCTTATTCTTTTTCTTAAGTGAAAGTAATAAAATACTCAAGATATATCTAATTTTGAAAAAGAAAATTACTTAAATTGAATTATATCAAGGAAAATTACTTTGAAGGTTAATGGCTAAACTGAATTATATATACTATCACAATGTAATTAAGTGTAAACTCAAACCTAAGATATAGACTTCTTAGCAAATTTTGAACATAACTCTCGCCAAACAATGAGGGCACACACTTTTTTTCATTAAAGTTCAAAACCTGTTACTCAACATTTGTGTTTTGACATATTGAATTGACTTTTAACTGTAGTTCTTAGCTTGTTTGGGGCAGTCATGGGGCAAAAGATGGCCATATCTCTCTTAAGTTAATAATCTGACCAAATAAATATTGAAATATATTTTACTGAAAATTATATGTGTGCTTGAATTTAGAATGATCTTTTTACAAAATATCCCACTCATATATACCAAAATAGTGAATAAGTTTTATAGTTTTACTGTGTTCTCAAAATTTTTAACAAAAGCAACTTAAAAACAGACAATGTCCATAATGATCAATCCAATCCATGTAAAAAAAAAAATTGTTTTATTGATAATGAGAGAATATTATAAGAAATGAAAAAGACTACAGCATAGATACAATATGACGCTCTTATATGTTAAGCTCCAGTTGTTTTACAGTTTATATATAGTAGAAGAATACTCTATTATATTAATCACTGAAATTCAATCATTTAAATAATGACATATGTCTAGAAAAGAGGAATTATTTAATTTTTAGATTTATTTAAATGTGGATTCATTTAGATTAATACTGATTAAATTTTCTTTTCAGTCAAGCTATTATTAGAAGTAGACTCTTACGGGAAAATGGGAAATATATTCCTAGGCAGGTAAGTATACTCTTCACAAAGAGCATTGTTAAACTGTAGTCCATTTTAATTTATTTTTAGGATTCATTTTACTATAAATATTCTGTTGATATGAAATGCAGAAAAATAAAACATACTTATTTGTAAATCAGATATTTATTTAAAACATGATTAACTACAACATGTAAATTGAAGGGGAGGCACTAACTGTTAAATCAATTGAATAAACATCTCATTTTTATGTGATTAACCAATGAGTTGATTATGTATAATTGTTTTACATTTATATTGCATTGAAAAAAATAAATGTTTCTGTATTTTCATATAGTTTTTTCTTTTTTTCCCCTGCACTCAAGGATCAAATATCTGTAACCCAAATGCATTTACAAATCATATAATTTTAGGATATCCAAACAGAAAATTTAGTTTCGCTGATTCTACTGCATTATTTAGACATTGTTATTTCTTTTGCTATGTAAAGACATTTCTCATGATTAATTTGAATTAAATATTGATTTAAAATTTGGCTATTTTTAATTTTTTTTTTTTTTTAACTGGTGTATAGTTATTTTTTAACTTTTTATTCTTAAGGTTATATCATATACTTTTCAAATAATTTCTATGCAAAAATATATTACATTACATGTATTTTCATTTGAATTTAATTTTCTTTGCTAAATTATGAAACTTTTTATGATTTTTCATATGCATTTTATTACATTTAGATAATTTTAACTTATCATTTTATTCATCTGATATATAACTCCTTGTTTTCCATCTGTTTAGGCTTTCTTATTACGGAAGCATTATTTTAACAATGAAGATGTTGGATATTTTAAAACTCAAAAACGTAACCCACCTGCTCAGAATCCTATGACTGACCCAAGTGTGATGACTGATATGGTGAAAGGTAATTTCACTAATGTGCTACCAATGATTGTCATTGGAGGGTGGATTAATTGGACTTTCTCTGGCTTTGTTACCAGTAAGTATTTTTTTAAGTGCTTTCTCTAAGTATAGAATAAACTCTAAGTATAGTTTCTCTAAGTATAGAATTTTTAGTCAGATCTTAACTGTATATTGGACTGAGAGTGGGGATAAATTTCATTTCTTTTTACAAATCTTCAGAAATTTTAGAAACAAACTCCTAAATTTCAATTAAAGATCTTGGGTGCTGATCATATCATGATTTCTTAGTTATTCATGTTTTACTTTAATTTAGTGTTATATGTTTGTGATAAATGTTCACTTTGTTATTGTTTTAATTGTTAAGTCAAAAATTTTCAACTGTGTTATTTTCCTGGTTGCTAGGAATTTGTCTATCATTTCAAATATGATTTCTGTATACCTGCAAGTTTTCAAAAGAGAAAAAGAAAGAACAATTATTATAGAAATAAAATTTATTATATCGAAATAAAAATACTTTGATAAGTTATTTTCATCTATGAAAAAAAAAGTATACCTATTTTAAAAAAAAAAAAAAAAAAAAACTGGAATTCTCTCTTTGTGTTAATTTGAAAATAGTACCAGTCAAACATTATAAAGCGATAATGAGTATACTCTAAAATGAGGCCTCAGACCTCTTAACACTTTCTTAATTATTAGTTTGTTTCAGTTAGGGTGTTTTAATACCTTCTTCATTCATTATATTTATGTATTTTGGGTTCAGATTTGGGTCAACAAATTTTGCTAATTCTTTATATAGCTCTATCTCTAACAACTCACTTCATTCAGATTGAAGTAGAAAGACCTCTGCTTGGAGATATATTTGTGCTGTCTTGAATTCCTCATCTAAGAGTATGTACATATGCTAGTGTTCTTTAAGTGATATTCTATATTTCTAAGAATTTGGGGAACTTAGAATAGGCATCCAGAATTTGAATCTTAGCTTAAATTTTGCTGCGTCATAATTCAAAAGAGGAAAGTCTTCAGAAGAAGTATTCTCTTTAGGAAGGATTTGTTTTATGAATTTCTAAGATATGAAGTCCTTTGTGTTTGAGATCTATTTATAAAACATTTTTTCATATTTTGTATTCTTTAAGTATATATATAATTTTTGGCCTTGTAGATTTTAAGTTCTGTTACAAATGTTAGTCATTTATTTAACCCATTAACCGCCAAAACTATAAGGGGTGAATTTTTTTTTATACAAATAATATTGGCTATTCATTTGAACATATACAATATTAATTTAGGGGTAAAATAACAAAACTGGTCTTAACTTTCGAAAAATCGATTGTTGCGTTCGCGCAACGTCAGCGGAATAAGAGTATTGACCTTAAGTGAGTTCAACTGAACTTCTGCAGGGTTTTCTTTGATTTGAGCACTGCGAATTTTTTTTTTTAACTTTGTTACACTTTAGAAAGATAATGATCACTTTACAGGTAATTTATTTATTATAAAGGTTTAACTTATTTTTCCTTTACAAAATTACTTATTATATCCAGAAAACAATTTCTATCACGAAAAGCTTCACTACAATCACGATGTAGAGTAACGTGACAAACTTTGCATGGATAAATTGTCTGGCTATGGCATTGTTTACTACGCAGTCTTCTGCTGTCTTCGGACTTGACAATAAAATGTCCACGTTCTCCACGTAATGGCTTTTGCATGCTGAATGTCCTTATCAAGAGATCAGTAAATTTCTTCCTGAGGTAAAGAATAATATCCCGTCGGCAACAATATTCCAATGAACCGTCTCATGTAGGCTTCAGATGCTAAAAATGGGGGTGATTCTTTTGTTGGGCACATGAGTTTGTCTATTCGACGAGAAGGGAATAAACCTCTGAGCCAAAGAGAAGATCAAAAATCTCTGCACTAGTTTTATCTTGTATTATACTTTTCATAGTTCCGATTTGATCTTTTTCTTCATTTTTCGACTGAGACATATTCAATGGTACCTTCTTTATCCATTTCATATCTTCAGTTTTTGTTTTTTAATTTTTTTCGAAAAACCTGTACTGCTTTTAGGAGGAAAAACTTCTTTTTTACTCACACTTCAAGTTCTACAGCAGTATCGCATGGTAAATCATCATTGTCACTATTCAAAATATTATCATTTCCTTCTTCTTCATCACTAGCCTCTGCTGTCTCTGGTAGAATAACAACAATATTAGTTTAATTCTCGTCATCATTATCTGAATCTTCGTCGAAAATTCTTTGAAGAACTTCTTTAAACGTAAAGTATCTAGTTTTAGGCATTTCTATAACCACAGAACGGGGGAAAGTTCTATGGAGTCGAGCGACACATGTGAATACCCTTTTCCCGCTGACGTTGCGCCAACGCAACACCTGTTTTTTCTTCCTCCCCCACCCAAACAAAATCAACCGATTGATGGAATGTTCTGATAAACTTTGACCTAAGCTAAAAATAAATCACCCCTAAATCTCACGTTTGTCTCCCTATATTTCTTCTGTAAAAAAGACCAGGAGAAAGTTCTCGTTCAAAAATGCTTAACTATCTATCTAAGTTTGGAACTCGTTAATTAATTAAAAGAACAGTTGAAGGCAAATATTTTTCAATTCGATTATTAACCCTACTCAAAAACTACTGTTAACATAAAATTCATTTCATAGCTAAATTTTTATACGCATTTATTTTGACCGTTGCATCAACGCAACACCAGCAGTTAATGGGTTAATTTCTACTAATGTATAAACACATTATACATTCAAAATTTAGTTGCTAATTATCTAAGAAGCTTATGAAAATAATTTATCCTTTTCCAGCCAAAGTTCCTTTTCCACTCACTTTAAGATTCAAACCAATGTTACAAAGAGGAATTGAATTATTGTCATTAGATGCATCTTGGTATGTATTATAGTTGTAATCAGTTAATTATTGTATGTTTAATACTTTTTGCTATAATATTTTTATTTTTAATGGGGTTTTTTTTCTTGTATTGGTTATAGGAAGTTTATAAACTAATTATATATTTATTAATTATGGTTTATCAGAAATGTGAAGAAAAAAATTTTAATATTTATAAATTTTAAAATGTATCCTTTTTAAATATAATTGTTAATGCCAATAGTTTTCTTGGCCAGTTATTAATTTAACTGATGATTTAGTTAATCATTTGGAATTATTATTCTTATTTCTTTAAATCAAATTTGTGTAAAAATTTTGCTGCATGCCAAACAGAATATCTTAGAAAATTTTCAATTGTTATAAGAAACCAAAATAAATATGTCAGTCCAGATGCTAGTTGATAAGCCAGTTAACCTGTTTATTTCTGCTGCAGTTTCACAATTGTTTTTAAATATTTTCTGTGGATAATATTTATAGATTTATTTTGTGTTAAGTACTTACTGCGTCAATTTGCTATTTTAAGTCTTCTACAGCATCTTTTTTTTTTTCTCTCTCTAAAAATTTATTTTCTCTGTTTTATTAAATATGTTTTTATTATTGTGATCCCCCCCCCCCCTACATTTAAAAGTCAAATTCTAATTCTGTACAGTTTTAAATTTGTAGTTTACATATAAATTACTTGACTACTGTTTATTGCATTTTACTGAAATTTTATTTTCTTAATTTTGAAATGCTTTCATTTCTTCAATAGGGTAAGCTCTGCATCGTGGTACTTTTTGAATGTTTTTGGTTTAAGAAGCATTTATGCTCTGGTCCTCGGAGAGAACAATGGTAAGTTTTGTGTTTATTTAAAAAAAAATTTTTCATATTTGTTTGTATTTCATTTAAAACCTAGAAAATTTTATCTTTCTCTTTCAGAGAAACATTGATACTTGTTAAATTTAATGTTATATTCTGAAATTTATAAATTCTTTTATTTTAAAATCATTATTTGGACTTAGTTTACCTCTGACGTACAAAAATATATCATGTGCAAAGTTCCAATTTTTCAGGACAGCTTTTTGATGGTTTGCCTCTCATCAGGACTTACATATGCGATAGTTAATAAGTCCATATTTAACCCACCATGTTATCTTGCATATATGACAGTTTTCCTTAAAGAAGCTCCATCCAAAAGGAGTCACTTAAATAAAAATATCGAAAATGAAGAAAATTCACTTACGATAGTTTACCTCTGATGTGCAGATTTAGACCTAGAATATTAAATAACTTCATTAAAACTGTTTTAGTTTATTTTCTTCATGATTTCTATAAAAAAATGCTGCTCTCAGAAAAATTTATATGGGAAAAACCTAAGATGGACAAAAAGACCAAAAATTTCATCTTATAAGGCTGACATCAGGAATTATGGTATTTCAGTCAACAGAAATACCATAAAATATTGTGGTTTTTTTTTTTCCTCCCCCTTCTTCTTGGTGAATCATATTATAACTTATGTCTAGTCCTTTATTATTAAGGTATTACACTTCTCAAAAAGACTTACATTTTTCAAAAGCCAGGCAAGGTGGAATATAAGCTTTGCAAGATTTGGGGAAAAAATCTTATCAAGTATATATTTCTATTTTTAATACATCCTTCTCAATTGATTTAATGTTTGTCTTTAATTGTTTCTTTGATGAATGTAATTATATTTATTAATTTATGAACATAATATTAAGTTCCATATAATGTAAGCAAAATTGTGGGGTATTTTAACTGCAGATTTTGTCTCTAACTTTGATTATATAGTTTCTTATATCTGATGTGTAGCAGTTCACAATCCATAACTTTTATTATGGTAAGAAAAAGAATAATCTTCAGAAATATATTTTAATTTCAAAATTAAATTTAATTATTTTGTACTTAATTATGGGAAATAAAATAATGCTTGATAAAGATCAAAAGTAGTAATAAATAACTGTGCAAATGGCCACTATCCACAGAAATGTTAATCTTAAATGTAGGTAATATGTGAGATAATTTATTATAAAAGAGAACTATAAACCCTGATCATATTAAATAAAACAACAAATTGTTTTTAATACATTTTTAATTTTTTAGCTGCTGACCAAACAAGAGCCATGCAAGATCAGATGTCTGGGCCTGCTATGGCAATGCCACCTGACCCAAAGCAAGCATTTAAGGTATTGTTTGCATTATCAAAATTTCAGATACAAACAAAAAAATACTTCCTGTTTTCTATTAGAGTTGTATTCAGTAGTTTAATTTCTCTTAATTTTTTTGAAATTTCATTTGGAAACGAAAGTTAAGTTTTTACAGTTTTTAAAAAAAAATCCTAAATTAGGGTAATTTTGTAGCATTTACTTTATTAAAGCCTCTTAAATTTACAAATATTGTCCTTTTTCTGTGTGAAATAAAATAATAGCGACTAGTGGATCAAATGTAGTAACTGATTACAAATCGAATATAATAATCTATTAATAAACCTAATGACTTAGTATATGAAATGTTTTGGGTGGTTTGGGTAGAATAATATTCATAATAATTTTGTCATTAAAAAAAAACATTTTGACCTTTTTTTTCTAGTTTATTATGCTTTTTTTTTGTTTAAATGTATTTTATTAAATATTTAAGTTGATTTTCCGTCTTTTTCCATAGGCTGAATGGGAAGCTCTAGAAATTTGTGAACATGCTTGGGCTTTAAAAAATGCCGAAGCTGATTTGATTGGTTTATCTACACAAGATTCTAATTCTCATAACAAATAATTTTGTTCCTGTAACTATTTTAAAATTGAAAATATAGTTGCAATTATTATGATTTTTTGGTTGTTGTTTTTTACATCTGTGCATAACCGAAATGCAGTTTTAAGTGACTGTGTTCTTATAAATCATTTTGAAAAAAAAAAAAATTAAGCAGTGTTTAAAAAAAATGTAAATACAATTGCCTGTTATTTCAGATATTTATTACATCATTTTTTATAAAATATTGTGTGACTCATTTTGTGATTTTATTGATTCTGCTCATGAACTTATATAAAATTTAAAAAAAAAGTAGCATAAAAACTTCTTTTTCATGAATTTGTATGAAAATTTTGAAATTTATTTAAAAGCCTGTTGAAATGTTCCATTGTTTTCACTATCAAAACTTTTTCAATCCATTATTTCATTTAGATAAAACATGTTTAAAGAATCCAATTCAAAATGAATAATTTATATACTCAAATCTAGCACACACTTTTTATCCCAAAGTACTGGTAAAAATCAGGAAGTACAGCAAAATAGTGTGTATACATTATTTCAGGACCTGGGTCTAATGGAGGGTGTTAGATTTGAGTAAGTATAGTGTAGGTATTGAATTGAGTTTTATGTATTTTCATTGACATGTAGAAAAATAAATTATTTGGTCTAAGTGTTTTCCTTTAATCTTATTTCAAAACATATTAATTTGAATTATGATAATTTGTCTGAAATAGTTTGAGAGGGTTAAAAATAAAATCTGACCCATTTACCATAAAATATATATATATATATATAAACTTTAAATATAGTTTCCATTTTCACTATCCTCTTAACATTAAAATTCTAAACATTTGTTGCTTTTTAGAATGCACATATTCCTCATTTAAAGTTTATTTAATTACACTGAAATTCTACACATTTTTCTCCATCACTTATTTTATTTTAGTTCTTTGTTAATAGTTGCCTAAAGAGATTTAAAAAAAAAGCATATTCCAAAAATTTTGGAATTGTTTATTTACTGTATTTGTATATGCAACATCTGTACTTTGTTCATTTGCAGATTATGAAAATAAAAGCATTGTTCATTCTTGGGTATGCTTTGTTTTGCATATGAAAAATTGTAAGAATGTCATTGATCAATAATGCATTCTATCATACATTATTGCATTATTAGTATGCTCTAGATCAGCCATACTCAACCTTTTTTTGCCTCGGGCCGCATTCACATTAATTTCCAAATTGAAAGCGCCGCAACGTTATAGTGATATGACGAAAAAAAATCCTTATAGGGAAAAACATTATTGGTTGAACTCTGTTTGATTAAAGATAAGGATGCACACCACCTGATAAATCAACAAATATTTTGTAAATTGAAACAGAATAACAGTACTTATTATTTATCATCATACCAGTCAATACTAGCTCAAACATTAACAACAGCGTATTTCCCAATATGATTTTTTTCATCATATTTGTGTACTTCAAAATACATTATTCCAAAAAAAAAACTCAAAATTAAACTTTCTTCCGATTGTTTATTTAAAAATTAGTGGGATTTTTTATACTGAAGACATTTTTTACTATATCATACAAATCGGGTTTATAAATTGCTACATGCTAGCCTCAATATGTCATCAAGGTGAGAATCAGTAAGTCGATTCCTGTATACGTTTTTCGCATATTTCATTTTAGAATAGGATGATTCACAAAAATGCGTTGATGTGAATAAGGTGAGCAACAAAAAGGCACAATTTTGTACAGTTTTATATTTTTCAGGGACTAATTTCTAAAAATCTATGTACTCGTTTTCCTCTCTCTTTTCTTTAAAAATAGCTTTCAGATTAGTACCATTCTTAAACTCGATAAATTCATGAAATAACTTTACATAATAATATCCGAATTCAGCTAATTGTGTTATAGTTGCTGTTTCTAGGTGCCAGGGATTTTCTATAAGCAACAAACAATTCTTGATACAATGTATGTCCTGAAACCTTGTCTTAAATTTCTTGGCTAAGGGAGTTAAATAATTTTAAAATATCTCATAGTTCTTTTGGGCAATACTCATTCCATCTTGTTTAGCTTTTATTACGGTTGGAAAGTTAAGCAATACTTTGTTCTTTATTTCTTCGTGATAGATGTTTAATTTTTCTTCAAAAGCAAATGCTTTATTCGCCAATTGCGAAATGATTTTATTTTCACCGTGTAGCCTGTGATTAAGCTCACTAAGTTTTTCTGTGATGACGCATAAAAAAGCTAAAAGACACCACCATCCATCATTATTAAGTTCGCTGTAAATTTTGTTGTTTTGCTCTAAAAACAAAATAATTTCTTGTCTTAAAGAAAAAAAATCGCACCAGAACTTTTCCTCGGCTTAGCCATCTCACTGAGGTATGTAAAAGGACGTCGATTTAATTGCTCTTTAATTCTTCTAAAAGAATTTTAAATTTTCTGTGGTTCAATTTTCGTGGTCGGATATAATTCACTATATTTATTACGGTCTTCATTAAGGCATCTATTTCGCAAATAGAGATACTTGCTGCTAAGTTCTCTTGGTGTATGACACAGTGAAAAGGCAAGAGATTTGTTATATTGTATATCTTTTTCAATAGGGCAACAAATCCCTCTTCAGATCCGGTCATTGAAGGACATCCATCCGTGCATATACAAACTAACTTTTTTATATCAATATGATTGTTCTCCGGGAATGTACTAATATAATCGAGATAGTCCGGGCCTCTGGTTTCATTTTTCATAGGAAGAAATTTCAAAAAATCTTCGTGAATAATATTTCGTTCAGTACAGAATCTAACGAAAACGGGACATTGCGATGTCGCTGAAATATCGGTGCTAGAATCGAAAACCAAACTAAAATATTTACAGTTTTTCAAGTCTTCTAAGATGCGATTGAAAACGTGTGTTGTAATATCTTCAATATAATCAGAAAGCTGCATGTTTTTTATCTGAGTTATTATTTGATTTTTATTGCTAAATTTATCAAATAATACGTTGGAAGCACTGAGAAAGCATTTTTTCACAACCTCTGCGTCAGTAAATGGTTTCATATATTTTCCAAGTATGTAACAAATTTCATACGACGCTCTTGTCACCGATGAATCTTGTGAAATCGCCAGATAGAATATTTTGTTCTTGATGCAATGATCTCTTGACAAAAGTTAACTTTTCACTTCTTATCAAAGAGCCGCAAGGAAAAGTGTCATTAAATGCTTTGTGTTTCGTAGTATAATGACGAACAATGTTACAATTTTTTAATATAACATTCTCACGACAGATCAAGCATGTGACCAAATGATTTTTATTTTCAACAACGAAATATTCTTCCCAATTGTCTTGAAAAACTCTGTTATGATGGATACCAGAGTTTTACACAACCCTTTGCGTTGTGTAAAATTTCGGAGGTAAACTCCAAAAGGAACTATGCGTTTATAAATAAAAATAACATTTATTATACAATATTTTACAAGAAAAGGTCAGTTTTACATATTATATTTAAGATCTTGGATAGACGTATTTTAACGGAATTAGGGCATACTTTATCCGCTTCCTGTGGCAGACCCATTACGGGTCGAGTGAAATAAAGTTCTATTTTCCAAAATTTCTAAAAAGAAACACCAGCACTATTTGAAAGGGAAGAAATGACCAACCTGGGGAGCTTTGATGAAACAGCAGGGCAAGGCACGGAGTCGTTGAGGCACTTCTAAATGTTCTAAATTCTAGTGTTATGCATACGGAGGAGGCTTTAGGTATCGGGCTAAAATTCATGGGGCCCTTCATTGGAGGAGGCAGCAGGATTCGGCGCTGGCGGTTGAACACTGACATCTCGCCATTTTACGGGGGCGTCTTTTCTTCCCAGGCTTTCTTCGCAGCTCGCTACCTCAATCTCTCTCTCTCTCTCTCTCTCCTCCGATCCTCGTTTCTCTCCCACACTCGGGGTTCATTTTTTCCCCCATTTGGATTATGACTCCTCCCCAGGTCAGTTATTCACGTAAATTTATTGCCTCTTCGAGTTTTTTATTCGAGGGCAGGATGCTCCGACATCCCCACGGTTGACCCACGTGGTACTCTTATTTCCAAGAAAATTGGATGTCCGTTGAATTTCCTGGAATTTCTTTCTCCCGTCCTGAGGAATCAGGAGGTGCGATGTTTCTTGGAAAATTGGTGCAGTTCCCCCTTTTTCCAATATGGCCGTTTTATGCCCCGTAATCGTATTGGAAAAACAAAATGGCTATGACGTTGTAAGGAGTTCAAAATGTCCAAATTGTGGATCCTTCACAACACTCTCATTTCAACAAACAATTTTCGTTTGCCGTTTGAAGAAACTCCTGCCATTATGGGTATTAAATTATAACGAAACACGACGGCAAAGCAGGCTGATCCGTTTCGCGTAATAGGCTCTTAAAATAAAAGCATAAAAATGTCACGCATAAACGTTATTACCACAGATAAATATCTTATTACTTAACTTTAGACATGTCAAACAGGTCATCATAGGGCGGTGGTGTTTCCGATGGAGGCGCAAGTTTAGATGTAAAAATCTTGTTTAGATGTAAAAATGTTGGCCAAGAGCCAAGACCATGGAGTTTATAGTTAAATGCCGCAGGCGTCAGTTTCAGTTAGATCTAATCGAGCGATGATTGTTCACATGATTATAAAACCTATAAAAATATATAAAATATATATAAATAAACTTAGAATGCCAGTTTTTTTAATTATGTTTTTAATAATGAAAAATAAAAACTAATGTGTTTTGGGCCGCACATATTTGTTTGACGCACATATTTGCATGCGGCCCGCGGGCCACAGGTTGAGTACCTCTGCTCTAGATTGAGTGAATTACTTCCTAAATTTAATTTTTAAAATTGCAGTACAGTTTGATTACCAGTCTTTTCAAGGTTTGCCTAAATTTTAAATTTGACTTATTAAAACCATAAGATTACTCCCAACAAGTCAGATATCCTGCTAAACATATCGAAATTTCCTAATCATATAGTAGCTTGACATCTACCTAATGAGGCTGATGTTTTCTAACAAGTGCTCCCTACTGATCTTTGAAAAATAAACAAAGTGGGTGTCGGTATCCAGATTATAAGTTTAAAAGGTAGTCAGTTTCTCAAATTTGCGTGCAAAAGTTTAGTTATTGATTTTAGGCAATTGCATAGGCCTCATTATGTCTCTAAAAAACAATTTATATATTAAAAAAAATCTTATGTTTGAAAAAAAGTTAAAAATAAACTCGTGTTTATATATATATATATATATATATATATATATATATATATATATATATATATATATATATATACACTCTGTCGCAAAAAATATATGCACCCAGAAGGAAACGAACTACCATCACGAAACTTAACATGTATGTAGTGTATGAGGAGATAAGCAAATGATTACAAATTCAGAAGAACAGACCGTTTTATTAAGAAGATAAGGCATGAAAAAGGTTACAAATCAGTAAGTAGTAAATCCACCTCTAGCAGCTATACAAGCCGAAACACGGCGTGGCATCGAATCAATGAGGTCATCTATGACCTCCTGCAGAAGATCAATCCATAATCTTTGCAACTGGGCAGTTAATTCACCAGTATCCCGCGACGGCTGCAGTTGCCTTCCAAGCACGTCCCAGGTGTACTCTATTGGCGAGAGGTTTGGTGACCTGGCAGGCCATGGGAGTATGTCATATCCTTGAAGACATTGTTGGGAGAGTCGTGCAGTTTGTGGACGAGCGTTGTCTTGCTGATAAATGGCACCTGGACGACTTGATAGCATAGGCAGTACAACTGGCGTTAAAATCTCGTCCACGTAACTGCGTGCCGTCAAAGTGCGTTGAAGGACGACTAGAGGTGATCGTGTGTCCCAACAAATAACTCCACACACTATCACACCTTGTGTAATTGCCGTATGCCTCTCGACAACAAATGCCGGATAGGACCGGTGGCCTGGCCGCCTCCACACGTGTATGCGCTGGTCATCAGCATTGAGACTGAATCGGGAATCATCGCTGAAGATCACACGCTTCCAGTCAGTCACACTCCAGCTTGCCCAAGGTCGGCAAAAATCCAATGGACACTGCCTATGATGTGGGGTCAGTGGTAGGCGTCTTAATGGACGTCGGCTCCTTATGCCTACGTCAGCCAGCGTCTCCGAATGGTTTCCCTTGATACCACCGGATGTCTGGAAGGTGGCAAATAGCGTCGAACCGATTCTAGCGACGTTGTTGGTGTGGATGTGGCCGCTCTTATGATTGCGCGCATTTGTGTTCCTGGGAGGCCCTGTCCGTCCGCGACTGTAGACTATCCCTTCCGTGATCCATTGTTGCCAACACCGACCGAGGTGGCGGTCGATACGCCTGTTCGTCCAACCTGCTTCTCTGAGGCCTACTATACGCCCCCTCTCAAAGTCCGGCAATTGTTTGTACTGTCGCCGGTTACATCTCAGAGGCATCTCTAGTCACAATATCGTCCATCCAAGTCGACAGATTTGTTTGAATAACTGTTAGCGATATGAACTAAGAATTGCTTTTGAGGGTTCATTAATTACTTGCCTTTCCGGAGTTTGACGTCATATTTTGCGTTTCCATTTTTAAGGCGATTCAATTTATAACTAAGCCGAATCATCGACGCAAGTTTCGTTTAGATTACGTCATGTTTGGCAAACTGCCGTGCGTCATATAAATAAACATAAAAGTCTTCAGTTTCCGGTAGATGGCGTATTTCGGAGAAGTTACGTGGTTCAACCCGATATTTGAATATCGGCTTTTGACACGAGTATGTAAGCCGGGAACACTTTCAGGAAATCATCAAGGAGCTTGTGCCTGAGCTGATGAGATAACAGGAAGTTGTATCAAGCCTGCCTAGCGTAAGGTAAATTTTGTATTATTTCCGTATAAAGTCCATCACAGTACGGGAATAAACTGATTTTAAGAATTGATTTAATAGAAAAACCCGGCTTACATCACCAATTGTTATTGGTGAAAAGGAAGATATTGACGTTGATTTAACTAATTTTAACTAACTAGCAGCTGCGCGACCAGCATGGTCGCTTTTAGTTTTGTATTTTCTTTTGCAAAACAACTCAACTGAAAGTAACATATGTAAGGAATGTTACCATTACCTGTCATCATAAATATACATTGTTAAGGGGTAGTGAGAGCTCAGCCAAAGAATCTATAATCATTGTTAAATTCACTATAAGGCTGATTCTAAAACATCGCGATTAAAAAATGTGAATTTCCATTATTTCAGAACAGAGTTAAAGATAAGAGAGAAACCCAACACCAATGATTTTAAAAATTACATCTCTCTTTGTATGTACTATTTTTTTAAAATTAAGATATCTACACTTTATCATTACATCAAATAAGAAATAGTTGGGGGAAATTTTTTCATTTAAAAAATGGAGTGAAATTTCAGCAAGTACTAAAATATAGTGTGGATTACATCACTCTGTATGTACTATTCACATATATGTATGTATTGTTCACAATTCAGATAGCTGCACTTAATCATATCAAATAATAAATTGTTGGTAAAATTTCATCACTTAAAAAATGGAGTAAAAATTCAGCAAAAAAATTTAGTGTAGATTACATTACTCTCTGTGTGTACTATTCTTCAAAATTCAGATATTTCCACTTAATCATATCAAATAATAAATTGTTGAGAAAATATCTTCACTTTTAAGACAGAGTAAAAATTCAGCAAGTTTTAAAATAGTGTGGATTACAACTATGATATTCATAAAACTTCTTGATATACACAGTTGAGTATTTCATAAGTAGGAGATACTACAGTGACAGAATTTAAAGAACGGACTCTAGATAAACCTACATACAACTGTCCATGACAAAACACTGGATTTGATAGGTCTAAACATATTTTGTCAAAAGATCAGCGGTTGTAACAAATGTCGCCACTACACACACGCAGTTTTAAATTGCGGACGGCCGCTAATGTTTACATCCGGCAGTTGCAGCCGTTGCCATTTGGAATGTAGAAATATCGTCGATTTTTGTGCCGAATACCTACGCGTTTTATATATATAGATTTTTCAAATGAATAAACTTTTATGTTATTGTTAAAAGGATTGTCGTCTATACATTATTTTGAGCATCTTTAATGGTTTTAACGTATACCCTTTTTTAACAAGCATGGCTTTTACTGCACATTATTACTTTGCTATTTAAAGATACATATTAGAAGAATTATAAGAATTGCTGACGTACATGTTTTTACATGTACGCTAACAATAGAATGGTCTCTAGTAAGGCAATTGGGATACTGAGTTGGAACGCCGATGGCCTCCAAACCAAGATTGACGAACTTAGGGATTTCCTCATCGATAACCCTGTTGATTTGGTCCTGGTACAGGAGGTTAGAAATCGCCATGCGAGGTACCTTAAAATCCAAAATTATAATTTAATACACACGCCACGTGTTGACAGCAGTAATAATAGTACCCTACCTTATGGAGGTACAGCAATCTATATGAAGAGAAACATTAAATTTGATCATATCCCCAGTCTTAATCTGAATATTCTTGAAAACACCATAGTCAAAATTTATCCTACCCCCAATAATCCTATCTACATTGCTAGCATCTATCTCATAATTATATTATAATTTTTCGGCCAGTCTTAATATTCAAAATTTATTCTCCCTAGGTGGTAAAGTTATTTTGGCTGGGGATTTTAATGCACACCACCTGTTCTGAACCAACCCCCCAAGCGCTGTTGCAGCAGCGCCCCCTTTTAAAAACAAGGGTGTTTGTTTACCAGAGTTCTTCGAGAGACCCCATCGGAGAGACGTGTTTTGCGGTGCTTGTGACCGCGTAACCGATGGGTCTGAGTCTTTTATAGAGTTATGTAATAAACTGAGCGTTAAACAGTCCATGAGTGATTACTTTGTGTGGTGTCCTGAGCTAACGACGAGACACCTGGTCCGTCGAGAACCTGAGAAGGCAACCTTGGATATTTTTGTGTGTTAACCTCCGGTTTATATGAGGATTTCGATTGTGATGCTCCGGAAAGAGAAGTAGGAATCTTTTATAGTACATTAGTGAATATATGTGATTTAATGAGTTCCGAATTTTAAAACTGTGATTTAATGAGTCCTGAATTTTAAAAGTGTGATTTAATGAGTGCCGAATTTATATCTGTGATTTTATGAGTTCTGAATTTTATAACTGTGAGTTAATGAGTACTTAATTTGCGTTGCTGTGAGATTTAACGCATAATTACTGAATTACTGATACAATGTTTAAGAACGCGATAAAAGATGATCTTCGGCTTGTTGCCGTAAATCTAAATGAAGCAGTAACGGACAAAATGTATGTGATCGAGTTGACAAATATTATAAAGCGTTCTGAGAAATTTAAAAATGATCCTGATTATGTTGAGGAATTAATTACAGAGATAGTGGATACTAGAAAATCAGAAGAGCAGAGAGAGTTAGATTTAAAAAATAAAGAGATAGAGTTTGAAAAGCTTAAGCTGGAAAAAACACGAGCCGAGCTAGAATTGGCTAAAATCAGAGCAGAATCGAGAGAGATTTCCCCGGAAAAAGAAAATCCGATTGAGAAAAGTGAGTCTTTAGAGTCGCTTGTGAAAGGTGTTCGAACTTTAAATTTAAGAGTTCCTAGCAAACCCGAAGGATGGGTGCTATATTTTGCATCGTTAGAGAGAGCTTTTCACACGAAAAACGTACCAGAAAAGTTCAAAGCTGAGATTCTCATAAATTTGCTTGGTGAGAAGGCCTCAAATGTGCTGACATACATCAAAGATGATGAGCTTTGCGACTATTCAAAAGTCAAAACAATCGTCTTACGGGAATTCGAACCGTCGCCGCAAGATGTTTTAGACCAATTCAGAAAGGCAGTACGTCAGACAAATGAGACGCATTTACAATTTACATCTCGACTAACAACTAGTCTTGATTACTACCTAAAATTGAGAAAAGTGACAGATTTCGAAACGTTAAAAAAACTCTTGATTTCCGATAAACTATTTCAAACATTAGACAAAGAGATACGCTTCTTTTATAAGCGTAAGGCAGGCTGAAACGTGGTTTCACCCGATTCAGGTGTCCAAGGAGATTGACGTATATTTTGCTTCACGAGGAAAAACCATGACCATAAATTCCAGTTATCAGAAAAATTCATATTCGAGAAATGTGTCTAAATCATTTTTATCTGAAGTGAAACATTCACAATGCATACTATATTGCGAGGAAAAAATTAATCATATTGTGTCTAAATGCCCAAAGTACAAGGCATTATCTATCAATGAAAGAATTGAGGTGGTGAAGAGAAATCGTCTATGTTTCAACTGTCTAGGATCTCACAAGAAATCAGTTTGTGAGTCAAAAAGTTCATGTTACTTTTGTGGAAAAAAACATCACTCTTCGCTATGCTATGCGAAAGGGGAAATTGTCCTTGGACATCACCCCCCTGAGAGAGCATCTTCGGTTACGAGTCAACCCCTCCTTTCTCCCAATGCAGAGGTCTTTGAACCCAGACATCCCTTATCAGCGGCAACAGATAGGGTCGAGTCGTCCTTCCAGAATACTAGTCAAAACAATAATTCAGTTCTTTCTGTTCGAGGGATAAATAAATGTAAAACCGTTTTGCTCAGTACTGTGAATTGTTTGTTGAGGGACAATCGAGGAAAATTATACAATGCACGAGCAGTTTTAGATCCAGGGGCAATGAATTCATTCATGACCATAGACTGTGCGAATAGTCTCGGTTTAAAAAGAGATAGAACCAATATGACAGTTTGCGGGATAGGAGATACCTCCACCACAATTAAATATGTGGTTAGTACAACAATTTCCAATTTTGAGGGAAATTTTGAAAGAGAGTTAGAATTTTTAGTTGTATCCCGAATTACAGATTTCTTGCCGTCAAAAATGCTTAAGGTAAATGTGCCAGAATTAAGCTATGTAAAACTAGCGGATGAAAACTTTAATGTGCCAGGTCGCGTAGATCTGATTTTGAGCGCTGAGATCTTTTATGAGCTGTTACAGCCAGGTCAGATTTATCCTGCTAATAGTAATTTGATTCTACAGAATACATTTTTTGGATATGTAGTTAGTGGGAGCATACCCATAGCAACTGAGGGAAATGTACAT
This sequence comes from Dolomedes plantarius, assembly GCA_907164885.2. NCBI lineage: Eukaryota > Metazoa > Arthropoda > Arachnida > Araneae > Dolomedidae > Dolomedes > Dolomedes plantarius. Next base: position 157,273,418 of record OU015492.1, read on the forward strand.
TGTGGGTTCATTGGGGATAATACTGGTTTAAACGAAGCTTTAGAGAAATTTTGGGAAATAGAAAATGTGGAGATAGAAGTACCCAAAAATAAAGAAGCATTAATTTGTGAAGAGCATTTTGAGAAAAACGTTAAGAGAGATAGTACGGGGAGATATATAGTAAAAATGCCAGCAAAAGAAGATCCAATGAGTTTAGGAAAATCCAGAGATATTGCCCTTAAAAAATTAAATTCGCTGTGGAGTCGCTTTTTAAGAGAGCCTGAGTATTTAGAATTATATAGGGAATTTATGCGCGAATATAACGATTTGGGTCATATGAAGGAAATTTCTGAGTGTGAGGAAGAAGTGGGAACATATTATATACCACATTTAGGAGTCTATCGCCCTGATAAAAGTACGACAAAACTTCGTGTAGTTTTTAACGCTTCTTCACGAACAACCGTAGGTAATTCACTCAACCCCTTGCAATATAACGGTGGGTTTAGTCAGGAAGACCTTTTTTCAATAATGGTGAGGTTTCGTAAGCACATTTATGCTTTCGTGGCTGATATTAAGCAAATGTATAGGATGATTTTAATTGACCCCAGCCAAACTAAACTTCTGAGAATTCTTTGGAAGGAGGGAGTGAATGATCCAGTTAAGACTTATGAGCTCAAAACAGTGACGTATGGCACAGTAAGCGCACCTTATCTCGCTACCAGAGTGTTACTTCAGTTATCCAGAGATGAATATGAGAATTATCCTTTAGCGTCGCCAGTTTTAGAGAGGGATTTCTACATGGACGATGTCCTGAGTGGTGCCGACACTCTGAGCGAAGCAAAGGAACTTCAATCGGAGTTAATAGGGGCTCTCAAGAGCGGAGGCATGATGCTACACAAGTGGTGTAGTAATAACCCTGAATTAAAAACAGGGCTTGACAGTGACTACAATTTTCAAGAAGAAACAAAGGCGCTAGGTGTTTCGTGGAAACCTAGCATTGACCACTTTACTTTCCAAATTCAGCTGGAAAACGTGGTTCCGCCTACGAAGAGATCAGTGCTTTCCACAATTGCGCGAGCTTTTGATCCCCTTGGACTCTTAGGTCCGGTGGTGGCGAGAGCAAAGATCTTTTTACAAAAACTGTGGTGCTTGAATTTAGACTGGAGCGATCCGCTTCCTGACACGGAAGCGCAACAGTGGAAAGATTTTATTGAATCCTTGCCAGCAATAAATAACGTGAGTGTTAAGAGGTGTATACTGATAGAAAAATCAGTGCATATTGAGCTTCACGGATTTTCAGATGCGTCCGAGTCTGCATATGGATGCGTCATTTACTGCAAATCAACGTCAGAAAATGGTGCTTTCGAAGTGAAGTTGGTTTGTAGCAAGTCACATGTGTCGCCTCTTAAGCGGACTACAATACCAAGGTTAGAGTTATGTGCAGCTGTTCTGTCAGCAAAGTTGATAACCAAAGTGGACAGTGCCTTACAATTTAAGGCAAGTGATATCTATCTGTGGAGTGATTCCATGATTGTACTTTCGTGGATACGAAAAGAGCCCTACCTACTAAAAACGTTCGTGGCAAACCGTGTAGCCAAAATACAAGACCTGACAGCAGTACAACAGTGGCGTCAAGTGTTTTCCGAGAACAATCCAGCGGACCTTATCTCGAGAGGAATGAATCCTGAGAAACTGGCTACGAGTGAACTGTGGTTCGAGGACCCTACTTTCCTGACTGACCGAGAGTATCCCGAACGTGAAATTCCTACATCAGTCATACGAGACGAGTTCACGTCTGAACTCAAACATTCAAAACAAAGTGACTTACATGTGCTTACTGTAACTTCTAATTCATTTCATCAAGAGTTATTTAGTATTAGTAACAGTTACACTAAATCAAATGCTGTTGTGTATTATGTAACTACAGAGTACACTACAAAGTTTTTTGTTGACCCTACAAACCCTATAGTTCTAAAGACTAGATCACGAGCACAAAATGCTCGCAATGAATATGTAAAATTTGAGAGAAATTTCAATAAGAGAAAAAAGGAAAACTGTTTAACTGAGAAAAATATGATTTGTGTGCTTTAGATTACTCAAGGGTCGAACTTTTATTCATTGTATTGTTAACAATTCTTTTGAAAAATGAGTGTTTTTATAATATTTTCCATATAGGTATATTCTTGTGTAATACTTTGTGCTGTTATTGTTTAATTAACCTTTCTCTCGTATACTTAGTTAATATTGGTTAGACTTTAACTGTCCTTTTGTCATTATGGGTAAATTTCACTATTTTATCAATTCTCAAAAAATTTGGTAGAATAATTAATTGAGCAGATACTTGCTTGTCCAACTGGAAAAGAATGACAAAAGTAATTCAAATTTTTTGGAGGAAATGGCAGGTACAGTATCTTAATAATCTGCAACAGAGGTCCAAGTGGATGGTGGAGAAAAATGTGAAAATCAATGACCTAGTGTTTCTCAAGGATGAAAATCTACCTCCTCAAAAATGGGCATTAGGTAGAATAATTGAGCTCTATTTTGGTGATGACAAACGGGTCAGAGTTGTTAAGGTGAAAACTCAGTCTGGAATCTTTAAAAGGCCCATACTAAAATCTGTATTTTACCTGTTAATATGTAATCTTTATATTAGTATTTTTTGTTATGTGTAGTTTAATGTTTTCATATACTTGTGCTTATTTTATATATTTTTTATTATTTATGTAATGATTATATAATTAAATGGTTGAATGTTACCATTGCAACGTGGGGCGGAATGTTCTGAACCAACCCCCCAAGCGCTGTTGCAGCAGCGCCCCCTTTTAAAAACAAGGGTGTTTGTTTACCAGAGTTCTTCGAGAGACCCCATCGGAGAGACGTGTTTTGCGGTGCTTGTGACCGCGTAACCGATGGGTCTGAGTCTTTTATAGAGTTATGTAATAAACTGAGCGTTAAACAGTCCATGAGTGATTACTTTGTGTGGTGTCCTGAGCTAACGACGACACCACCCACGCTGGAATTGCGCGTACAATAGAAATTTCATCTGTAGGTATGGAAGGGAAATTAATGAATACTGTAATGATAATAGTATAGATATAGCTTTCCCACCCACCCCTACCCGTTTCGGCCACACTGGTTCTCAGTCAGTCATTGATTTTGCTCTTTTAAATAATATTAATTTTCCTTATGACATTACCACAATAGACACTCTTTCCTCTGACCATATTCCAATCATTTTAAATTTACATACTAATACTCCCCTCCCTTCTATACTAACCCCCCCCCACCCACTTCATAAATTGGATTAACTATACTAATAATGTTTTTAACTCACCCCCCTCCTTTCAATAGTATTAACTGTCAAGAGGATATAGATAAAGCTGTTACCTCCATGACTGACAATATCAATAATGCACTTAGCTCTGCCAAGTCTCACATTCCGCAAAAAATTATAATAAACTCCCACTGTACATTACAACGCAAATTAGAAATAGAAATCAAATTAGGAAAATTTGGCAGCGTACGGGCGATCCGTCAGTACGCAGTGATTTTCATAGACTTAATACTTAAATTAAAAATGATATAAAAAATTATAAAAATAAAAAAAGGACTGTGTTTATTGAGTCACTTGCTCCCTCGGACAATAGCATTTGGAATTACCTAAAACGCATTAAGAAACCGGCTACCCCACTCTCCCCCCCCCCTCTTTTAACTCTCCTTCTGGCATTCTGACGAGTGACTCGGATAAAATGAAGGCCTTGGCAGATAACTACGAAAATCAGTTATCCCCCGACCATAATGTCTTTTGCCCATACACTATTGATAAAGTTGAAGACATTCTCAGACAGTTTTACAACAATAGGCTGTCTTCTATCAATAACGAACCTCTTGAACCCATCACCCCTGCTGAAATTCAAAATGCTCGCTTCCTAATAATAAAGCACCTGGAATTGATAACACAACTAATTCTGCTATAAAAAACTTACCTATAAATTACGTTAACATTTTATGTGAGCTCACCAAAAAAATTTTCGAATTTAAGTTTCGAAATGAGTAGCTATAATTACAAGATAAAAAGAACTTTTTATATACCACGTTTTTAAATTTTCTGTTGAATCATATAAACTTGACAATTCTCTGTGTAGGGCCTGGCGCCCTCTAGTAACGTTTTTTTTGTGTATGAAGGAGACCCCACCGGAGAACGAGCTTGGCTCGCGGAGAGTGTAGGCGGTGCTCACAGGAGACCGGCCTTTTTGTATCCCGCATTTCTCTTAATAGAGTACTTTAATGTTCTTGCTCATACTTGAGCCCTGCACATAATTGTCCTATCTGTGTGTATGTGTAATAAAGAAGAAAAATTAGAACCCGACTCGTATTCAACTCGAATCAATTTTCACACGGGGACCGTCTGAAAGAGAAAGACGCCGTCCTCGTACACTATGTATTAATAAATACTTTTTAAAAAATTTTTTTGATGAATTACCCCATCAACTTGAAAGAAAATGATCAAATGCGTAATAAAGAGAGCAATTATAAGAAATTTTCAAACAACAAAATTAACTGAAACTGAATTCAATTTTCTGCTTAAAGATGGCTAAAAGTATTAAAAGAATGCATTGTCATCGTGTTCTGAGCTATTCTAAAAGTTTCAAATGTCTAGCTAGTCGGGAAGTTAGTTAAAAATCGATTGCAAGATTTGTACTGGACAAACACACAAACAAACAAGAAAGCGAGTTAATAAAAACATGGTATTGTAACGTATTCCTGCGATTTGTGTCAAAAGCAGACACTTAGGTAGCGTCACAGGTTACGTGTAAGGTAGACAGCTTACTAAAATAGAGACTTTTAAGATAATGAGGATTTCAGTTTTATTTAATAAACACGGTTAGGCCGCGATCTCGAATAATATATATACAAAGTAGTCCGTAGAAGTTGGAGTAGGAATCGTCATCTGTCTCTCAAGGAAGGAGCACACTGTCGCTAAAACGAGGCGACGAACTGCTGGTCAGGTCACAGAAAAAAGGGCCCGCACTCGTCCACTGGAAGCTAGCAGCTTCTCTGAAATAACACAATTGGGGAGATCAAGTTCCGATCGGTTTCCCCGACCTTTCTCGGTGAAAAAGGGTCTTCTCACGTAGAGGGCAGAGCCTCACAAAAAACAAGTCACTTAAAAGTGCGTAGAATTAGGAGATCAGGTATCACTCCTAAACTCTCTAAGGAAAAACTCTCCGCACAAAAACTGGTCTTCAAGCCCTCGTCGGCTTATTTTAAAAACTTGATCCCTGGCGGAATTCTTTCTAGCCTCCTCTCTATAGCTCGCTCCGGATAGGCTGAGCGTCTAGCCGTGCGCAAAAAACGATGCCGATTATTACATCTTCATCGCTCGCTCACTCATTAGCGATCTCGTTTCAGGGCGTAAACTGTCATTGTCGGCCACTGTCAAAATATGGCGCCAGACTGTCTCCTCTTTTCATCCCAGGAATGCGTCCCGAAGAGGTGCCCATTGTGGTCCTCTTCCACTCGCGGGGTCGGCCATTCTTTAGCATCGGTTCACGGCTAGCGGCGATTCCTACTCGCCTCGAGGGGGGGAAATTGCCACAGCCCCTCCCCCCTTTGAAGAGATTTTGCGGTTCTGCAAAATCTGAAAATCAAGGGTTAGGTACAGGTATCTTACTTGTATTCCATCTCCAGAGGCATTCCTAACAATTTTAATTTATGCATCAACTTCTAGGTTAAGTTTACTATTCATGTTAAACTTAATTTACAATAAAAAAAAATTTTACACTAACACAATACCTCAATTAAAACATTAAATGTCATTTATATTTACAGAAACACAAAAAAAAACATTCATATTTACAACACTATCTTAGGTTTAGAGGTTCAACTAAAAAGAAAACTTTATCTTATCACAATTTCTTAATTTAAAAACAATACAATTAATTCCAATTACAATACAAAAAAAAATGAAAAATGTTTCAATTCAATTTATTTTTAAATCAGTCTGCTCTACTGAGACAGTCTGCGTGTTTATTTTGTGACCCTGGCCTATGAACAATCTTATAATTAAATGGTTGCATAGCTAGGGACCACCTCATAAGTCTATGGTTATTTCCGGCATTATTCTTCAGGAAAACCAGTGGGTTGTGATCGGTTTCGATCGTAAATGGCTGTCCATCTAAATAATGTCTCAACTTTTTTAAGGCAAAGATAATTGAGGCGCATTCTTTTTCGGTCGCACAATATTTCTGCTCACTCTCAGTGAACTTCCTGCTTAAAAACAAAACGGGATGTTCCGCATTATTTGGTCCCTTTTGTGCCAATATTACCCCTATTCCTTTGTCGGACGCGTCGGTTTGTATCACGAATTCCTTAGAGAAATCGGGAGCGTATAGTACTGGTTTCTCCGTTAGTTTTGTTTTTAGTTCTTGGAAGGCGCTTTCACACTCCTCTGTCCACTCAATACTTTCCTTCCGGTTTCGACCCTTTAAAGAGCGTGTCAATGGTTCCGCTATAAGCGCGTATCCCATTATATACCGGGAATAGTACCTGCTAAGTCCTAAGAATTGGCGCACCTGCGTCTTCGTTTTCGGGGGAGGAAAATTTAACACCGCTTCGACCTTTGCTTGAGCAGGTGTTCTGCTTCCCCCTCCTACAATATGCCCTAAGTACTTCACTTGGTTCTGTGCGAATTGGCATTTGGCAGGTTTTATCGTTAGTTTAGCTTGCGCGATCTTTTTTAACACAATATCAATATGGTTCAAATGCTCTTCCCAGCTTTCCGAGAAAATAGCCACATCGTCTAGATAGGGAACCCCGAACTCTTCGCAACCTTGTAAGAGTCGAGACATAAACATCGAGAAACTATACGGGGCATTTACTAACCCAAATGGCATTACCAAGGGTCGATACGTCCCAAAAGTTGTCACGAACGCAGCGAGTCTCTGCGCCCGGGGACTCAGGGGTATCTGCCAGTAACCTTTTGTCAAATCTATGATCGTGATGTACTTCGCGGCACTGACCTTTTCAACCCTTTCCTCTATATTTGGTAGCGGAAAATATTCTACCCTGATCATTGAATTCAGTTTCCGGTAATCAATACATGGTCGGGGGTCTCGACCCGGAGTTTCTACCAAAATCATAGGAGACGTATAGTCTGATTCACCTATCTCTATGATATTGAGATCTAGCATGCGCTTTATTTCGGTTTTTAATATTTCGTTTTGTCGGGGAGAAGTTCTGTATGGCTTTGATCGAACAGGTTTATCGCTTATCAGCTGGATGTCATGCTCGATGAAGTTAGTGCGACCGGGTTCATTAGAAAATATTTTAGCGTGGGATCCTAGTAGTTTTCCCAGCTGATTTATTTGGTCGGGCGTACACCTATTTCCTAAGTCGTTCTCTTTAACGATTTCGTCGAAATCGAAAAGAGTCGGGTTCGCGACAGGATACGGTATTTCTAAGTCCGAATCGGATTTTTCCTGACCTACCTCTTCATTCAACAGAAAATTTACATTTTCCACCCTCTGATGATATGGTTTTAACAAATTTATGTGATAAATTTGCGACTTCGCAGATCTACCTGGCACCTGCACAATATAGTTAGTGTCAGACAACTGACTCTCGATTGTCGCGGGCCCTACCCATTGTACAGCAAGTCGATTTGGTCTGGAAGCTGCTAAAACCAAAACCTTATCCCCTGGTCTGAACCTTCTCTGAACTGCGTCTCGGTCGTAATAATTTTTCCTCTTCCCTTGTTGTTCTATAACTCGTTCTGAAGCGAGTTCCTGACATCTTTTAGGCGGTTTAACAACCCGAACACATACTCTGTAACAGCGCTTTCTTCATCTTCCGCATTGGTCCAATGCTCGTAGAGCAAAGTCTCGGGGGTTCTCAGATTTTTCCCGTGGACCAGTTCTGCCGGACTAAAATTTGTTGACTCGTGGGTCACAGTCCGTAATGCAAGTAAAGCGGCGGGGAGAATGCTCTCCCAATCTTGCCCTGACTCTAAACATAAAACCTTAATTAACCGTTTTATAGTTCGATGCCATCTTTCCACACTATTACTTTGCGGGTGTCGAACCGAACTATGGGTCACCTTAACTTTAAACTTTTCAAAAAATGTCTCCGTCAAGTTACTCGTGAAGCAAGTGCCGTTATCACATTGTACCTCTTTCGGAAAACCGAGCCTACTGAAAATCAGCATGAGGGCCTCCGTAACAGTCTCGGACCGGATGTCCGGGATGGGTATAGCTTCAGGGTACTTCGAAGCTACACATATCGCTGTCAACAAGTACCGATTCCCTATTTTCGTCTCGGGCAGGGGTCCTACCGTATCAATACAGAGTTTGGAGAAAACCTCCTTTATGATGGGTACCAATTTTAAGGGAGCCGCCTTCTTTTCATACTCACGATTCCTCCAGTTATTTCTCACAGATCCCTGGTCTCTCCCGTTAGAAGAGTTGGGTTTCTCTTTAACCTCTTTTTTATCCTCACTTTTCTCAAAGGTTTTAGATTTTTCCGTTCCTTTTTTCTCCAACGGCTTTAAATTAATGGGTTTTCTGATAGTGCGCCTTGTCGCTTCATATTCGTCCAATTTTTTTACTAAGATGTGAGGGTCCACTATAGCTCCCCATTCATCCAAAAAATGTTCTCGGATTTCCGCCGGGACGCGTTTTTTAATCTGGTCTGCAACCATGAGATTCTTAAGGGCTTCAAAATCTTTTACATTTACCCCTTCAAGCCATCCCTCTAAATAATTTCTCAGCTCGAAAATTAAATCTTTCCATAGGGCACCTGGCCGCCTCTGGTGTTGATTTAGTTTAACTCTAAAAGTCTCCGGACTTAACTTAAAACGGCTCAGAAGTAATTTCTTTACCTGATCGTAATCATCTGCTACCTCAACGGGTTCGCGAATAATTATTTCAGCGATCTCCGTGGGTAATAATGAAAGCAAATGCATCATTCGTTCCCCGTCTTCAACCTGTGCTTTTCGTGCCTGACGTTCAAACAGGGTTAGGAAGAGAGAAATGTCCGATTTTTCCGGATCATACTTTTGCATTAGGGCTTTGAAATTTTGTACGGGCCTAGCGCTCTCATTCTGGGACGAAGCTACGCTGGCGGTTTCGGCTGCCTGAGTCAACCGTAATTTTTGCAGTTCGAAATCTCTCTGCCTCACTTCTCGTTCAAATTCTAATTGCCTAGCTTCGCGTTCTAATTGCCTAGCTTCGCGTTCTAATTCTATACGTTCTGTTTTTTCGCGCTCTTCCTTAATGATTTTTATTTGAGCCCTAACACTCTCTTCATCATATCTCGCACTGGACAAAATTCTGTCGTATAGGTCACATTTCCTATCGTGATCCTCGAAATCAATCCCTAGATCATCTGAAAGAACCTGGAGGTCTTCTTTCTTATAGGTCATTAAGAAAGCCATTTTGCCTAACCCAATATAACCCCAATACACTAATCAAAACCCAATTCTCCAAAATAATACACTCTAATACAATACTTAATAATTAATAAAAATGCACTTTTCTTAATCTCTAGCACAAATACACTTGATACTATAACACAATATGCAATTTAGGTTCAATAACATATGCTTGCTGATGCTCAAACGTTGAGCTGATGCTCAAACGTTTCTCGAATTTCTCGAGTTATCTTAACTTAGGAGTTAATTATAAAAAACACAAATATTCTGTCGACTTTCTCGACGGGTAATTAACTTAAGAGTTAATATTTAAAAAAAAACAAATATTCTGTCGACTTTCTCGACGGGTAATTAACTTAAGAGTTAATATTAAAACACACAAATATTCTGTCGACTTTCTCGACGGGTAATTAACTTAAAGAGTTAATATTTAAAAAACACAAATATTATGTCGACTTTCTCGACGGGTAATTAACTTAAGAGTTAATATTTAAAAAACACAATTGCCTCTAGAGAATGAAAAACAAGTACCTGTCCTCGAAGCTTGCTTCTCTAATCGGGGATGTTGGCTTTCTTGGCTCAGTAGGAATGGCTCCACACTAGTCACAGTTTTTATGCACTCTTGAAAGTTCAAACTATCGTACGCGCACACACTCACAGTCTTGTAAAATCACTCTCTAAAGCTGGATTCATCCGTTGCTGCCACCATTCTTCTATTATTAGTATAGCTGTAACGTATTCCTGCGATTTGTGTCAAAAGCAGACACTTAGGTAGCGTCACAGGTTACGTGTAAGGTAGACAGCTTACTAAAATAGAGACTTTTAAGATAATGAGGATTTCAGTTTTATTTAATAAACACGGTTAGGCCGCGATCTCGAATAATATATATACAAAGCAGTCCGTAGAAGTTGGAGTAGGAATCGTCATCTGTCTCTCAAGGAAGGAGCACACTGTCGCTAAAACGAGGCGACGAACTGCTGGTCAGGTCACAGAAAAAAGGGCCCGCACTCGTCCACTGGAAGCTAGCAGCTTCTCTGAAATAACACAATTGGGGAGATCAAGTTCCGATCGGTTTCCCCGACCTTTCTCGGTGAAAAAGGGTCTTCTCACGTAGAGGGCAGAGCCTCACAAAAAACAAGTCACTTAAAAGTGCGTGGAGCTAGGAGATCAGGTATCACTCCTAAACTCTCTAAGGAAAAACTCTCCGCACAAAAACTGGTCTTCAAGCCCTCGTCGGCTTATTTTAAAAACTTGATCCCTGGCGGAATTCTTTCTAGCCTCCTCTCTATAGCTCGCTCCGGATAGGCTGAGCGTCTAGCCGTGCGCAAAAAACGATGCCGATTATTACATCTTCATCGCTCGCTCACTCATTAGCGATCTCGTTTCAGGGCGTAAACTGTCATTGTCGGCCACTGTCAAAATATGGCGCCAGACTGTCTCCTCTTTTCATCCCAGGAATGCGTCCCGAAGAGGTGCCCATTGTGGTCCTCTTCCACTCGCGGGGTCGGCCATTCTTTAGCATCGGTTCACGGCTAGCGGCGATTTTAATGGTGTTCCTACTCGCCTCGAGGGGGGGGGAAATTGCCACAGTATTAAATAACAAACAATGCTGATAAGAGGGTAGCATTCTCAAATATTTCCCCAAATATTGAAGTAATATTATATGAGGTCCAGGCACACCCTTCATTAATATTTTGTTCATGAATAATTTGGTTTTATATAAATAAATTAAGTTTATGATTTTCAGTGTTCTAATAGGAAGCTTATAATTTTAAAACCATGCACTTTTTTAATTCTATTTCTTGTTCATTTTTACCTAAATGAAATACAAATGCATATTAATATTTAAATATGGAGTTTTAGGCACATAAGATTTGGAAAAAAAACAAGTGTAGATGGTAAGGAAGACTTTTAACGTAGGATTACGTTCCTTAATAACGGTCCTCTGGAAAGGAAAATATTCAGAGTCAGTCCTGTGCCGCGAGTTATAATTTTGGCAGCTTGCCAAACCCAGTGGCAGTAAACAGTTAAACAGAAAAGTACCAAAATACGTCCAACAACAACAACAAAAAAGAAAAAAAAAGAGGTAAGCAACGATAAGTAATCCTACGTTAATAACCCGCAGTAGTTTCGTTAGAAGAGACTACCTGAAATATTTTTTTTTAATTCTTATTATGCAAAGTAAACCCAAAATCTAGAGTTCATTGATTTTCAAAATAATTTCTTAAAATTTGTTTATTTCGTTTTTCTATTCTTTTATTAAAATTTTCCTAATTTAAAAAAAAATTGCTATAACCAATAAATTTTCATTGCATCGCATGAATTTTTAAAATAGGAATATGGGTCGAAAAAAGTTTGCACACCACTGGTTTAACGGATTATCTCAGTTTGATGGAGATTCAGAGCAGCTACTAACCACGCCAAATTCGAACAAGTAGACAGTGCAGAGTGCCGGTATTTTCCATTGCCCCGCTCCTTTCCTATGTGTGGAAGTTTTTAAATTCAATAAATATGAAATTATTGGATAGGAAATAAAATATTTCACTGCCGTGATCGCAAACCAAATTCAGGGATGGGAACTGAAGTAAACAATTCAAATACGATGGAGAGGTTTCGTAGCCAAACAAAAAGGCAGGAAAGGATTTGTTTAAAACTATGTTACAGAACAAATTCTGTGTTGTTCTAGCTCCGTTTGCTTATTGTGACGGATAGATCTACCATTGGTTTTACTGCTTCCCGGGGAAGTTTTCAAAGGGGTCCAGGACACTTTTATATATGTATATATATATATATATATATATATATATATATATATATATATATATATATATATATATATATATATATATATATATATATATATATATATATATTCACTTGTATCTCGTGAGGAATTTTTCTCCTGAAATGAGTCATTATACAATCAAAAGAAAAAAAAAAAAAAAAACGACGCACCAAGGAGTTACCCGAATGGGACGGAAATCGGTAGATGTAATGTACATGTACAGAAAAACAAATGATTACAACCTATATACATAAAACGCGTAGGTATACGGCACAAAAATCGACGATATTTCTACACTCCGAATGGCAACAGCTACAACTACTGGATGTAAACAGCGGCCGTCCGCGCGTGTGTGTAGTGGCTCGACGATAGCACGTAATTCGGGACAATTTAATTGCTGTATTTTACTCGTGAATAATTTTAATGTATTCATTTGATAAGATTAAATGGAGATATCTGAAAACAATCTACATATATAAAACGCGTACGTATGCGGCACAAAAATCGACGAAATTTCTACTCTTCGAATGGCAACGGCTGCAACTACCGGATGTAAACATAAGATATTTTCCTAAACATGATGATATACATGAAGATATTTACCCAAAAAATTATTATTTGATATGATTGAGTGTAGGTATCTGAATTTTGAAAATAGTACATGCAGAGAGTGATGTAACCCACACTATATTTCAGTACTTGCTGAATTTTTACTTCATTTTATAAGTGATGAAATTTTCCTAACATTTTGTTATTTGATAAGATTAAGTGTAGATATCTGAATTGCGAACAATAGTATATACAGAGAGTGATGTAATCGACACTATATTTTAGTACTTACTGAATTTTTACTCCATTTTTTAAGTGAAAGATTTCTTCCCCATCAATTTCTCATTTGATGTAATAATAAAACATAGATATCTTAATTTTGAAAAATAGTACATACCGAGAGGGATGTAATTTTTAAAATCATTGGTGTTGGGTTTCTTAGTCTTATCTTTAACTCTGTTCTGAAGTAATGGAAATTCACATTTTTTAATCACGATGTTTTAGAATCAGCCTTATAGTGAATTTAGCAATGATTATAAATTTTTTGGCTGAGCTCCCACTACCCCTTAACAGCTTATATTTATGATGACAGGTAGTGGTAACATTCCTTACATATGTTACTTTCAGTTGAGTTGTTTTGCAAAAGGAAATATAAAACTAAAAGCGGCCGTGGTGGTCGGGCAGCGGCTAGTAATTTGAGAAAAATACAACTGTTATGTTGTTAACAAAAAATTTCAAAAAACTGATATTCTGCAAAAAAGAAGCGTGAATTGATTTTTTATCATCCACCAAATCCGTAAACTTAAGGAGAGATGGAAAAAAAATGTAATGCTTTTTCCAAGAGAAAAGCATTGTATTTACTCAAAGAATCAGATAAAGAACTCGGTCACAATTATCGTTAGGTGATTGGGATACTGATTAATAGGATATTTAGGATGGGATATTGGGGAAATATATTCTGATTTTTTTAATTACCTTCATTATCCAATTAATTATGGTGTGAACAGAGGCAAACTTAAGGTCCTGTTCACATAGAATCCGTCAGCGTCAGCGTTACTCCTATTGAAATATGTTTAACCAACTAGCTAAAGTAAACGGCGTTCCCCGGGACTTTTAAGAATGTTTATTATCAAAATCAATTTAAAAATTAAACACAATATAAATAACATAGGGGGAAAAAGCATGTGAAATGTTATACACATCTCAGAATTTAGGTAGATTCAGCATTTCATCATTGTTCCACTAAAAGCTGAAAAGAAAAAATTATCGAATGTTTGTTAACCAAAACCAATTTCATAACTAAACACAGTATAAATAACATAGAAAATAAAGCATGTACTTGTGTACATGCTTTATTTTCAGGGATGTGTACTTGTACAGTTATTCACATCCCTGAATTTAGGTAGATTCAGCCTTTCATCATTTTACCACTAAAAGCTGAAAAGTAAAAATCTCAATTTTGTTAACCAAAATCAATTTAAAAACTAAACACAGTATAACTAACATAGAATAAATAATAATATTAAAAAAACTAAGCAAAGTGTTAAATCTGTTATATTTGAAGTTTATTTTAAATAAAGACACCATTCTAGAATGATACGTGACTCATTTATTAGACGAACACATCACAACAAGAAGTGGCTGTTGCCATACATAGAATGGAAATACAACAATTCTCCCACGATTAAAATGGAACTATAAATGAAATGAAAGTTCAGTTCATGACATAGTCCTGTAAATAGGCTGGCTTTTTACATGGTCGTAATGATCGTCGGGTTTCAAGCTGTGCTTGTGTATCTTGGATACTACAAGGTTGAGAATGAGTTTTTGCATCTGAAGTTTCGTTATCTAGTTGCTGTAAATTAGTTCCGGAGTCAGGTACTGTTATCCACAGAGGTTGTGCAGGCAGTGGCGTACCTAGACCATTTGGGGCCCGGGGCGGATTTATATTTTGGCCCCCCCCCCAAAAAAAAATGGTAATTTTTAACTTTTTCTAATGACAGCTAGCCTTTCTTTTCCTTAATCTGACAGTCTCCTTAGGCTATTGACCTGTGCAGACAGTGGCGTGCTCAGGATTTTGTTCTGGGGGGGGGGGGGGAGGTCAAGGCCTCCATGTGCTAGGGGTCGTCCATTTCCCTTACGCCCTATTATCAGGATGGACTAGAAGGGGTGTATTTCGGGGGGTTTGGGGGTATGGAATACCCCCAGCCAAAGTGGGGGGGTCCGGGGGTCCTCCCCCTGAAAAATTTGAAAATTAGGTGTTAAATAGTGCCATTTTAGGCTATCTAGAGTACTAGATGCCACTTCTTAAAAATAATATATCTATGAATTCGGATAAAATATTTAAAGTGACGTCTCCAAGATTATTGGAATGAAAATCTAACAAGAAGTGTTTTTTAAAACAGATACGCGACGAAACAGTGCGTGCGTGCCCTGTTG
Organism: Dolomedes plantarius; assembly: GCA_907164885.2. Classification (NCBI taxonomy): domain Eukaryota; kingdom Metazoa; phylum Arthropoda; class Arachnida; order Araneae; family Dolomedidae; genus Dolomedes; species Dolomedes plantarius. Next base: position 157,288,601 of record OU015492.1, read on the forward strand.
AAAAAAGACTCCTTCAATACTTTGATAGGCAAGGGTTCGGTTCACTCTCGCGGTTCGAGGATACTACTGTAGAAGTGTATAAACAGCGCTCGGCACTTGGCTTTAGAAATACTGTTTCTGGCACTGTATAGCGCTAAAATTGTAACAATAATGATCGCTAAAAATGTAAGGGCAATAAAGATCGTAATGGTAAAGAATAAATAACACAATTACTATTAGGCCTATGCGAAATATTTTTGCATTATTTTGTAAATTTTAAAAATTTATTTTACCTCTGTGGGGGGGGGGGGTCCTGTCCCACTTCCCTCCCCCCGTCGGCACACCCCTGTGTGCAGAGAAAAAAATGACAGAATAAGGGAGCAAACTCGTGCAGTACGAGGTGAGCAATGATCATTACTTTTTAAGCGTTAAATTGATAAAAAAAAAGTCTTATGTCAAGGCCTGGGTTCGAGCAATCGAACCAATGACGTACCGCACGGCACAGCTCCGAGACCAACGTTCTAACCGCCTGAGCCATGAGCTCGCTAACTTACTGTTCGGTACAAGGTTAAAATCAATTGTACGGCGCTGGTTTTCGTTGTATGAATTTTTCGTCAGGCCAAGGTGAATGGTAAAAGGCTTGGCCGTTTGATTAATAAAAGCGATAATAGTTAAAGATAAAATTCATATTAAAAAGAAAAGGAGCCATTTTGGCGCCAATACTTACTTATAATATTCAGGTAGCTTCAAGGAAAACCAAAGAAATACCTCACTTTGATCTACGTTAACTTTATTGGTAATTCAACTTTAAAAATTTTTGCTTTTCACAAGGCAATACACATTTACAGTATCAGTATGAAAAAAATAGAATGGGATTACATCACCTAGAAAATGCCGTGTTGTGTGAAACCATGTTATATGAGACCCAGGGACATTTGCAAAAAGGGGGGGGGGGTGCGTTCTGAAAACTTATTAAAAACAAACATTTTTTAAAAATTCCATATAAGCAAGTTAAATTAAGAATTCTGTATTAATTTCAAATAGGTAAAAGACTCCTTTTAAAATTGTCTTTTTCTAACTTTTGCATCAGAAAATTGTCTAATTGTCTCATGAAAGTTTATTTTCATAGCCAACTTGTTCTCGATGGATAACATTGCTAGGCCATTTTGTCTAATTTGGCTCATTGTTGAGCGCAAATAGTTTTTGATGACTTTCAATTTCGAAAAACTTCTTTCACAAGTTGCGACTGAAATGCAAATCGTCAAAAACAACTTTAGTGCTAAACACAAGTTTGGTACTGACTCTTGAAATTCCATACCAACAATGAACTGCAAAACTTGAAGAGCTGACCACTTTTTGACTTCCTCTGTATTAATATTTTAAGGTTATCATTATGGAAAGGAATAAGATATCTCCTAATGAAACATTCAAACTGGTTCAATCTATGCAGAAACGATTGATGGAGGTCCTTAGACGTAAGGGCTATCCGAACAGTTACGTCTTAGTCTTTTTATTTCTGGCAAAACCTCGTCCTTAGAAAATTCGTCGTAACTTTCAGTTACACGAGAAATAAGTTCTGGCAATTTCTCATCTGGAGCTTTGATCAAATTAACCGACTGCAAGACTTGTAACCGACTGCAAGACAAATTTGTTATGAATGTTCTCCATGGATTTTGTTCTTGTTTGGAGTTCCAAATACAACCTATCTACACATTGGAACATGGACCTCCTTAGTTCGTCTTGTAAAGATAAACCCTCATCTTTAGCTTTTTCACCCGGCATCATCTTTTTCGATCTTTTTCTGCCTCTCTTTTCAATAGCAATTCCCATTTCTTCACATTTCTGGGAAGCGAAGTCCAAAGCATCACTAACTAAAGATTCTCTGCTTTCCTTAATAAAAAGTTCCAATGCTCTTAGTTTATTTAAAACCTTGTCCAAGGAAATCCCCTGAATTTTCAGGTAGTGTTGAGTGGTTGATTTCCTCCAAAATGTCTGACCACAGGCGTAGAAACGCTATAAACTTAAAATCGCAAACATTTGCCATTATAATCTGAGCTGATCCTCTTGTATCTAGGTTTTCAGACTCGTCGCACAGCTTCTCCACTGCATCGATCAATTTTCCAAATTTTCCAAAACACACAACAGTATTCAAATTTTTACGCCAAAGCCAGAATCTGACACAAAGAATCGGCTTACCTGTAATTTCCAGGCTCATCGTCGTCATCCGTCAGTCTTTCTTCAACCTAATGCTTAAATCAGGACTTCTGATATCAGAAAACTAACCAGTCTATAACAGGGCCCGATTTAGAAAATTCTTGACTTTTGGCACAACTCGAGATGGGGCAATGGGGACGCCCTAACAGTGATGTGGGTGTAAAATTTCCAAAATTGACACACACAAAAAATAATCATGAATCATTGTGAAAGTATCATTTAACCGAGAATTGGCTGTTTGAAGCGTAGAAGCCTAGAGCATTATCAAATAACAAAAAGCAATACAACATATTAACTTCTTCATTAAATTAAAACACCAATACAATGCAACCAGAAAAACTTAGTAATCCCTTATATACACTATAACATACATATGAACTATACATATAGCTATACATATGATGAACCAATCAATCAAATTTGAAAGGATATATAAAAAAAACTGATATTGAAAAAGGTAAAATAAAAAAAAACTGAATTGGAAATTTTCTTTTTTTTTCTTCTTTTAAAATAAAAGTTTTTTGGGGGCTCCAACATTCGGGGGCCCCTAGGCCAGGGCCTGCCGGGCCTAGTGGAAAATCAGGGCCTGGTCTATAAGCCTAAAATAAAGACTATCAGCCTATTTAATGATTTTCACGCGTTTATTGCACTTCTAGGATAAATACGGTTACGTACAAAATTTTAAAATACATCAAGAAAAGTTCGTGGGTTCTGGAATCTGACGAAGAATGTCTTGCGATTCTCAGCAACTCAGCGTCAGGTCTATGGCATCTCTCAGCACCATAGGCGTAGCGTGCTTCTAACTTTTTTTTTTCTTTTTTTTTTAGGGGGGGGATACGAATTGAATTCAGTTAGGGCCCTCCTCAGAGCTTTGACTACCGGACGGTCCTTAAAATATGAAATATTGGGATTTTTTGAAATTGAATAAAAATAGAATTGATGTTTGAGTAGTTAGTTATACAATGAGAAAAATAAATATAATATTAATAAAATCAGAAAAAAAATATAGCATCGAATTTATGCTATGGATCATAACATTGTTATAATCTATGTTAAGGCTAAAGACATAATCGGAATCTTCAGTTTCACAGTTTGAAAAGGCGGCAAAAAACCCAGCTTTCTTAAAAGTTTTCTATAATTTTATGGTTTTAACTGAACTTCTATTAACGTTTTAAATTATTTCAAGTTAAGTTTGGGGGTGGGGGGGCACGTGAAATGTTGGAAGTCGCTAAAATATGCAAGTGTAATATTTTATAAAAACAATAACGTTCTTGTCTGATTTTTTTTTAAAAATTAAAAATGTAATTTTTTGTAGAAAAGTTATCATTTAATTTTAAAAAAGGCCCCTGTCGTAGGGCCCCCTTAGTAAGTGGGGCCCGGGGCTGACCGCTCCCCCCCACCCCCACCCCCTTGATCCGCCCAGGCCCTGATTTTCCATTAGGCCCAATAGGCCCTGGCCTAGGGGCCCCCGAATATTGGGGAGCCCCCTAAAGATTTTTATTTTAAAAGAAAAAATTCCCAATTCAATTTTTTTTTCTAATTTTACCTTTTTTAATAGCAATTTTTTTTTATATATCCTTTCAAATTTGATTGATAAGTTCATCATATGTATATTATAGTGTATATAAGGGATTAAGTTTTTCTGGTTGCATTGTATTGGTGTTTTAATGATGAAGTTAATATGTTGTATTGCTTTTTGGTATTTGGTAATGTTCTAGGCTTCTACACTTCAAATAGCCAATGCTTGGTAAAATGGTACTTTCACAATGATTCATGATTTTTTTTGTGTGTGTGTCAATTTTGGAAATTTTACGCCCACATCAAAGTTAGAGGGGCCCCCATCCTGAGTTTGTGCCTATAGTCAATAATTTTCTAAATCGGGCCCTGGGTCCGCCACTGTGTGCAGGCACTTGTACGTTATCTGGCAAATGGTCTTTATCAGATTCAGTATCGGAAGTAAAAGATACAGATTTCTTTGGAATTTCAGTTTTTCTCAACTGATCAATGTGTCGTTTGAATGTATGTCCATCATCTAAATTTACTTCGTAATGTAACTTGCCAAATTTTTGAGTGATGGTACCCAATTTCCATACATACTAATTTCTAATGTGGCATCGAACTTGTACTCTGTCTCCCACGCTTAATTGTCTGGCTTTAACTGCGTATTCATCATTTTGTGTATGTTTCATTGGTCGAACAGCATCAAGTTGAATGCGGATATTACGTTGTAAATACATTTCAGCTGGAGTTTTAATGTTAGATAAAGGTGTTGCTCGATATCAAAATAAAATTTCTCGTACTTTGGCATACATTGACAGTTGATCACCAGTCATTGCTTTTAGACGATTTTTCAGTGTTTGTGCATTTCTCTCGGCTAATCCATTTGTAGCTGGGTGTCTCGGTGCTATGCGTTTCTGAAAAATGCCATTCTTAGCACAGTATGATTTAAACTGATCACTCACAAAAATTGTTGCATTATCGATACCATAACGTATGGATAGCCATGCACAGCAAAGATATCAGCAAGCATTTCTATAGTAGAAGCAATGGTTGGAACATTGCGACTTACTTTGATCTCGGCCCATCTTGATTTTGCATCAACAACTATTAAAAAGAAACAATCCTGGAATGGTCCTGCACAGTCAATATGTAAACGATCCCAATTTTCTTTAGGTTCATCCCAGGGGTGAATTTGAACTTTTGACAGATTGGTTTTGATTTCAGCACATGGTTCACATGTTCTTGAGATACGTTCAATATCTTTGCGAATTCCTTTCCAATAGATATACCGGCGAGCTAGTTGTTTCATTTTTGTTATGCCAATGTGAGTTCGATGCAGTTCATCTAAAGCAGCTTTCTGAAGTATTTTTGGTATTACAACCCTCTGTCCTTTGAACAGGATTCGATTTTCCATGGTATATTCACAGCCAAGTTCAGGACTACTTTGAATTTCTTGTTTTATTTTTGACAAATGCTCATAAGAATCTGCTGCTGTTCGAATTGTGTCAGCATTTAACACAATTTGATTAATTGATACCATGCACACAAGATTTATTTCATTGTTAATTTCCATATCATTAGATGATTCTTTTTGAATTTTTGGAGCTCTGGAAAGACAGTCTGCATCTATGTTTTCAATACCCTTCTTGAAAACTACTTCATAGTCAAATCCTGATAAAAATGAGGCATATCGAAGTAAACGACCTGAAGTCATTGAAGGTAATTTTGTGCTTGGATGAAAAATTCTTGTCAAAGGTCGATTGTCAGTTACCATTTTAAAGTGTCTTTCAAACAGATAGTTGAAAAAAATGATTTACAGAAAATATAATTGCAAGAGCTTCACGATCAAGCTGTGAGTAATTTTGCTCTGCTGTAGTTAGCAATCTTGAAGCAAATGCAATTGGTCTCGCTTGTCCATCAACGATGTGTGCAAGAACACCTACAACACCTACTGGACTTGCGTCGCACGTAAGTATTATTGGTAATGCTGGATCATATGGGGTAAGAGTTTTATCACTTCCTATTTCGAATTTCAATTTTATGAAAGTAGTTTCACATGCAGCTGTCCATCGGAAAACCAAGTCCTTTCGAAGGAGCTGTCGAAGAGGATGGGTAGTTGATGAATTATTGGGCAGGAAACAAGAATAATATGTAACCATTCCTAGGAATCTGTGTAATTCTTCCACGTTTCAAGGGCGGTGCATCTCCATTATAGCCTTGACTTTCTCTGGGCTTTTAGAGATCTTGTTGAATTCTACAACATGTCCTAAATATTCGATTTGCTCTTGAAAGAATGAACATGAATTCCGATTCAAGTGAAGATCGTATTTCTTTAATCTTTTTAGGCATTGATCAAGATTCTTTTGACATTCAGCTTTTGTTGTCCCGTGCACAATGATATCTTCAAAATGGGACATAGTTTTGGGCAAGCCTTGGAGAATCTGGTGTATGACGCGGTTAAATTTGCTTGGAGCAGTCTTAATTCCAAATGATAGTCTAGTCACAGTGGCCTAGCGTGGGGTGGGCAAGGGGGTCTATCATGCCCCGGGCGCCACTCGAACAGGGGCGCCAAATAGTCCTTTTCACTCATTCTATATACTATATTACTATATGTGTTTCGGAAAGGGGGGCGCCAAATAGTCCTTTTCACTCATTCTATATACTATATTACTATATGTTTTTCGGAAAGGGGGGCGCCAAAAAGGTATCGTGCCCCGGGCGCCAGTTATGCTCGCTACGTCACTGTCTAGTCATACGATAGGTTCCACAATGAGTTGACAAAGTTTGAATTATGCTACTTTCTTCATCTACTTGAACATGAAGATAAGCTTTGTATAAATCAAGGCAGCAAAAATATTTTGAATTTTTCAAACTGTTGAGGATGTCATCAATTCGTCTGATAGGATAGTTTGCATTGACAAGACGTTCATTAACACCAGTTTTGTAATCAACACAGAGTCGAGCGTTACCATCTGATTTTGAAAATTTTAGAATGGAAATACAACACAAAGTATCCTTGAATTGAATTTCAGTAAAATGTAAATAATTCAACAAAAAAATTCAAGTATCAAAGTATAGGTAGAAGGCCCCAGGGTAGAAGGCCCTGCATAGGTAGAAGGCCCTAAGGGCCTGTTCACATAGGAGTCCGTTGTGTTGCGTTAAGGGAAAGAGGAAGTTGAGATGAAAATAAACCAATCATATCCTTCCAAACGATTAGCAATGAAATTTTTAACGCCTATGATTCGTTTATTTTCGTCTCAACGTCATCTTTTACTTACGCAACGCAACGGACTCCTATGTGTACAGGCCGTTATACTGACAAACGTAAAAATTAATAGAAATCTGCAATTAGGTGTTCAACGCAGCATAAATGCAAGATTCTGTAGCAAAAAAATTAAAGTATTAAAATATAGGTTGAAGGCACTGACAAACGAAAAAATTAACAGAAATCTGCAATTGGGGCTACACGCACCATAAATGCAAGATTCTGTAGCAATAAATATCTCCATAATAAATATCTCCATAAATGCAAGATTCTGTAGCCAAAAAATTAAAGTATAACGAAAAAATTAATAAAAATCTGCAATTAGGAATCCACGCACCATAAATGCAAGATTCTGTAACAATAATAGAAACATCCTATCCATAATAAACACCATAAAAATCTGTGTTCAATTAAACTGATCCCGTATTACCTCAAAGCAGCTTCATAAACTATGTTTCACGTTTCTTGATTCGGGGAAAATACATAAACATTTCTTGAATATCCAACTCTAGAGCACGCAACGCAAAACTGTCTATGAGAAAAGCAAGGCAATTCCAAGTTGACTCCAGCTACGTGTAAAGATTGTCCTTCGGCCTTATTGATCGACATTGCAAAAGCTAAATGAACTGGAAATTGTAGACGCTTGAATTGAAATGGTATATCTGATGAAATGAGGGGTATGCGTGGAATGAAAGTATCCTCACCTTTGGAGCAACCTGTCAAAATTGTTGCTTAAATGACACGGAGATGGAGTTTCTTAATCACTAATCTTGTGTCGTTGCAAAGTCGTGGGGGATTTAATTTTCTGAGAAGCATAAATGATCATCCAATCTGCAGTACCAAATTATGCGGTGGCATTCCGGGAGGTTCTAAAGAGTTTAACCCTTTCGCGGCGAACGTCACGTATACGTGACAGCAGCTATCCGCGTTTCTGGCCGACCGTCACGTATACGCGACAGCAGCTATCCGCGTTTCTGGCCGACCGTCACCTATCCGTGTCAGTAGTTCGGAACGTTTTATTAGTTAATTTTTGGGGCAGAAGATGGCACCGCATGTCTATGAAATTTGGAGTACACGTAGTTGGGACCTTCTATTCGAAAACAAGTCTAGTATGAATCACATGATGACTATCGTTTTATGTAAACAAACGGAGGAAGGGATGTATTGCGTCTGGCTGTCAGAGGGTAGGGCATTTAAACTTTGCACGTGGTCTTTGTTTACGAGCAATTTTGTTTTTCTTTTGCGGTGGGATTGCAGCATTGGGTATATGGGTTCACCGTTTAGTTTTGAGTCAGAATCAGACCCTGTTGCAGTGAGATTTCTTTCATTTGAGTATTTAATATGGCGAAAAGGAGAAAATATTTGACAGAAGACGAAATTTCTGAATTGATGAGAAATGTGTCGGAATCTGAAACAAATTCTGAAAGTAGTGACAGTGATATCTTCCAGTGAATCTCGTGGGGTGAATCTGTTGATTTGGAGCACCGAGATCAGAGTGATGATGAAGATATATCAGACATTTCTATTCTGAGTATATCACAGGACGGTGCTTCTTCGAGGTCTTCTCGTGTAAGGGATTTAACTCAACAAACATTCACAGTGGCATGTGGAATAAAAGTCGATGATGTTGTATCAAATGAATTTGATTTTTTTAGGTTTTATTTTATGAAACTGTAATGGATTTAATAACTAAATTAATGCGTATTATATTATACTAACCAAATTAATGCGTATGAGAGGTACATAAACCCGGAAAGTGAATAGAGTTCATCCTCAAAGTATTTTTTGCCTGTAACTAAAGAAGAAATGTTTAATTTGCTTTGACAATTTTGATGGGTATTGTGAAAAAAAAATGAAAATTAAGATGTACTACTCAACGAATCCCATGATTGCAACACCTTTTTTCAGTAAGGTTATCACTCGGGACCAGTGCATCAAAATTCTTCGATACTTGCATTTTACTTCTTCTGATGCCAAAAAGATTGAAAAAATTAAACCTTTTTTAGATTTAATCATTCAAAACTTTCAGAGTTCTTGATATATTCCTGATAGGAATATATCAGTTGATGAAAGTCTCTTAGTATGGAAAGGGCGACTAGGATTTCGACAGTATGTCCCAGCAAAAAATATTTTACTGTATAACAAAAATCTTTTAGTTGAGAAATAATAAAAGAATGTGTAAGTAACCCATATATAGCTTAAATAAATAGATTTGCTCGTAAATGTTACTATTTTGGAATTTTTCGTAAATTTAGGCTTAGCGCTTGAAAAACCGCCGGCCTGGAGGGTACGCTCACGAGAAAAACCTCCGGCCTCAGAGGAAAGCGCGTGATCGGAACTGCCGTCGCGAAAGGGTTAAAAATTCAGTAGGGTAGTGCATAGCCTAACTTTCTTCATCAACGGTATCTATTGATTTGTATAATACAGCTGCTCTAGGCAACTCTTCTTCAATTTTCAAGTTGATGTTATTTACACTATCATTTTTTTGTGCAAGAATCGCACGTTCGCAAATCCCCTTATGGTCTGTGAAATGTCAAATATTTGGAAATACTTTTGCTTTGAGTTCTTCAACAGATACAACTGTGTTACAAAATGTTCCTTCGAGATTGAAGGGACCAGTTACTAGATGAAGTGGTATTAATCCATTGCCAACATTTAACAGCGGCAACAAATCCATTGCCAACATTTAACGGTCAGCAAACTGACCGTCAAATGTATTGCCATGCAGATGAACTCTCATATTTGTAGCCAATACAACGGTGACTCCACCCATGAGTAAATCATTGCCTCTTAAAAATTGAAGTGTTTGATAGAGGGCCTGCAAAGCATTCTTGTGTGACATGATACATTCATCAGATACAATGACTCGACTTTCCTGTAGAACCTGAGCTTTTTCTGTTCGTTTAGGTATATTACAGATGGAATTTTCACTTCAGACCAGATTAAGAGGTACCTTGAAAGCCGAATGTGCTGTTCTTCCACCATGGAGCAAAGTTGCGGAAGACTTTACAGAAGAAGTTGCCCGAAGAGGCCACAGCAATAGCTACTTTGGAATTTTCTCGAATTTTTGCAAATAACAACTTGATGAGAAACGTCTGACATATTCTATGTGAACAGGTCCTTAAGCAAACAGTGCTATTTTATAAAATTAAGGCATTATTACAAAATTCTCATCAAGTGCCTCAAAAGCTTTCCTTGCCTAACTGTTTTAGCAAGTGTGCACTTCTCAAAATTTACCTTTTGGATTCTGGCAACGATAGCTACCGCAAAATTCAATTTTTTAATGACGGAGGGAACGTTTAAAAATTAGTATTTCAGCTCACACTTGAGATTTTGATTTGTTGAGTATTCACATGGTAATCATGTTATCCGTCTCTTGACTAAATTTTTAGAATGTAAAAATTGTGGTTTAAGTGTTAGCGTTTTTTTACTTAGAGATTATTCCAAGCTTGATTGTGTACTTTATGTTTACTTTATACTTTATATGTACTTATGATACTTTGTTTGGTTTGAATATATTTCGCGAAATAGTGTTCATTACACTAGTTTGATTGTTTAGAATTTTTTTTTCATTTGCTACACTTATTTCATTTATAGAATTTGTATTTGAAGCGAGCTCAATAATTGGTGACTATTTTTGAAGAAAATTATTGTGGTTTTTTGCTGCCTAAATGACATGCCGAGAATGAAAAAATGTGTTGTGAATATGAATGTATATTTGTACAAAAACTTGAGATAGCATACTATTTTTTATGAATGCACTGTATATCAAACTGGTATTTAGCTATCAGATTGCTAAACTGCAAGATAATGTAAAAGTTTGTATTAAAGTATCAATCGGCTACTGCCGCCATATTGCTCATATACACCTGTGTTGGCTATATTTATAAGCATTATTCTTAAACTGTAATTAGTATTTCTTCCATTGCAATTCTTTTAACATATCCATACAAAAATTTTATACAAATATTTCATTGCATCTTTTTACAGTATTTAAGATAACTGCCGTGTAACAATGCTTACAAACATTTCAACTTATGCTGTTATTGAGAATTAAATAATAAGGTTTAATACTGTCACCTAGTAAATAAAAGTTTTATTTTATTTACTAATTTTGGTGTAGCTCCTTTTGCTTTTATAATGGTATGTTCCAATTTTAATATAAACTTGGTTTTTTTTTTTTTTGTTTTTTTTTTTTCTCTTATGTTATGTTCTAAATTTGGTGTTATTTAGTTGGGACTTTCTCTTCTGTGGCTGACATAATTCTGGAGTAATTGGTTTTTAAAACTTGCTTTGATGTGAAGTTGATTAAATTTAATAACAGTTTTTTTTAATGTGATTTATGTGCAGGTTAAAGTTGGATCATGGCACATTTCAATCTAGAAAATGAACTCAGCAATGCTTTGAGGTTAGATGTACCTATAAGTGAAGGCCCTATACCAAGATGGCAACGTAAACAAAAAGATAAATCTCCTGACCTATCAATGAATAACTCTGTTATGAATAGCTCAATAAATAATTCTACTCTCATGAATGTTTCAAATAAAAGTTCATCAAAATTAGCAGTCAGTCCTTACAGAGGTTTGTATCTTTCTAACTCTAGATTTTCTGATGTATAATAATTTCAAACATATGTAACTAACCACAACTAATTTAAATTAAAAAGCAGACTTTTTAGTTACTGTGATAACTTTAAAAAAAAAAAAAAATACTGGTTACAGATTTGTGTTCTATTTATATAGATGTAATGCTTTGATGTTGCAATTAAACTGACATTTATTCGAATGTTTTCTAATCTGTAATTGGCTAATAAAACTTAGAAAAGTAGATAAAACACCAAACTGTGATTTTAAGGATATTAACACAGACTTCTTGGAGAAACTCGTAATATATTAAACAGCATAGACATTTTGTTGCCAAGTTATAATTTTTTAATATTTTTTTTCAATAAATATTAAATGCCATGAAAATTTGTACCATACTGTCTATCAATTTGTGTATTCTGATTTTATTTCATCCTGTCCTTTACTTGCTCTAGGTGAACAAACTATTCAGTGTTTCCTTTAATAAAACTGTATTGTGTAATAATTAATATGGTTGACATTAATAAAGTACTTTAATATAACTTTGAAAGAAAGTTGTCACTGAAGCAAGTCCTGTTAAAGCACAATTTATGTAGGGTAAAATTGCACTTGTAATAACCTTTATGGGCTAAGTATTTACATCAGTACTAATAATAAATATACTATAACTGATATTTTAATTGCTTTCGTTACCTCATTTTAGTACAAAAAATATTTTTTCAGATTGATCACTTCACTGTATTTAATGCACAAAACAAATTTTAGGAAAATAGACTTACTATCACCTATGTAACAAATCAGTAATTTAAGAAAAAACTAAAAGCAATTTTTTTTGGGGGGGGATGGGGGGCTAAGATTCCTTATCTACTCAGTTGCTTGGAGGATTTCATGCTAACCCTTGTGCCATGGCTCTTTCTCTCAGCTGGGGAAAACCCGCCTTCACGAGCTACGTCACAAGAGTTGCTGTAATAGTAAGTTAGCTGGATTATCTTTATTATATCTAACACGTGTTTGGTAACTATAGTTTTCTAATTTTTTAAAGTTTATATATTTTATTTAAGCTAAATAAGATGCATAAATGTGTAAGGTACTATTCCATTGATGGGTTCCCAATTGTTGCCAAGCTGAAATTTCGGCGTAATTCTATTGGTGGACACCATTTGACGCCAATCATAAATGCTGTTGCTAAATGGAACATTGAAAAAAATGACTTTCATAAACAATTTTACTACATCCATACTAATATATCAAAATAAAATAATAAAATGAAAGATCAATTTAAAAAGCAGGCATGAAATTGTAAATATCGTTAATATTGCTGAAGACATGTCTGTTTTAGGATGCAAACATCACCACATAAACTCGATTAGATATGAATCTAAATGTTGGTGAGCAGTTCCACTTTGGCGAAGCCAGATGATCGCTGAATGGTTAGGGTGCTGGCCTTCGGTATCAGAATCCCATTGTTGCCATGGGTGTCTGTACCATCTGGAATTGGCTTTAAGCAGTAGGTCCCGGTCTAATTAGCCCTTGAGTAACAAAAAATTGACCTTAGCACTCCAAACCAAACCAATTTCCGTTGGCGTTTATTGGGCCATTTCACACTGCCCTACAACCACTCTATTCCTGCTGTAGTGAGTGTGACATCCAGTTACAGGGTCAGCGAAATTATAACTCTGGTTTACTTTTTTCCTCCTATTTTCTTTTTTTGTCATGACAAAGTATGGGCACAAATTTCTCTTGTATAGTTATTCCAGTCCATAGTCGTATTGTGGTTTATTTGGAGCTGGAGTTCGTAAAATTCAATAAACGTCAACTCTTGGCACCACAAGTATATAAATCTTAAAGCTGAAAAGGTATGTGTGATCCATCAAACCATGTTATGTTCATGATCCTTTGCTTTCTCGGCATGATTGTAGTCTGCATCGCCATTGTGGTGTTGTATTAGAAGCCAAGTATAACATCATAGGATGATTATTGAAACAGTCTTTGTGGATAATTCCATAGTCTTGGAACAATTTGATAGATGTCTCTTCATCATTAGGTAACTGCCAAATTGTAAAGTTCATCTGATCCTTTGCATTTAAAAAGTAAGCTAACAGTCAAAATATTTTAATCAATTTAATATAAAAGAAACAATTTTCTATATATGTTTGTCATGAACGTGAAGTAGAATAATATTAAATATTTCAGTTAGAGTGAGCTATCGCTCAGATTTGGCAGGTTTTTGTGTGGAGCCCTGCTAACGGAAAAGTACCATATGTAATTTTTATACACAGCATATTTATATATATATATATATTGATAACATACTATATTAATATATATTTATATTAGATTGAAATAGATTGCATAAATTTTTTGCACATGAGTACTGTCCGACCACAGAACGAAGAACCACGGTTGGCATAGTGCCAAGACGATTCTATTCACCTTGTAGGTAAGGCTGCTGAGGAAGGAGGGGGAAAAGTCTCGTATTCTCTCGACATTCTTTAGAATTGGTTACTAACTGCATTTGCTTGCTTTTTCCTCGTCTGTTATTTTGATTATTATATTAAAATTAATGGATCCTTCACCCAACACAACTGCTAGGAATAAACCGTTCCGTAGTGATTGTAAACGTATAATACACAATGTAATTAAATTGTGTGATAAAGAAGCACTAGAAGGAAATGTGAAATGACCGAGATATCAATGTCCAGTGTATAAAGAATACGCAGAGAAGCAAAGGGTGAAGAAACTCCAAAATTTGAATCTCCGAGGAAATGTCAGAAAAAAAGAACCACCGAAAACGTAGCTTTAGATAATTTTGATTGCGATGCAATTCGAAGAACAATTCATGAATTTTATGCTGTCCATAAAATAGTACCAACAATTCAATAGTATCAACAATAGCTCTCATGTTGTTTCATTAGAAAATATGTATTGGAAAAGGGATGGTGTGATTGAATATTTGGTTGATCCTCTGCAAATAGATATTTCAGACACGGACAGTGATTCGGATATTTCATCAGATGAATATTAGATTTTTCATTGATTTTATTTGATAGTTTTTGATACAAAAATAAAAAAAAAAATTTTTACCGATCACTGATGTATTTTTTTCTGCAGCTCTTATAAATATCACAGTGAATGTAAATATACCATTTTTTAAATTAATTTAATTTACAATAAAATGCATTTTTTAAATCTAGATTTTTAATTATCATAGAAGACTGAAATTATAAATTTGTATCTCATATTCACACTTCGATTGTTTATAAAATTATGAGAAAGATCTTAAATTCATTTTATATTTTTTATTGCTAATCACAAAAGATTGAAAATTTTGAGTTGTATATCTTAATTATTTCTGCAATATGTAAAACTGTGAATCAAATATATTATTTTTATTGCATTATATATATATATATATATTTATGTTATTACAATATATCACTTAAAAATGGAATTTTTCAAACCCTCATTTTAATATGTTTTTCGGTTTTTATTTATACATTCAATCAAAAGAAAAATTCTGAAAAAGAAAGTTGGTTGAAAACATTCTTTCGCAGTTCTTAAACAAACACATCCGAAAATATCCACTCCTATAACACTCCTATTTTTTAAATAGATTTGCTTCTTTCTTTTCATTATTTTGAAAGTATTATTCACATATTCGATCAAAAATAAAGTTTTAAAAATAACTTTAAATTTGCGGACAAAAAGCAGTCTGAAATACATTCCGTATTTCATAAACAAACACATCCGAAAATATGACGTTTTCCCCTATTTTCTGAGTAGACTAGCTTTTCTCGCGCATGCGTAACAGATTCCAGGGACCTCGCTTCCGTGGTCGGACTGTAATTCGTATGATTTTAACCTGATTTTCTTTAGTTTATATATTTTATTTTTGTATATTATATTTTATTTTTGCTGTGGTAAAATTCTATGCCAACTATACAAGAACATATTTCCTCAGGGATTATTTCAGGAATACTAGAATGTTCTGGATGTTTTTTCATACATAAAGAAGTTCAAAAGTATTCTTTTGAACTTCATAATACACTGAAATAGTGATCTGAGCATAAATGTGCATATTAATCATCAATGGCTAATTTATGATAGATACACAGACATTTTGCAGTGAATGTTAGACATAGCAACCTTGTGTAACTAGGAACTTAATAAAATCTCTTCAGGGCATTTAAGAGGCTAATGTACTTGTTTATTAACTCTTAATTTCAGATGTGTCTTGTACTTAGCAAGCATATCTTTTCTACAGTACAATTAAATTAACAGGATGAAAGATTTTAGAAAATAGTGCTAAAATTTAGAATGACTAAATGTTTTCTGTTTGTGATTTAGAATTTATTGATATTCTTATACAGTGATATACACTCATGTATTTGTTTATCTTGAAACTTAACTTTTAAGGACCTTTGAGAACCTTTTTGAATTTTACATACACGATCATTTATCCATCTGATGCATGCAATTTTTTTCATTGTTGCCATTTCAAAATAAAAGAAGGTTTGATTTATTACTTTGCATGATACTTTAAGTGATAACTTCTTATAGATGAACTTGCTAAACGTCTAACTCCAGGAATGAATAATTCAAAGAGTCCATTAAGTTCTCAAGGTGATAGGTTTATTCCAAATAGAAGTGCTATGCAGTTTGATCTAGGCCATTATATGGTATGTCTATACTTTTCTTATTACTAATTTCTGAGTTTTTATTGCATTTATTTTTTATTTATTACCCTATCAGTACAATAGAACATAACCTTTTTCTCTTTTAAAAGAACTTTCATTGGTACTTTCCTGTTATACCGACCCATCGCCAACCTCTTGGCACTGAAAAGCTGGTTAATTTACCATTCCACTGACCTGCCGCCAACACAGGCAACTTTTTGCGAGATGTGGGATTAATCTCTGCATCATTTTACAAAGTAGATGATCCAATCTAAAGTGAATACATTGTGGATTCTTCCAGTTAACGAGAAAGCTATAGCTTTTCTGCAAGAAGTTGGTATTTTATGGCCCAAACGAAAATGTGAAAACGACCATCCGATGAAGATGTATTTTGGAGAGAAAGGTGCATTTTGGAAATGCCTCAAATGCAGAAAAAAAGTTCGGATATGGCTCAATGGAAGTCGCTTACCATTTGTGATGTGTTTGCATTTCATATACTGTTGGTGTGATGGATTATCATCTACAAAGTTTTGCCAAAAGCAGTTATTGATGAATAAAAATACAGCAGCTGACTGGAGCAATTGTATGCGGGAGGTTATTGTGGAGACTCTAGTACTTAAATGTAAAAAAATTTGGAAGTGAAGGCAAAATCATCAAAGTTGATGAAACTTTGAAAAATAAACGCAAAAACAATGTAGTACGTGTTCTACCAGAACAGTGGGTTGTTGGTGGAATATGTCGCGAAAACAAGGAAAGCTTAATTTTAAAAAGTACCAAATAGAAGTGCTCGCTGTATGCTTTTTTTTATCTTTTCATAGTACAAAGCCAATAAAATTTGAGCACTCTGATATAAGGGGAAAATATGAAAATATATATTCTGTTGTTCCTGCTGCCAAAATCATAGACAAACCTCCTATCATTAGGTATCTGAGTTCCAGCATGCTTATTCTAATAAGTTTTGATCCTGAAGCTAACCATAGTATAACAGTTTCTTTCATGATAGCTAATAGTATCATGGTACATTGTTGTACTGAAAAGTTTCTATACTATCTCTACTAGAAATTTCTTTTTATTCATTTGTATTGTCTTCAGTGACTTTCCAGTTTTGCCCTTATAAATTTTCTTTTCTATATTAACTATTTATTATATTCTACCTTCAAATCTTAATATTTTTAGCTTACAAAAGGAAATCAAGATGAAAATTTAAGCCCAAACTCATCTCACTATAAGAAAACCATGAGCGATAACCTGAATGGAGATCTTTCAAATTTTCGCATTATGGCATATCAGAAAAAAGCTCCTCAAGCTGCAGGTAATGTTTAGAAATATAACTAAACTACATAAAATATGAATACTTGAACTCTTTGTTTTATACTTATGTTATTATTTCATGTTTTATGCTTTTTTTTTTTTTTTTTTTTTTTTTTTTTTTTTTTTTTTTTTTTTCCTCTTTTTTTTTTAAGTCCTTTTCATTTTATAAATTATTTAGACCTAGATTTTTTGAAAAAATTCTCAAATTGCAATTTTAGATTTAATTATAAGAAAAAATCTATTTTGTTACATAGTTCAAACAATTTGTCAGATTCCCATTTTATGTTGCTTTATAATTCAATTTGTAAATCCATACAGTTAAATGTTCTCTCATCCAAGCAATTTCAATAAAAAAGTCATCTATTGAAAAATATTATCATTATGCATAACTTTTTTCCTCCTAAATCTGGAAACTATTATACCCAAAATACTTAAATCAAACTTAACATTATATATACATTTTGCATTTTAAAAAATTTTTGTTTTCATAATGAAATGTTGACAATCTTCGTGCATGATAAAATTCTTTAAGCATCTGAAGAATATATCCCAGTGTATTTCCTCTGCAATTCTCTTGGCCTTGCTTAACATTCTTTAGTAGTTAGATGAGATTTGTATTATTCTAACTTTAGGTTGTATTTGTAATTACTTTTTACATTTAGCTTATTAACAGTTGACATACACTGGTTCTTTGTGTACCTAAAGAGTTCACAATGACCTAAAGAGTACACATGAGATTTCACATGACTTCTAATGAACATTTTTATATATGATTAAAATAACTGTTTAGATAAGTGCTGTATGATACAATAATTATATATAGCTTATTAAAGAAAAACATTTACAACTATGTTGAAATTTGACATTAAAATAATTGGATGGCCTTTAGTATCAACACCCCTAAATATTCCGCACCCAGATGCTATGTCTCCTTTATATCTTCAGTTGGTATGCCCTTTATTATGGCATGGGATCAATCCTGTTTTCTAAATATGCTTAATTGTTAAGATTACATTTATATTTTTTATGTTGAATACATTTTGATATACTTCAAATGTTCATTATTTTCCCTTCAAATTTTAGGTCATGCAAATGCATTAAAAATATTGTACAGCTCTGCTAAGAACCCTGGCTCCACAAAAAAAACTACCCGTCATATACCTCAGGCTCCTGAAAGAATTCTTGATGCACCAGAAATTCTTGATGATTACTGTAAGTAAATGAATACTTTAAAAAAGTAACAGAAAGAGGAGGAGGGGGGCTCATACAAAAATAGCTGTTGTACAAGTGTTAATTTTCCAGTTTGTGACTATATTGTATGTTTAAAATTGAACTTTAACTATTGTAAATCAAAAATATTATTCTTAGTTTTCACATATGTTTGTGTTCTGTTTGTATCTTACCCTTAAATATCTTGTTTTAGTAAAAATTTATTACTTATAAATTTGTATATAGCCTCAAAGCTTTCATTTCTTGACCTTTAAAAACTTTTCAATTTTACTTGAATCTTTGCTGAATCCTTCTTTGTACTTTTGACAAATTTGTAACAGATTCTTTTGTTCTGCAATTATTTTCATTTTAATGTCTCTTGAAAAAATTACTTTTTGCAAAAATTAGATATCAGACAGAAGAATTTCTGAGTTAGAAAGCTCGGAATCTTTAGAGATTTAACTTGGTATGGCAAGGAGATATTTTCAGCTTTGCTAATATAGATATGCAGCATGGTTGAATACTTTTTCAAGCTGTATTTACACATACTGACTAGTTGCTGGCTCTCGAATCAAAACTTAAAAAGATCTTTAATTCTTATGTTTTCACTTTCACATTAGATTGGTGATGTGTGTTAGTTTTAACTGTTTTAGCTTACAATTCAGCTGTCCTTGTTATATTGTAAGCTAGGTGATGACAGTTGGTGTGGGGCACTTGCTTTCAATAAAATTTTAAATTTGGGGGCAGCCAAAAGTTCAGCTTGCAATTTATCAGTGTATGTTAAGGAAACATGCTAATACTGTGAAGAGTGGAAGCATTTAGTGACATAGAGTACATTTATAAATGTGCTTTAATTTGTCATTCAGGTATATAATTACTGTTTAGACATTGTGCTTTTATTACAGCATTAGTCAACTTTACAGGGTTTGCACAAATGATTGACCGGATCTTAAATATTTATATTTTCTAAACGCATATTACAATAAGTGATACACAAAATTAAAGAAAAATATACCAAGCTTTATTTTCAATCACAAAAATTCAATATGTGACCCTTTTGTTACACAACAAAAATCTAATCTGTAATCAAGTTTGTTCTACCCATTTTGTAGTATCACACTGTCAATGGTTCCTAATGCTGCATAAATGCGTTCTTTAAGTTCTTGTAGTATTTTCAGCATCGGTGTTGCATAAACAGTGTCTTTGACGTAACCCCATAAAAAGAAATCACATGGCATAAGGTCTTGGTGGCTATGTGATTAAGGATAAATCGCTGTCACCCGCACACCCCATCCATCGGTGTGGAAGCTCCTCGTTTAAGTAAGCACGTACATATAAAGACAAATGAGCTTGGGCTCCATCCTGTTGAAACACAAAATTTGTGCTGATCTGTCATTTTGTGATCACAGCATTCCATGAATGTGCTGCCATCTATTGATCGATGGTGGAAAAGTCTTTGTATATTTTTCTTTAATTTCATGTGTCACTTATTGTA
The DNA here is from genome assembly GCA_907164885.2 of Dolomedes plantarius. Lineage (NCBI taxonomy): Eukaryota > Metazoa > Arthropoda > Arachnida > Araneae > Dolomedidae > Dolomedes > Dolomedes plantarius. The sequence continues at coordinate 157,308,833 of OU015492.1, forward strand.
ATGTGTAATAGTTTTGAAAATATAAATTTTTAAAATCCAGTCATTCATTTGTGCTAACCCTGTACAATATTAATGAAATTTTCAAAAAATTCTTGAAACTTGTGTATAAAAATTTGCACATCTTTATTTTTTAATGAGTCATTTTGAAGAAGAAAAAAATTATGCTGTCACATGCACAGAATAAGTTATTTAAAAAAAAAAATTAAAACCTACAAATAACCTTACTTCAAAATCCTGTTAAAATTTTCATTAGAGGGTAGGAAAATTACAACACAAATGTATGAAGTATGAAAAATGCTTAAGGTTGCTTTGTAAATATTTGTAGATTAAACATGTTATGCTCTTTCATACTTCTAAAAAAAAATTTTTGTTTGTACTTTTCTTAAATATTTGCTTCATTATCAGTCCTGTCATTTGTTTTATTTTAAGAGTGATTACTGATGATATGATTTTTGCAGACTTAAATTTGATTGACTGGAGCTCCTTAAATATTTTGGCTGTTGCACTGTATGGTACTCTTTATCTATGGAATGCAAGTACAGGAGATATTCAGCAACTTTTAGATATGCCAAATCAAGATGACTATATATCTTCTGTATCATGGTTAACAGAGGGTAATATTTTGGCAGTTGGAACAAGCTCTGCTGAAGTTCAGCTTTGGGATGTTTCTAAAGAAAAACGGATTAGGACAATGAAAAGTCACTCAGCTCGTATCCCTTCTTTATCTTGGAATTCATATATATTGTCTAGGTATTATTCCTATATTTTAAAGTTCTGCATTTTAAAAAGTAAAATACTTTTGAGTGTAGTAAGTTATTTAAATTATTTAAACTAAGTCATTCAAATCATTATTACCAGTTTTAATAAATTAGTTATGCCACACAGAAGGCAGCATGTAATAATGCAAAACAATTAGTGTAAAACTAGTCATTTGAAAACTTGTAACTGATAGCCAGAGCTTATGGAGTTTTTACATAATGCTCAAATATAAGTTTTATAACTTTAGCAACCCTCAGTAGCTCATACTGTGTTGAGCACTTAATTCAGAATATGAACTTTTGAATGGAAATTCAGATTAAATTCAAAATAAATTCTTGTTTCTCTTGCATGTAAACTTTTTAAATGTCGGAAGGATAATTAACAGTAATTGTAAAAGTTTCAGAAAGAAGTTAGATCCAGTGTTCAGAATCTGGGTTTATCAGCCTTTTCCCCCAAATTTAAGACTAGTAAAGATCAAGCATGCCACCCATGTGTGTGTTTTTCAGATCAAACTACTACTTCTAGTTTAGGTCCCAACAAGGCCTAGTTGTTCCTGGGTTGTCTTTTCATAGGGTTAGATTCACTTATTTGATTCCATAGTAAAGTTTGGAATATATTGTGATATATTTGCAAATATTGTTAGGGCTTACTGGAAAAGAAATTTAGCTTGCAATTAGATTTTTAGATAAAGAAGCTACAGACTAGTAAGTCTATAGCTTCAAATTCTAGAAGACTTTGTTTTAAAATTTTTGGGTTTGTTGCATATGTAATTTGTACTTGATGCAGACTTGATTTAAATTATAATGCTTGAAAATATTTGTCTGTTTAGTGGTAGCAGAACTGGAGCAATACATCATCATGATGTTAGAGTGGCCCAGCATCATGTTGGTTCACTTAGTGGACATACTCAAGAAGTATGTGGATTGAGATGGTCTTTAGATGGAAGGCATTTAGCTTCTGGAGGAAATGATAATTTAGTAAATATTTGGCTTTCTGATGCTGGAATTGGACAAACTGAGGCTCAACCATTGTATACTTTCAGTGAACATCAAGCTGCAGTTAAAGTAAGTTATACATTTATTGAATATAATAAAAATGTCTTCATTTTGAGTTTATTCTTTGTGTGTGCATGCATGTTAAAATAACTTAGGATTTGAAGTAAGGCTTAGCTACCATGTCTGTCCATTACTGGTAAAAATTAACTTTTCATCATTCTATCCTGTTGTCACCTTCATCAATCTTGTTACTAAGTCAGAAATTCTAACATACTTCTTGAATGTGCATCACTGTTTGTAAAGTCCTTAATTTGAATTGCTGTACCTACCCAAACTATTATCTTTAATCATGTTCACAATGTCTTCTGTTTGGCTTTGCTTTTTTAAAGAACAAATATGCATCATGTTAAAGCTGAGGAAGTTTCACTTCATTTTTTCCCCTTTAAGAACTTAATTAAATTGAACTAAGCAGTGGAATAAATGCAAACAAAGTAACTTAATAAATTAATATAAGATAGAAAAAACGTATGTAACAACATAAGAAAATTGCTGTTTAAATTTTCTCTCTGGAGCTTTGAAGATTAAAAGAACAAAATAACTTTTTTAAATTAATGCCCAGTTTTTCTAGAATATATATATATCATTTCAGTAAAATACAGAATGCAAGTCATAGTTTTAAAAAATTAATCACAAGAAAAATATGAAAATTATCAGGTTGTGTTTAAAACTGTCCTCTTTACAGGCATTATCTTGGTGTCCATGGCAACCTAATGTTCTAGCAACTGGTGGTGGTACAGCAGACAGACACATTAGATTCTGGAATTGCAGCATGGGATCATCTGTAAATTCCATAGATGCAAAATCTCAGGTAAAGTTATTTCAGTTCTTTTTGCCTAATATAAGTATAACTTTCTATTTGTGAAAAAAAGGTAAAAACCATATTAAAGATTCATTACTTATTCAAATTCGCAATTCTTCGTTGAATATGAGGGTTAAAATAAACACATTGCTTCAAATAATATCATTTGTAAAGGAATTACATACAACAATTTATGCATTTTTTTTTTTTAATATAAACCAAACCTCTTTTAAAACAGGGTTATAAAAATTCTCCAAATCTTTTTAAGTTACTAAAAGTTTTTATGAGAGATTCATATTTTCTGACTTCCATGCTTTAGCACTTAAAAAATCAGATGTTCAAGGTATTATCTGCCAAATAGTTCTTGTATACAATATTTATATTAGTATTTTCATACATTTGTCAAAAAATGACATTTATTTCTGCTCTGAGCATACGAGTTTATAAAAGTCTGAAGTTAAGCAAAAAGTATTTACTAGTTTGTGTTAACTGGCTAAATGCTCTATTCAGTCAGGTGCAAAGGTACATGATGAAGCTATTAACATTATGTATTCTTTAATAGTATGTGCTCTCATTAAGGCATGCTTTTTCACTTATTCTTCACTTATTATTATACACAATTTAATTTTTTCATAATTATCAGAATATAAAACAAAAACCTGACCTTAAAAATAAATTTTAAGGAGAGTGCTATCACTCAGTATTGGAGAACACACAACTTAATTTGAATGTGCATATACTTATAACTTAATTGCTATTCAAGAATGCTGACAAACAAAATACTAGCAATTTATTTTTTGAGTAAATTAAAAGAAATTCTAATGAATCAATTATATATTTTAATTAAAACATTTCAATGAGCAAGATATTTTCAGTAAAATTCTGTAGTATTTGTTATCAATCATTTGTGGTGAAAGCACAATTTTCTATAATTTTATTAAGATTAATGTTCATTTGTATTGGAGATATAAAAGAAATCTTTTAAAAGCAGAACACTGTTATCATATCTGACCTATAAAAGATAACAAAGATGCAGATATATATACATACACACGATTTAGAATACTAATATTGTATTATACCTGAAATTTAAATTATTTTTTCTGGGTTTAAAATAAGTGACAGCGGTGTAATTTTGTGATATATTTTAGTCTTTTACTCATTGATGATTTTTAAATCTTTATTTGAAAATTCTTGAGCTCATCAGCAATCTTTTATTATATTTCTAAATGTATTATATTCAATAATAATCTATACTTTTCTTTTATAATAAAAATACTTGCAAAAAAGTTATTCTGGTATGATTTTATCATTGATTCCATTTCAATCCTATCGTAACCAGGTATTGCTTATGACAGTTGAAGTTAGGTTTGTTAAAATTTGACTGTCCCATTTTTACAAAGTGTACAAAAATCTCTTAATACAATGTTTAAGAAAACTGCATGAGACTGATACTACTAAAAAGAAACCTAATGTCTCTTAATTCAGAAGTGGTTTTATACATATGTTTTCTACTGGAATGATTATTTAAATGTCTGAAATTCCTTGCAGCTAATCTGCATGCATATTTAATAGTATGAGGGTAGGCTGAAAGGTAAAGCACAAATGCTTGTAGAGCGCGAACAAAAAGAAATAGCGAGATCAGGCAAAAAGAACATTAAAGTACATTTCGTAAGCTTCAAAATCATATATTTATTTTTCAACATAGTCACCGTTAAGGCTAACACATTTCTCCCAACGTGTAACAAGTTTTCTCATTCCGTCACTGAAAAATTCTTCAGACTTTTCTCGAATCCACGACTTGACAGCTGCCTTCACCACATCGTCCGAGGTGTAATGATTACCCTTTAGGTCTCTTGAGTAGAGGGGAAAAAAATAAAAAATGCAAGGCGCAAGATCGGGGGAATAAGGAGGGTGTGGAATCGGTTCAAACTTCAGGTTTCGCAGAGAGTCTCCAGTCCGACGCTGTTCTCGCCTGCGAGACGCGTGGTACCCATCGAGCACAGATTTTACGGTATCCCAATCGTTCTATAATGAAGCAGACACATCCCTTGGATACTCCATTATGGTTTTTCGATACGCTTTTGAGTGAATCACCGGTCATTTTGAATCAAATTGTCGACGAGTTTGCGATGTTCATCGTCTGTGGCAGTGATCGGATGTCCGTTGAGTGTTTCATTAACAATTATGGCTTTTCCAGGCTCAAAACCACGAAATTTTTTTACCCATCGATTTACAGTACCCCTATCAACAGCATCGTCACCTTAAACGACGATGAATCTCAGTAGGACTCACTTTTTCAGCTGTTAAAAATTCGATTAAAGCGCGCTGTATAACTCGCCGTTGACATAGCACTAGAACATGTCTCCATACTACTGCTTTTCAAAATACACAGGATGAACACAATGATTTCAAACCTGCGCATGTGTATTGAGGAGGGATGGAACTTCCAAATGCCACTTGGCGCTGTTTTGAAGGTCATTTTGTTCGTGCTCTACAAGCATGTGTGCATTACTTTTCAGCCTACCTACATATTTTACAACGGATCACCTTTTGCTTTTTTTTAAAGGGAATGATTAGCTCCACTAAATTTTTTTTCAATTGATTTCTTATATACCAGACAAAACAATCACTGCTCAGTTTCTTAATTTTATTCATGTACATCATAAATATATAATTTTTTGAAAATTAAAAAATTCAATGACTTGCAAGAGGTTTGAAATGTTATAAGGTTTATCAACTTTTATTAAATTTCTAAACATTAATTTTATTTGCATTTAATACCAAAATATCTGAATACCTTTTAACCAATATTATGAAATTCTATTTAAAGATTTTAAATTTCTAGCACAAAATTTTACTTATACAAACTTACCAAAGAATGGGTACCTATATTATTCCTCTCTTCCACTGGACTTCATTATGTACTTTAATATCTTTTTATTTGGCTTCTAAGCACACTGAAGTAATTTCATCTTAATTTCTGGAACAGTGGAAAAGGAAGTCCTAGTCCTATTTAAATCTATGAACTGAATAAATTTTTGGTCTAAAGCAACCTGATACAGTTTAGTGAAAAATTTACGAGATTTTACTGTATATGCTGATTTTGACTATAATACTCTAGACCATCGGTTCTCAACCTGGGGGGCGTAGAAGAATTTCAAGGGAGGCATGAGTTTTAGAAAAAAATAAAATAAAAAGTAAAACTAACTGTAATTTACTGTACTCAATTTTACGGTCCCAATGTAACCATAACGTGTTTTCAACATACGAACACGATAATTGTCGTAATTGTAAAAACACGATAATTGTAGTACATCTGGTAACACTGCAAGAGCTTGAACGGTTTCTCGTTCAGATGCTTTCCCTTTGTTATTAATTTTTCCCTTTCTCCATTCAAATTCTCCTTTGTTGGAGTGACCTCACATCGGTGTTCAAAGGGGGGCACAACCTGAAGGGTTGAGAACCCCTGCTCTAGACATTTTGTTTTATTTTAAAGACAATTTTTTAAAATTCTGATTAACTACTAAGAGAAATTATCAATTTATTTTTAGCAAAAACAAAAATAGATTTAAATTCTGATGCCCAATTTTCCTGCTTAAAGTAAGATTTTCCCATCTTTACATACATACATACACACACATATATATATATATATATATATATATATATGTGTGTGTGTGTGTGCACACACAGTTGGCTCTCTGTTTAACGACGATCTCTATTTAAAGACTAATTTTCCACGGTCCCTTGAAAGTCGTTAAACAGAGAGCCAACTGTATATTATATGTGTAAATATATATATAATATAGTTAAGGTTTCAACAAGTGCTAGGCTTTCTGCTATGCTTTTAACTATCTGTTTATGACTTCAGAGCATTTTCTAAAATGCAAGAACATTGACTCTTTTAGAAGTTTGATAAATAGATTTCTTCAGCAATGGGATAGTAATGGATATTTAAACTTTGAGATTGAAAGTTAGCTAATTATATAACTGTTTTTATTTAACAGGTTTGTGCTATATTATGGTCACAAGAATATAAAGAGCTGATATCTGGACATGGATTTGCAAATAATGAATTGATTATTTGGAAATATCCTTCAATGACTAAAGTCTGTGAATTGACAGGTAACTATACATTCTACATGAAAATTCAAATTTTTTTTTTTTTTTTTTTAACTGGTGTGTAATGTTATGTACAACTTTTTTTTTTTCCCCTGATTAGGTTTTTAACATTTCATTCTAGAGAAAAGGCTATAAATGAGTTTAGAAAGTCTTATTCTAATAATACTAATTGATCAGAAATGCAGCTTGACATTCACTTTATTTTTTCCTGAGAGTCAAGTATTAATGTTGTAACATGATCTTGGGAATAAGATCGCACAGCCATAATACAAAATTCATTAAGAAACAATTTATATTGCAGCTAAACCAGTGTGATGCGTGGTTTACTTGCATATTGCTACATTAAAATGTTTTAGTCGTTATTTTCTATATTAAATGATCATTACTACCAACGCATAAAAGGTGCAATTCCCAGTCTCTATCTTGGTTATACCCACTGTTTAATGTGATCTTGTTAAGTACACTTACATTGAATTTGGATAAACTAAGGGTAAATATTCTTTTTCTTCAGATAAGATAAAAATTTTCTCTGACTAGGACTGTAGGAATTCAGACTCTGTATATCAGTCTGTGCATTGACTGGAAATTTTTAATGTAATCTTACAATAAATTTCATTGTGAAATTAAAACCAGTTCACATTTTAGTTCTACCTCTAAATTTTCTAAGGTACTTATGATATTTCTTGAATGTTTTAAGTATTATATTTGTATACTTCTAAGCAATACTATATAAAGAAAAGACAACACATTTTTTACTTATTTTTTTTATATGTATAAAAATATTTTTACATGAAACTATAAATAATCCAACTTATTCATTAGGTCATAAGTCAAGGGTTTTGAATCTTTCTCTGAGTCCAGATGGAGAAACTGTAGTTTCGGCAGGAGCAGATGAAACTTTACGTTTATGGAACTGCTTTGCATGTGACCCTAAAAAGAAAAAGGTTGCTAGTAAAACGACTGCTGTCAAAAGTGATATAATGAAGAACAGAATTCGATAGTTTTTAAATGTAAACTGATGCATGTCAGTAGTGCACTTGTTAGATATTTTATCTGACTTATAATTTTCATTAAAGAATGTTATGTAAATTGTAAACTAAAATAAATGTCAAGTTTTCATTAATTTCTGTGCCAATAAAAAGCAATTTTTTAATACACTGAGCACTCTTTGGGCATAAATGACTTCAAAATATTTGCTTTTACTGTCATTTATACATTATATTCTCTTACCTATAAAAATATTGACTCTCAGCAACCCTTTGTAGGATGACAAATTAAGAGAAAGTACAGTGGTGGCAAAAAGTCCTGAACACACTCATTTTTTTGCTTAACATAATTGTTCGTTATGAAATTAACGATAGTTCGATAATGATTCTAATGTACTTTTTCATGCTGATTTCAAATCTGTTACTAGTTTTTTTAAACCACAATTATTTTTTGTAGTACAGCTGCCTGAACACAAGAATGTGTAGTATGTACAGAATAACAAATTCTTTCAAATGCGATACATTTAATATGCATTTTTAAATTTTGGTTGTTACATGTTTGAACATCAATATTTTGTGGGCCAGCCATCTGATTTAATTACGGCTCTACATCTTTTTTGGCTTGGAATGCACTAATTTTACTTGCAGTTATTTTGTGACAACATGGTTGAAGGAAAATATTAAATCTTCAATTAACTGAGGTTTGTTTGAAGGTTTATTCTTTTAAATATAATAAATTTTGTCATAGGTTCTCTATCTGATTAAGATCTGGAGACTGTCCTGGCAGTTCATCCTATTCATAGTATTGTCATCGAACCATTTCTGGACACCCTTCGCATGATGACATGGAGCATTATCCTGAAAAATCCATGGCTGATCCCTAAATTTTTCCTCTTGCTGTTAGTAGCTAGAGATATTGTAGTATCTCTAGCTACCAAATATTGTAATTTATTTTGTATTATTTCAATGTAATCCCTGGCTTTCACTGTTCCGCTCATGATATGAAGTCTTCCAATACCACGAGAAGACATGCAGCCCCATATCATCACTTTCGTTGGGTGCTTTACTGTGGGCTTCAGACACTGAGAACTTAATTCTTCATGAGAGCGTTGTCTTACATAGGCACTACCTTGGTTACCAGAAATACAAAATTGACTTATCATTATATATTACCTTTTCCCAGTCTTTAACAGTCCATAATGAATGATCCCTTGTCCACTCCAATCCCCTCATGCATTGAAAATCGGTCAGTAATGGTTTTGGGCGAGCTTTCCAGCCTCGTAATACAATTTTTAGCAGTTTTCCTCTCACAGTTCTTGGGCACACATTCACATTTGATGTCAAAGTCTATTGTTTCAAAATTTGAGGTGAATTAAGCTTTCTGTTTGAAAGTGAAATCCTGTGCAATACCCTGTCTTCATGTTAAAGTTGTTTTCTCGGTCTCCCTGTTCACAATAGATTTTGTTTCAGAATATCTTTTCAACGTTCACACAAAAGTACAAAGTACCCATTATCAGCAATTTGGCGCATAGAATAACCTTCTTCCTTCAAAAGTATTAATTTGAACCTTTTATTGTCAGGTAGAAATGAAAATATACCCCTAATTCCAATATTTTGCACACATGCACTTCAAGTTGAAACACACAACTGCTTTCAGTACACTAAAACATGCTGCACATTCTGCTTTCAACCTTTCATCAGTACTGCTCTCTGGTTGGTTGGATTAACTGAGTATTTCATTGGCTGAAAAAAGTCACTCATTATTACAGTGACCTTGTACTTGTGTTATCATTGTTTTTTAAAATATCAATGAAACTACTTTACATGAATTCTACAAACAGATTTGAAATCAGCATGAAAAAGTACATTAGAATCAATGACAATAGTTAACTTTTCGTTATGAAATCATCGTATCTTAAGTCAAACACAAAAATTAAAGAAAAAAGTGAGTATGTTTAGGACTTTTTGCCACCACTGTAGATATATGAAATTTATCAAATGCAAAAGAGAACTACATATATTAGTTTTTTTAAATAATAATTTTGGCACTCAAACTAATATCCTACTTAAAACTGTTTCTGGCAAAGGTAAAATATAGTAATATAAAATAGTATGATAAAATAGAGAACCAATAAAAATTAACAGCTATTTATATTGAAAAGTCTAATTAAAATTGATCAGCTATACAGACATTTAATAACTACCCAATTGATTTGAACAGGTTTGAAAGTTAGCATTGGGAAAAGTATTTATAACTAGATTAGATCAAATCATACTCTCTAAAATTTAAGATTTTTAAATGGAGATCAAACAAATTTCTTGACTATTTGAATTTGCTATTAACATAGCTGCCTTTTATGATGGCTATTCTAGGTTTTTGAGAGTTTAATAGATCATGACCCCTTGTAAATAGGTTCTGAATCACTGTGAACCCTTACCAGAACTTGTAAACAAACCCAGTAACTTCAAAGGGCAGTACACTGTTCACAAGATGGGGAGGTATTGCAATTCAATTACAAAATGTCTAACAGTCATTTCAGCACGAATAAATAAAAGCCAAAATAAATATATATATATATATATACACATAAATACAGAAAAATTTCTCCAGCCATATTTTGTTAAGAACCAGTCAGATTTCTTGGAGGCAATATTATGGAAGAAGCCTTTTTCCACAGCTAAAAAATCCCCCCCCCCCCCCTAGACAGCCATCCTTCTTAATGGCCTATTTTTTTCAAAGTCAAGACTGCCTGCCATAGAGAAGTTTCACTGTGTGTGTATGTATATATATATATATATATATATATATATATATATATATATATATAAAGAATGTAAAAATCACATTTTTTAAAGGAATTAGAAAAGAATAAGTAACATGACATCTGCATAATTTCATGTATATTAATTTGCCTAATAAAAGACTTGGTAAGTTATCAAAATCTTTTGCTGATGCCATAGTTGTGCTTGCAAAAGTCAAGACTTGTTTATCTTACAAAATGATTCTTGGATATTCCTAATCTAAAAACTGTTATTCAGGTTAAAAATATGTGAATGGTCTAAAATGGAGAATATAAATATGTTAGACACACAGACAGATAATCAAATCCTACCTACTTATAAGCTAACATATAGGGTACTAATTCAATAAATAAGTTATTTTATTTATATGCATAATATGGATGGACATATTCTAGAAATATCATTCATGCAAATTTAAGTGTTCACATGGAGATTTTCAATGAAAGAGGCATAATTTAATTACTTTTACTATAAATCCCCTGTCATCTATAAAGGCATGAGTGCAATATTGTTTTTCAAAAAGTACTTTAGAAATACTTGTTTTTACCAAAAAAAAAGAAAAATTTCAGGTAGTCTCTTCTAACAAAACTACTGCAGGTTATTAACGTAGAATTACTTATTGTTTGCTTCCTTTTTTTTAAAAAAACGCGTTTTGATAATTTTCTGTTTACTGCTACTGGGTTTGGTGTGCTGCCAAAATTATAACTCAAAATGCAGGACATTTTTTTTTTTTTCTCTGAAGGACCGTTATTGAGGAACGTAATCCTACATTTAAAAAAAAAAATTTTTTATGAAAAACTGCAATGTAATCAACTCACAAAGAACAAAAATACACAAAATAAGAAAATTAACTAAAATTAATTTGGAAAGGGTTTACTGAGAGTAGATTAACTTTTTTTTCGCTATCATCAAACATTCAGAATGCAATTTGTTTAAAATAGTGTAGTTTTCGCACAATTTCACCGAAAAACTGTTTTGGAGCAGCTAGGCATAGGACTCAGGAACTGGTGCAACATCCTTGTAGCTATTTAAGGAGTTACAGATTTTATCAACTATCATATCAAAAAATCATGAACTTTAATTGAGGATATACACTGAATGGTTTATTTATGACCATCTGGCAATTCTATGCAAATCAGGTATGACATTGCACTGCTACTGGTAGAAGGTGAGATTGGTACAAAAAAGGGACTGAAAGATGATTTGAAGACAGTTGGCATGTATTGCTTATGAAGGAATGGGTAAAAAAAATTGATTTAACAGACAGTGGAGAGTATCAGCAAAACTTGTTTGTGAAGAGTTCGAGAGCAGCTGTTGTTCATATTTACACAGAGTAGGCTATCACTCAAAAAATTAAGTCTCAATGTTAGGTATGTGGATGTTACCAGCTACTGAATGCCAAAGCTGAAGTTTCCAGACTTGTCCAGTCAGAACAGAAGAGCAACAGTACATCAAATTACAGCTAATCTTAATCAGAGACCAACCTATAAGGCCTCTCAACATATAGCATGCCACACATTGTTTACTATCCGGTATAGAAACCAAATGCCTGTTCGAAAGCCTTTGTTGCCTGCAGCTAACAAAATTAAACATCTCCAGATTGCTCAAGATCATAAGGATTAGACAAGCAGGAAACAGTAACATCGTCTGACGAATCGCCTTTCCAACTCCACCATGCAGGTGACAGGGTGTGAATATGAAAAAAAAAAAACAGCATGAAAGCATAGATCCTATGAGCATTGTCACAACACTTCAAGCTAGTGAAGGCAATGTTATGATTTGTTTTCTTAGCACTGTTTGAGCCTTTAATTAGTGTGGAACAATATCTGAAATTTTGCTGCTGACCAAGCTCATCTATTTAAGTTAAAGGTTTACCTCACTGAAGATGGATACTTCCAGCAGGGTAATGCTTCAAGCTATAAAGATAACGTTATCCATAGATGATTTGAAAAGCATGATAGTGCCTTAGTCTCTACAATCACCAGATCTCTATCGAACTGAGCATTTGTGGCCCAACAATGCACTGAGTAGGTGGTTATAAAAAATTGGCCACATTTTTTTACATTAGAATAATTAGAATGATCTTAGATACCTCTATTATTTCAAACGCATATACTAGTGGTCAAAATTGTGGAAACCTCTTAAAATATGTATGGTTTCAAGGCTGAATTCTGTGTCATAATTTTAAAAGAAAATCCAATGACATACATCACTTGATAGATTAATTTTAATCTAATGCAGTTTACTACAATGTATTGCCTTTTTACTCAAAAAGTTATAGCTAAATAAAAACAGGATGACAAACAAAACTGTCATCTGTAAAGAGACAAGATATCTGACCAAAAGGAGCAATTACTCTGATAAAGTGTTAGTATGAGTAAGCTCATCTTTTGCTATCAGAATCAATAACAAAATACATTAATTTATTTGGTTGTCACTAAGTCTCTATTTCTTTTATGCTCTTTTTTAGAGTAATTTCTTAAGTAAACTGTGTAACTTGTTTAGGATGATGAGCAAAGTAAAAAAGTTGATTAGACACTTAGAAAGAGGTACAAAATAATTACTTTACGTGAAAGAAGGTAACACAACAAAATTTGAAGAAAAGTAGGTGGTAACATAAACAAAAAAAGAATGGTATGAGTATTAACAGATTCTGTTGATTCAAAACCGAAGTGGTGAAGGTAGGAAAAGATCCACAACACCATGTGACGATAGAAGAATGAAAAAACTGTGTTTGAGGGGCAGAAGAAATTACCTGAGACAATTTAAAATGATTTACAGTAATTGGTGTAAACATAAGTGTCAGGACTGTTCAACAGACTTCAAAATCTTAGGTTAACACTAGAATGGCGGCAGCAGTCAATTTGACCACAAACTATTTTCAAACGCTCATATTTCCCTTTTTTATTCTCAGATTTTTTTGTTTATTCATTGCCTTTTCCTAAATATTCATATACAATACGTCGGATAAAAATTATTTTTTTTCTGCACATTATTATCGCTGCTATAAAGGGGGTATAAAGGCTGATTGCGGTCATTTTGACGGCTGAACCAACATAGCTGGAAACGTGATTTATTTGAATGACAGATATTAATTTCTTTTGATGTTTTTACCTGTTAGGACACGTATTTTCTCTCATGATGTCGTAAAGAACCGTCGGTAAAAGAGATCTGTCTAAAATGGAAATCTTAGAACTGTTGCAGAATTTATCTCAAACCGATTCTGGTTCACATGATAAATCAGATTTATCTCAACATCAAAATTAATATATTCCTGAAAACTTCAGTCAGTTTGCAGTCATGTACAAGCAAAGTGATACAGTTGTGTGTTTACAGAGACTGTAAAAAAGAATAATGTAAGTGTAATTTCATAATATTTATACTTTTAAATGTATAATTTTTTAAGTAATTATCATAGATGATAAACATTTTGTGCGATACAAAGTAATTCCCTTTGTATAGTGTGTTTTATTTTGTACCTATTGTATTTTATTACTAGCTGATTTTATAAAAACATAAGTTTCCTCTTGGACAAAAAATAAACATTATAAAATAAAGCATGAGCTGAGAGGAAAATGTGATGAAAATGTAAAATTTAAAAGCTAAATATATTAAAAAACTTGTTTCAGAAAACAAACCATAAATAAATGTATTTTTTAATCATTTCAAGGGAGCAGTCAAAATGACCACTCCTCGCCTTTTTTTAGTTACACAGAAAATGCTCCCGTTCTATTGTTAAACTCCAGAATTTGAAGGTAACATCCACTTTTACATCTAATAAAAAAAAAAGAAAGAAAAGAACAGATTAGAATGGGTTAAAATGCATATTATTTGGTCAGAAGAACAAAAGAACAGGGTCATCTAGAGTGACAAAAACAGAATCTCTGTATTTGGTAGTAATGGAATGAAATATGCCAGAAAAATAATTAGAGAAAATTTCCTACCTGAGTGTACATCATCATCTTGAAAAAGCAACCTATTAGTGTTATGCTGTGGTGACGTACGACAGCAAAAGGTATGGGCAGAATTTGTGTGATCAGTGATCTAACAGCAGAAAATACATTAGCGATGTATCCGAGTCAAAATTAATACCGTTAGCACATGACCTCTTCCATGATAATGGGATTTTCATATTTCACCAGGACACTGTACTTTGCCATGTATCTATTCAGCATAAAAAGTGATTCCAGAAAAATGAAATTCCACTGCAAGAATGGCCAGGCAATACAGTGGAGGAAATTGATTTATGAAAAGTTTTTTTTAACAAAAACTTCTTTAATATTCACTAAAAATAAATGAAATTTCATACATTATACATTGCTATGTATAAAAAACGATTTACAAAAATAAAATTTCATACATAATAATAACGAAAAACATAAGGTCAAAAATTAAGATTTTCGTAACATACGAACATGGAAATTGATTTATGAAAAATCACGTTAAAACAGCTATTCTGAAGTAATGTGACAAAAATTTGCATAATACAAAGTAACATGACATGCACAGTAGACATAAAAAGCATTATATATTCGAAGCAATACACTTGAGGCATACTTTCCATGATAGGTAAACGAAAGGTGTTTGTCTATGGATGTATGTCTAAAATCAATGTATATCTAGAATGTGGAAAATTTGTTCTGGAAATTAGTAAATTAAAAGATCAGTTGGTGTGATAACTGTAGAAAAGATCCAACAAATTATGCAAAAAATTTTAACAAAAAAGGTAATCCATGTTTAACAAAGATAGAGAAAAGGGGGATTCTTCAACTTGCATCAAAAAGCATCCACAGTTCAAAGCAGATTTGTGTAGATCTATCCCTTCCTGTTACTTCTAGAAGAGTTAGGTAAATTTTACTTTCTTCGTGGAGTTTGAGATGGTCAAGAATGAAGTCTACTCTAAAGTTACTTCTGTGTCACAAGCAGATCCGTTTGCAGTGTTGCTAGAAGTAGGCAACAATTGGAAGAAGGTCATTTTTTACGTTGAAAAGAAATTTAATTTCAATGGCCCCAATGGTTTGAAGTATTATTGGAAGGATCTCTGTAAAGAACCAAAATCTACATTCAGCAGAAATTTGGTGGCGGAAGTTTGATGATTTGGGCAGCAATTGCTTAAGATGGCAGAAGTGAAATTGTACTTTTAAATGGACACCAGAATTCATTTGATTACAGCTTAGTTTTAGAAAATTCCTTTCTTCCATTTGCATGACAATATTATAGTTTAGATTGCATCTTCATGCAAGAGAATGCAAGTATTCATGCTTCAAATGCAATGAAAGATTAGTTTGACGAACAGAATATTGTTCTTTTGGATCATCCACCTAATAGTCCTGATTTGAACTCCATCAAAAACGTCTGGGGAAAAGCTTGTTCGAAAAATTTATGCAGATGGGATGCAGTACACATCACTTATAGAATTGAAAGCTTCAGACTGTCAAAACTGGAAACTAATTGATCAGAAGTACATTCAAAATCTTATTTTATCAATGCCATCTAGAATAAAAGAAAATTTGATCGAGAAAGGTGGCTTTACTAACCATTAATTTCAATGAAATGTTATATTTTATAAATCAATTTCCATGTTTGTATGTTACGATAATCTATTTTTTTACTTATGTTTTTGTTTATTTTTAAGTATGAAATTTTATTTTTGTATATAATTTGTTATACATAGCAAGTAATGAATCACACAGCATGTGAAATTTCATTCATTTTTAACGAATATTAAAGGATTTTTGTTAAAATCCATGTTTTCTTAAATTGACAAGTTATCCTGCACTTTCTTATCTAAACTGTCCTCCTGACAACTTTCATAACAAGGTTAGTTTTTATTGGGCTGCCAGAAGGCTTATGGCTGATGTGGTCACTGCCCCGACGTAGGGAAAAAAAAAAAGTTTTCTTAAATCAATTTCCACCACTGTAGCCCTAACCTGAATCCTATCACAAACGTTTGGAGCTGAATGAAGAAGCTTGTTAGTAAGAAAGAACCACACAATAAAATACAACTAACAGAAACAATTATACAATCATTGTATCATATTATAGCACCTGATGAACTAAAATCATTGGGTCACTCCATGGTATGTCATTGTTATGCTGCTATTACAAAGTACTAACGCAAATTGAGATAAATTATAGAAATTTTTTTTCTCACAGTTCAATATGCATAACTATTTTCAAAAAGCAAAATTTTTTCAATAAAATGAATTGCATTTTATTCTAAATTAAATTTTGAATGTAATGATATGCTATATATGATACTAAACTATATTAGTGCTATTAGATGTTAAACATAAAAAAAAAAATAAAAAAAATAAATAAATAAATAAAAATAAAAAACACTTTTCCCAAAAGGTTTCCACAACTTTGGCCACTAGTGTAAGCATAACATAGGATAGGTAAACTCTCATAATTTAAAACTATTCCTTTGGCTAATCAATTCATATTCATTACATTGAGAAGGGAAATTCTAATTTGATGTACCCGTGTTTAAATCCTTTTTAAATGTTCAAATCAAAAGTCATCATTCAACATATGCATCCCTTCCCAACTTTTTAATATTGTTCTTTTAAGTCACTACAGTTCTCTATGAAGATAAAAACAAGACATTACAAATGAGTTAAGAGAGCAAAAGTATGGCATTTTAAGCAAAAATATAATTGTTTTCAATTAATGTTTTTTACACTTAAGGAACCAGAAAAAACTTTTTTAAAGAGACCACACATACTTCAAACTAGAGGAAAAAATAATTAAAACTTTCCATAAAAGTGGTTGAAAAACCTTAAGCTTTAAAAACTGTTGAACATGGATTCAAACAGTTTTGTTTATCATACATAAATATACAGATTAATTTTGTACTTGTATTGCTTATTCCAGTTATTCTGTCATTCAACGAGATGCAAAACAAGTAACCATTTCTCTGATATTTACTAACAAAATCTCAAATGAAATACACTGCATATCATCAAAAACTCATTGAAGTCCTCAATATTAATAGAAAACATTTTAACTATCTGCTGAAACTCTGTTCTTTTACTATTTATTCAAATCATAAACCATTTACTTTTGCTTTCCAGCACAAATGAAATCCAGTTTACAGACTTAATTATATCAATTTACAACTAAAATTAATTTCATAACTGGAAATGTTAATTTTGATGCAAATATATTGTCCAGGATCATTACATTCTAGCTCCTTAACCTATGGATTATAATTCTACATCGAACATACAAGATGACAGCCAAAACCTCTACAAAGGATCAATTTAAAATTTTTGAAACTACTTAGATAACTTTTTAAATACCATTATTCTGAAATATGAGGATCATTCGTTAAGTCACTGGAAAATCTGAGGTATGGCACCACTATACTGAAATTGTCGACATTCTCACATTTAGCATGCAATAAATCTAGTTACAATTTGGTGTACATCAAATTAACAGATTCGATACTTAGTCTCGTTATTACTGCTCACAAAATGGAGTAAAACAAGTTCCACATGATGATAATTTTTTTTTATTATTATGAGGGAAACTGATGGTAGAAATTAAATCCAGGGTTGACATACATTTATTGGGAATAATCCTCATTTCTCAAGATTTCTAAAAATTGGTATTAGAATCAGTTCATTTATTTTCCTACCCCGGAATTTGAGCTACTGTGTACAATGACAACACAGAATTATTTAACCTAGCACAAAGATATTACTTTATCTTTATTCTGTCATTAAGCAGGATATAGGTTGCTCTATAGCAGAAGTTAGCTATGGTTCTACTTTAATCTCTACAGAGAAAATCCTAGACATAACTTGAAAGACATTCTTGAGACCTAAACTAACATCCATTCAGGGTAAAACATACACTTGAGTGAAAATTTCAGGTAATCTCTACTAACAAAACAACTGAAAGTTGTTAACGTAGGGTTACTTATCGTTGCTTGCCTCTATTATATTTAGATACATATATACATACATGTACATATGTGTGTGTGTGTGTATGTGTATATATATATATATATATATATATGTGTCAAAATTTTGGTACTTTTCTGTTTAATTGCTTAGCACTTGCCTAACCAATAGACTCGGTTGGGCATGCTGCCAAAACTATAACTCGAGATGAAGGACATCTGAAATTTTGCTTTCCGAAGGAGCTTAAATCTATGTTAAAAAAGAACCTTTTTACTTATCCAACATTTCTCTGCAATTAGTTAAATTAAATCTGCAATTAGTTAAATTAATTTAATTAATCTAAAACTTTATAAGGTTAAACAATCAGCTGAAAAATAATTTTATGTCAACATAAGCAGTTCATTAAGTGAACTTCTATACATCACATCAAGTCAGCATTTCACATTAACTGATACTAAAGACAGCATAATTTTCACAGGGACTGTGAAACATTTTCACCAAGAAAATAACCAGGTCATTTGAATGCAGGTGATAAAAAAATTGCTTCACCTCAAACTCACTATATCAGAGAGTACGAGAGCTAAGCAACCACACTAGAAGGGGGGGATTTGACAGATTGCAACAGAAAGAAACCTCATACATGACCAGTCATATTTCTTAGAACATTAACCCTTTTGTCGACTCATCTGTCTTTATACTGTTCCCCAGCTCATCGGTCTCACAGACAGCCACGCTATAAAATTAGGATATTTTCCTATCTTTATAAGTTTTTTTGCAGTTATAAATCATTAACCCTTTGCGGCGCAGTGGTTTTAGTCTGAAACCACATGTTCAACATTTTTTTAAATGCTCTTACTTTTGTCTATTTTCACCAATTATTATATAAAATCAATCTTCTAACTCTCAAGAACACTAATTGATGGCAAAACTAAATTAAATTTAAAGTTTAGAGTGTATACAATAGTGTAATTAACAGGTCATTTTGAATGCTTATTAATTCCAATAGTTTTCAAGTAGAAACAATTTAAGGACACTGAAAGAAACAACCAAATTTCCTTCTTCTGTTTGTAAATAATGAGAAAAAATTCTAACATTTGGAAAAATACCTCCAAGACTTTTTTTTATATATTTAAATATCAGAGCAAAACTGGTGCGCAATAAGGGGGTCACTTTTCCTATATTCCTTCAATGTAACTTGAGACCACATCTGCTTGCTTGCTACAGCATAGGGAGAGCCCTTTCAAGATAACTCAGCTGGGTTGGGGGAATGTTTATGTTAAAGGGAGAGTTTGGGTGATAAAAATCACATGAATTCACACACATCGAATATCATTGGATTCCAATGCTAAAAACTGCAATCCTTTTCATTTTCCATTTGTTCTGATTCGGAGTGTCGCTTTTTTTTTACAGTAGATTTTGCTTTAGTTGAACTTATATTTTGTATATAATTTTGTCAAATCTTTTTGCGTATGAGTAGTGCTGTTTTTATTTATTGTAGATGTAAATTTGCATTATAGTTTTTCGATAGAGAATTAAAATGCCATGTAAAATACTTAGCACAATTGAGGCTTTAGCTCTAATTGATGAACTTCCATCCGATCCAGAGTCTGAAATACAGAGGCTGTTCGCACATTTTTTAGACGATTTTGGTAAGCGGTAATAAAAAATCGTTTGCTGCAGAAGAAATAATTGCAATTGTACTATGTTTTTAAAAGTCAAAATTATCGTCTACGGCTTGAAAGTTTTGTTTTTATTCAAAATGGGGTTTTTAACAAACCAGTGGTACGAAGGCTACATTTATGCTCTTTCCGAAGAGAAATATGCATACTCCGTTATCCAAAAACGATGTGAGAGTCATGGTTTTGTGGTATCTAATGCGTCGATAGGTAATATCGTCAACAAGAAAGGAAAAAAACGTCAAATTGGAGCCACAAGTGGAACAAAAATTCCAAACAAGTATACAAGGAAAAATCGGACATCTTCAACTATTGCAAAGGTACGTTGTTTAATGTTAAAAGAAAATCCCCCTAGTCAAAGGACAGTTGCAAAATCATTAAAATGCTCGGTGTCCACTGTAAACAAAATGATAAACATTGATTTAAATCTTAAGAAAGCGAAAAAAACGCAATGTGCATCGTCTTATTCCAAATCATATCGCTGAACGCAAGACACGCTGCAGAATTCTATATGAGAAACACTTATCCAAAGAAAAATGGAAAACAATTGTCACAATAGATGAATCATGGGTGTATTTAAATGATTGCAACAAAAAAAAGGAGACATTTATTATCATAAAAGGGGAGAAAAAAATCCAAGTACATGGTTAAAAGAATCGAAAGAAAGTTTTTCCAAGGGATTCATGATTGTTGCTGGTTTTTCTTATAATAGCAAGTTAAAAATAAAGAGAGTGGATAAAATGTCGAGATTAACTCCAAATACTATCAGAACATATTTTATCGCCAATTTTTCTGAATGAAATACCATTGCTTTACCCACAGTGCCATCAATCTGTGAGACTCCATCAGGACAAAGCTAGCAGTAACACATCAAAATCCACTGTAAATTACCTAAAAGAAATGGAACAAAAAACTGGTATCAAGGCCATACCCTTCACTGATATCCCTACTAAATCTCCCGATGTATCACCTATGGATTTTTGTGCTTTCGGACTTTTAAAATCTGCATTATCCAAACGTCGTCCCAAAACCCTTACAGGACTCTGGAAAGCTGTTCAGGAAGAATGGGATAGAATACCTCTTCTGACACTTCAAAAGGCAGTATTATCCTGGAAATTGCGGCGTCGAAAGATAGTTCAGAATAAGGGATGTCAAATGGAACATTTAAAACACAAGAATTTTATGCAATTTAGTTTAGTGAATACAATATACATCGTCTAAAAAATGTGTGAACAGCCTCTGTATCAGTGAAGAGAGTGATGAGGAAGAGATTATTCCTTCATCTATATTTGACAGAGATAGTTCTTCAACTTTGGAAAGTGAGGAAGATGAAGCTGCTGATGTGTATGTGCCAGGTCCTTCATAAAGCACAGATGTGACGTGGAAAAAGAAAGGGGCCATTTCTAAATCCCTTCCCGATTTATCTGAAATGCAAGGACCATCAGAAGTTATATCCATGGATAATCCACCTCCAGTAGACATTTTTGTCAATATTTACCATTTCCTCTATGGAGCATTGTCTTTCAGACTAATTTGTATACAACGCAGAAAGGAAAATCATTTGCTCCAGTAATTTTTGAGGAAATACTGGTATTTCTTGGACTTAATTTGCTGATTGGGAATGAAAAAGTTTCCCAGTTACAGGGATTTTTGATCCTCGAATGTACTTTTTCATGATTCGTGTGTGTCAAAGCAAATGTCGGTTAGATTTTCTTGGTCGTTAGGTCATTTACATGTAAATGATAATATCTTACAGCCCAGAAGAAGAGATTCTAATTTTGACAAATTGTATAAGTTGAGGCCACTGTTACAGCATATGTCAGATTTTTAGAAATTTTTCATCCTGGACAGAATCTTATGATTAGATTCAAAGGACTAAGTTTGCTGAAGCAGTATATGCCCCCCCCCCCCCCCCATAAAAAAAAAAAAAGAAAAGAAAAGGAGATATAAAGTGTGGATGCGATGTGACGAGTCAGACTTTGCATGTTAATTCGAGATATACACTGGAAAAATTCAAGTTGAAAGAAATCTTGGATACAGTTGTAAAAACCCTTATTACGCCTCTGTATGGAAAAAATATTATACATGGACAATTATTTTACATCATATGAACTTCGATTTCTTGAAACTAAAAATGTGTTTTGCTGTGAAATGTAAATTGAACAGAAAAAATTTACCCAAAAATCTTTCGGAAAATAAAGCTCTAAAACGAGGTGATTTGACCGGGCACTCAGCAGTGATGGGCTATATTGCTTGAAATGGAAGGATAAGATACGAGTCAGTATTTTATCTAATATAGAGAACCCAGTTGAAGCAAGCCATGTAGAGAGAAAAGAAAAAGACGGGTAAAAAAAGTCTTGTCAGCTGTCCGAAAGCAGTCGCAGACTAAATATGGGCTATATGGATTATTTTGACCAAATGAAGAGCATCTATGAAATTGACCGAAAGAGTAGGAAATGGTGGCACAGGACATTTTTCCATTTTCTTGATGCGGCGGTAATAAACTCGTTTCTCTTATATCGCATGCTGCCTGATAGCCAGCCGGAACTGAAAATTCTACTCTTTTCGAACGGATTTAGTTTGAGCACTGATTGAAATGGGAAATAAATTATTCCTGAAAAACAAATTCCAAGATCTCCAATTATGGTTTAAAGACAAACTTTATGTGCCCAAGGGGGAAGGAAGGAAGGAAAAAAAAAAAAAAAAAAGACTAAAAAACGTGGCACATACATGTTTTATTCCTTCCATTGTTATAGTACCAGGTATAGTGTACTATGTTGCAACATGGAAAAACGATCATGCTTATGGCCCAAGAGGAAAAAAGGTTGAGAATCGCCATAGCCTTAGATCCTGCTTTGTTAGAATCTTTATGACCATGGGCTGTTTTTGTGCCATAACACTTTTAGTCCTAATAGGCAAATATGTACCAGAGATTAGATTTCATTCCCTATTTGATAAATAAAGCCCACTTTTAAATGGGTTCTAACGTTTTCAGTGCTCTTAAAGAAATGGGGAACAAAAATGACTAAATGTCAGATTTAAGAAATTTTGAATAAATTCAGTTTGTGGGATACACTATCCCAATCATATTTAACAGTGGATAAATATGTCCCATCAGTGATCAAATCAATGTAGCTACTGCTCATCAAGATAGAAACAAGAACTTTTACTACTTGTCAAACGTCCCAGGTAGCACTCTGTGAAGACTGCTTTATGCCATATAACTTGTTCTGTAAAAATAAAATTCATTCAATTTTACCATTTATCTGCATGCAGTACAAGGTAAATATCCTAGATGATTAGGACAAATAGTCCCAGCTGAGATGACAATTAAGGACATATTGCCCTAGATTTCCAGAAAACTGAAAAGTCAACTTTTAAACTCAGAATACACTTCTTTTAGCATGTGAACAACTACTTTTAATAGTTAAATTTTAATCATGTAACAGTTGGGTCGAAAGAGTTAAGATTCCCATTTTAAAACAGTTCAGATTTATTGCATCATTTAAAATTAATGCTTATTCTAACACTCTTGTCTGTGAATGTTCAAAAGAAAGTAACTCCCGCTGCTGCTATCAAAAGCTTGTCACGCTATCTCCTCCAAAACTGCTTGGGGGGTATGGGGTCAACAGCGATACCAATGGATGCAGAAAAGATGGGGGGACCAAAGACATGTCTCATCTTCGAACTTAAGTTTTTTTCTTGCAATATAATTCAATTTGTAAGTTTTAGTTACTTGGAATAGCTTAAAAATAAATACAAACGAAACCAGGGCTTGCCAGAAAATTTTGTTTATAAACAAATTTGCTTTTCTTTACCCTCATATGAATAACTGAATCGTATTAATAACTTTGCAATACTCTCACTATTTAAACATATTCCAAAGAGATATTGTGGTATGTAGGCACACTATTTTCGAAATTAAAAAGGAAAATACATTTCGGTAAAATAAAAATTAATGTTAATTAAAAAAGAAGTATTTTTACTCCTAAGGTAAAACTACCGCTGCCAAAAGCTTGTCATGCTATCTCCTCCAAAACCCCTGGGGGTATAGGGTCGAGATCGATGCCAATGGATCCAGAAAAATGGGGGGGGGGGGGGGGGAACCAAAGCAAGACATGTCTACTCTTCGGAGTTTAATTTTTTATTTTGTTTTGTAGAAAAATATTGACTTTTCATCTTCAGATTAAAAAAACCAGCCAAAAATTATTGTAGAATATCAGTCTTTATACAATCTAAGACTACAGACATTTCTCTTTCAAACTACACCTCATTTATAAAAGACAAATATTCCATTAAAAAATGAGTTTTTCAAGAAATATCGTCCCATATGTGCAGTGGTGCACCTAGGATATTTTCTTGGAGGGGGGAGATGTACATTTAAGATTAATGAAAATGCATGGGGGTCCGAGATGAACGGATAAAAATATTTATAACGCAAAATCAATATCCATAATTCAATTCTGGAATAGGGTTTTGGGAAAAAGAAGGTCCAAAGTATAAGAAACACAAAACTACCAGTTGTCGAAAATCTGATGTCCTGAACGTAGTTGGTCACATTAATGACATTGCAATAACATCTTTAACATTAGCCTGATTAGGGGCTGAAGGCCCCGTACGAAAAGCAAGTGTAGCGAGCCCAGGGGCAAAGCCCCTAGTGCTTTAAAAAATGGTTTAATGTATCAAATTCTTTCAAAAGGCATTTTCACTGGAAACTTATTTTTATACCACCCATAACCAATTGAATTAAACTGCTCCACATAATCTAAACACCTAATTCATTACCTTCAACATGCTTATCCAAGATAAACCCTTCCTACTTAAACTAACACATGTATTCAAATTATAAAGGTTTTTAATACCAGATTTAATGGACTAATTGGTTGGAAGTTTGCATCTTATAAACCTACAATAGATGAAAAAGTTTTAGAAAAAAAAATTTGAAAAATTGTTTCAGATTCAGTTGCGCACACTTTTCTTTCAATTTCTATATGTACCACATACGACATGGTATTTCCCTCTTAGTCCAGTAAATCTAAAACACCGCACTTAGCATAAATATGTATTTTGACAAACTATGAACTCAAATGTGCAAATCAAGTTAACCGAGGAATTGCAAGAGTTTGATATATTTTAAAATGGAGCCTCACAGGTGTTTACAGGCAATTAAAAGAAGTACTATTACACTAGGAATAAAAATTTATTTTGTAGAATGACATTACAGACTATTTACAAAACATGCGAGACATGATGAAAATGATTGTTCATTATAAATTAAATCTTAACGACTGTATGGGTGATAAGCATTAGTTGATGTTCCTGCAGCAGCTCCACGGCGAGGAGTCTTTCCATAATTACTGGGCTGCTGACCTATAAAAGAAGAAAAATCCTCTAATGGCAAGTCATTTTTGGGCAGAAAAATCTGTGAATAAATTACTTTTAATGACATTAGTTTTTCTTTTGCAGTATAAATTAACTTAAAGCAGTTAACATTAATTCAGGGGTTCTCAACAGAAAAACATTTAATACACAGCACAAAACGTATTTAATGAACATATTCAATCCTAAAATTGCCTGAAATTAGACTGTTCTTACAGTAACTAAGTTTCAAACCCAAATATAGAATTTAAAGTATTATTTATTGGCTGTTTATATTAAAGCATAAGATGTAACATGTACTTAGACTACGTAAATGAATTTGACACGTTCAGAATCCAGAATCACTCAGTGTAACTTAGTTCCTACAAATTTAGTTTAAAAAAAAAAAAAAACTGGTTGTATATCATTTTAAACTAGGCACACAAATATTTGAGGGTTTAAAACAAAGATGCAATTTTCCTGTTACCAGTCCATTAAATCTGATAAAATATCTTCAAACCTTCTTTGCTGACTGAGGGGCTACCTTTATCTGTAAAACAGAAGAATATTAATTCACAGAAACTAGATTTTTTTTACCCCCGTTACATCCTCCTAAACTTACCATTAGCTCCACTCTTACATTGGTGCCAAGCTCCAATCATCAAAAAATCTGTTAGGTATAATTTATTACCGCAATCTTAGGGGCGAGAATCGATTTGAAAAAGGGGATAATACAGTAGGGGAAAAAAAGCAACAAAGCCTTTAATTTATTTAAAATCTGAAATAGAATTTTTCAATATTACTGATTTTAATTTAGTAGCAGATTAACTTTCTGTTAAAGATTACAATGTCAAAATATCAGAAATTTTTGCACTTCCTATCAAATTATTTTCTGGAAAAAAAAATTTACTATTTTTTCACAAAACAAATTCCTATGACTTGACACAGGGGTTGATTTATGAGATCAACTGTTGCATCACCTCTAAGTATCATGCTCTCTAAAGTATCATGCAAAACCATGTGGATAAAGGTAGTGAACTACAATATTGAAAATCCTGTTATCTTCCTTAAGCCATATTAGTAAAAATACCTCTCAAATTCCTAACAGGGTTTTCCCCCTCCCAACAGAAAGAGTATTAACATACGATAAATGTTAAACTGGATATCAATGTAATTTTAAAATTATCTTAAAGGTATCATTTTGCATCTAGAAAGATGGGGGAGGGGATTTTAAGAAGTAATCTCTTTTTAAACATCTTCCCTATGTAAGTTTTAAATCAGATAGTTAAATAAAAAATTCTATAGAAACTTTAACAAGGAGAGCTTGCTGAAGAATCGATATAACAGGTAAGATATCTTCTGAAAGAAAACCAGTGTTAAAATTAATATTTAAAGGAATAAAAATTAAATAATTTAATTTCATACTTCAAAAGAGATAAACCCTGGCAATTTTTTTAGCTCTGGCACATTTAAGGAAATGCTCATCTTTAACTACTGTAATTACACATTAAATCCTCTGACATTAACAAGTGCCCTCCTGCCTTAAATAGAAATACTTAAAAACTTCCTGGTATCACATATTCCCTTAAAACACATGGACTGGCAACACTCAACCACCGGTATTAAAAACACAGGATTCAAAGAAATGCCAACAGATGTTATTGGCCCATGTTGAAAACAGTTTGTTATATTTTCTTACCATAACCAGCTCCACTATAGTTGCTACCTTGGCCATAGTTCCAACCACTGTAGTCATAATTGCTGTAATTGTTTCCATATCCTCCACCATATCCATAGTCGTTACCATAGCCATAGTTGTTGCCATAACCTTGATTGTAACCATAACCACCTTGTCCACCATATCCACCAGCATAATTTCCAGGTGCATTCCAACCTTGGGGTTGAGAAAATCCAGGTCCTATAAAAGAAGCAACTAATTATCAATACATTCTTCAACATAGAGATGAAAATGATAATCAGGACAAAGTTGCATAGAAAGGCTTTAGCTGTTTAATACCTTAACAACAATCTTCAAAGCCATTTCCAGAAATATGTCTAAGAAAATCTCCCAAACTACATTAATGGATTCAATGTCACAAGCAACTAGATTCCCATTCTAAGAAACAAACAGAGGGGGAAAGTCACCTTTTTCTACAGATTTTTTAATTCATTAATTTTGATTATCTAGAATGAGCTTACTTTTAGGAACCTAGCACCAAGATATTAGACCACTTTTAACTTACAAACACAAGAACAGGGAAGAATACTTTAATTGTGAATAGATAATCATATAAAATTTGTTGAAATCATTTAACAGTAAGTTGACTTACCACCACGACCTCTGGCACCACCCCTGCCACGGCCCCCACGACCAGCAAATCCAGCTCCCCATCCTCCTGCAGGACCACCACGACCTCCAACACGGGGATCGGGTTTGTTTGTCGCTTTCTTAATGTCACATTCTTTATTGCCAATCTTCTGTTTTGACTGCTTACAAGAAGCTTCACATGCGTCCTCAGTCTCAAATGTTACAAAACAGAATTGTCTTCTTTGGTTTTTAACTTTATCAAATGGCAGCTCAACACTTTCAACCTGAAATGAAATAGCTAAATTAATTCAAGAAAACACTTAGATAAGCAAAAATAAAATACCAAAATTAATATTACCTTGCCATATTTTTCAAAATAAGCTTTAATGTCAGCTTCAGGATAATCATTATCTAATCCTCCAACGAAGATTTTCTTAATTCCAGGTCGGACTTTTGCCCTTTTAGGATCTACTTGTTTTCCTTTAATCGTATGTGGTACATTTTTCAGGACCTACAAATATAAAAGTCAGCAATGTTTAAAACTAAGCATAAAATTATGAATGCATAATGATAGTGTTACATCAATGTCAAGTCTATACATACATTGTCAACTGTGTCTTCAGCCGCAAAAGTTATGAAACCAAATCCTCTAGATTTGCCAGTAGCTGGATCAGTTTTAATAGTGACATCAGTTACTTCCCCAAACTTTGTGAAGTATTCTTTTAAATCCTCTGAAAAACCAATAATTTACAAGTTTAATTGGATAAAATAACAAACTTAAAATATGACTAAAAACTGGTCAAAAATGATAGCATAGTTGATGTGACAACTTAGAAGGAAAAATCAAAAATAATACATTGATTTAATATAAACTTTCAAGCCTTATTAAAAACTGTCAATTTGAATTTAAGTTATGTATTTCCACACAAACTGTCAATCTCAGCTATTAAAACAAAATGCTTGATTAATTTCTAATGTACATTAGCCAAATTTAAAGATGATTAAGGCATTGATTAAAACTAAATTGGCCCTCATAAATTTAAATCTTAAAATCCTTGAGAATATTTTTTATTACTCATTACTAATTGATTATAACTCAGAACATTAAAATAGAAGAGAACCTTTTAATTTAGATACCATTTTCTCAGAGCAATGTTTAACTCTAGAGCTCCCAGCAACTTGGATATATCCATTGCTGCCGAAGATACAACTGCATTTTTTGAATGGCCTATAAGATCTAGTGCTAAAAAATTGAACTTCAAACACCTGCACAAGCAAATTTATCGCTCTTAAAATTTCACAAGTATTTTCAAGCAAAATACAAGTATAAAAAATGGTCACCTTTCTATGTATAAAAAAAATTTATAAGATACCAACTCATACTAATAATCCCTACAACTGTTTTAATGATTAAGAGCATAATTACATCTTTAAAAGCAAAGGAAAAGATATAGACCCCCCCCCCCTCCTTAAAAAAAAAAAATTTGCAAGCTCTAGAAGTTCATTCACTGCAGTTTCATTGGCTATTGCTATGGGAGCACCATATATAAGTGAACCAGCACTGATTCCTACGAGGGGGCAAAACAGGTCACAACTAGGATTTGAACCCGCTGCAAGAAGGCTTGCAATGGTAATAACTGTACAATACGGGATGGCTCAATTACAACTAAACTATTTTAACTGATAAAACTACATAAGAAAACCAACTTGGACAAAATTGTAAACTCAAAATTCATTAATAAACTTACTTTGATCAGTATCCCAACTTATTCCACCAATGAAAAGTTTTCTGAAATAAAAAATTAGTTTAAATTAGATTTTTATTAACAAAGAAATTACACACCTGTTTAGCTATAAAAGATTTTTACCGTTTTTAAGCCTTTTTAAGATACCTTTAATTTAAGACCAAATCAGCAATGACTGAAAATGTTTATAGGCCATGTAAAATTTAATTTAAGATTCAAAGTTATCATTACATGACTCTTACAATAAGTTTATTGTTGTAATTTATATTGTAATTTATATTGTTGTAATTTATATTGAATCTTGATTTACATTATAAATAATGCTCGTCATAAGTAAATAGTACATCATCACATAAAAACCTAACATGTACCATTGTTGCTTGATATGGACATCTTGTTCATGAGAGAAGGAGAAAACCTATTGGAGATAAAGGGCAGTAATTAACATTTTTCTTCACAGTCTAGAACAGTGTTTCAAAACCTCATATCACTGACAAATGAAAACATGGGGAAATTACAAGGATAGCCATTTCATTCAGTTAGTCAATGTATGTACAATTACAAACTCATATGTTAATATTTCCAACTAAATACTTGGAAATATTTTTAAATTTATTCACTTAAATTACAACTGTTTCATTAAAAAACCCATTTATTTTTATAACATTCTCAGAACTAAAATGAACACCAGAAAGAAACACCACAATTACATTTATGATTAACAGATCTTTTAAATTAGGTCTCCAGTGAAACATCAAAATCATGAGGGCAGTATCAATACATCACTGATTTGATGTAACAAACATATTAAGGTATAATTAAAATTCAGAGAATGGAAAATATACATTTGAGCATTAACAAAGGTTTTGAAATAGATATAGCCAATTAATGCATTTAAATTAGGTACACTGAGTTACAATAAGATATACATTAACATTTTGACAAACAGAACATTTAAATTATGAAACAAAAAAAATCTCATTCTGCAGCCTTAGTAACCAGTATTACAAATTATAAACACATTCATGTTTTAACAAAACTAAAATTACAATTAGATAAAAAATATACATCACTAACTGTTTTCTCCTATGAAACTACTTAAAGCTTTACTAAAAGCAACAATGCAATTTTAAAATAAGTCACAATTTAGCCTTGTAATTACCCACTGATCATGAGTATTAAAATAGAAAATTCTGCTTATTTATGCAGGAAAACAAAACGATAAAAACTAAATGCACTTCATACATCACTCTACAAACAATTTAAAAATTGATCACTTTGAATGGTTGTGAAACACTGTAATAGATATAACCCACATAAACGTAAACAAAACATTACTGTTTAAAGTTTTACTTTATTTCCTTCTTCAAAAATACATTAACAATAAACTTTACAGTTTATTTACAAAACATGCATTTACAATTTAAATTTAAAATAATTTTTTTCAGATTAATTACAAAAACGATAGCATTAATAGAAATTAAGTGACTAAAATAGTTCTTGTAGTACAAAGTTTATATCTGTTGTCTCAACTTCATAATTAGAGCTTCTTGACATTAATGTTCTTCATTTAATTTTACGTGTTTAAATTTTAAATTTATGCTTCTTAAGATGATTTTATCAATTACACTTCTTAAGATGGTCTAACTTTCAGCATCTTTCTTCCATTTTTAGCTTAAAACAGAAGCTAAAGACATACCTTCACTTTCTTCATCCCAACAGCAGAACATCTTAAATTCATCAATCACCAAGACTTCAGCAGTAAACTATGTAGACTCTGAAAAAGTGCGAACTAACCACATATCTATATCTGTGCCATCTTGTAATCTAGATGTATAACCATTTGTATAACTACCTAATTATTAAGTTGCAATTAAAACATAAGAAACTCTTGAAAAATTGTGCAATGTTATGAAGCAACTTATATCCAACTTTTAAGGCAAAATCTTTTACAAGTCTATACTTTCAATCCTATTATAAAAACTTATATTTGTTGTGCAAGTTTCAAATGATTTTTACATGTCAATATTCCTTAATTTGCTTCTTTTTTAATATTACCTTTATTGAATGAAAACAGCGTAAGCAAAAAATACAAAATACAAAATAGTATGCAAAACAGACGTTCAGTAACATGAGTGCAAGCCAAAGTGGGATAATTCTTTAACAATATTACAAGAATGCTGAGGATTGACGAATATCATTAGGAGTTATACATATTTCATATATTTAAGAAACAAATAGAATTCAATTTTAAAATAAGTAGTTAGGATAAGAAATCAATCCATACACAACATTTAACATCATTTAAATTCTTACAACATACAAATTTAGAAATTACTTGCAAATATTTCTTCAAAAACTACAAATAAAAAGGAAGTGATTCATAAAACATTTAAAGATCTAGTCAAATAATTAAAAACAAAATTCAAGTTATTAAAATATCTTAAAATTATGAAAGTTAACTAACATTAGATTTATAAGACTTCAATACTGAAAACATGCTTACATGGTGATCAAATTTAAAATTTAAAAGCAGATTTACAAGATTTAAGAACCTACAAACATTATATATAAACATCTTTAAATTTCTGAAAAACGAAATTCTAATCTTCCATCTTATGAACTGATTATAAATCAAGGGATCGTCAACTCCAGAATAGATTAATCAGCATTACAACATGCAAATTTTTTTAAATCAGTATTAATTAGCAATAATACTGAATACAACACTAACAACCTAGCATTGAATTTGATAATATGAATATGAAACACTTTAAAATAATGCAAGTCATGATCAAGAGAAATTATAAAAATATTGTGAAATCTGTCATGAAACTACTGAGATAACTGATCTCTATAATATAGGTAAGAAAAAAGGAACAGCTTTAAGGAAGAAATTAAAAATATAAGTACACTGGTTAATATCTTTATGCAGTGATTTTTAGTTCAGTTATCCTTTCACAATAACAATTTTTTCATTGGGAAAACAATTTACAGCTGTGTAGAGAACAAAAAAAGGTAATGGAGAAATCAGGCTACAAACAAAACACATTCCTAACAAATAGATTATCATGAGCATTTATTTACTCTTTATCAGACAGAATAATTGCATATATC
Source organism: Dolomedes plantarius (assembly GCA_907164885.2). Lineage (NCBI taxonomy): Eukaryota > Metazoa > Arthropoda > Arachnida > Araneae > Dolomedidae > Dolomedes > Dolomedes plantarius. The sequence goes on from OU015492.1 coordinate 157,341,473, forward strand.
ACTACCATAATGTCAAAAATCAAATGCTTTATGCAGAATTATTAAATTTGCACACTGTGTTAATACAAATAGAATGAAACCGAACCAGTGAACTACCAAGATGAACAAATAATTTCTAAAAATCTAATGTTTAGTATTTAAAACTCAACTATATTTGTCAGGAATATAAATCTAGTTGATTCTCTTTATATATATATATATATATATATATATATCTATAAAAAATCCTGAACATGAAAAAAACTGGAGCAAGCCAAGAATATACAACTATTTGTATGTACATAAGTATACGGTTACGACTGCCCCCATTATTTCAAAATTTATCCATAAGACATGATTCATTCAATTTCAGTTTAACACAATTTACCTATTACTTGAGCACAATTGTTCCAACAAGGTGCTGATGAGATTAATTATAAATATTAAAAATATACATTAATAAAAATTCAATCCTTACAAGAGCAATTGAATTAACCTTCAAGGTTACTATGTTTAGACAAATATGCTGGTGCACATTTAAGTTTTCCATTATGTCAAGCTCAGCAATAAATAAGTTTGTGATAGTAACAACTTCCTTTTTTAAAAAAGAAATTTATAGCATATTTAAGACATAATGAAAAATTAAAAATCTACATCAACTTGTACATTCGCATGCATGCAAGAAAAGCAACACAAATTAAAGTTATACAATATGAAATAACTGAATCTTAAGAGAGGATTGATATCTAGAATAGAATTTAGAAAAGCTACTTGGCAAAAGAAAAAAAAGCCAAACATTAACCTTTAATAATCCTAAAAGTAGAAAAATCAAAAATTTATTTGTCATATCTATTTTAGTCCTTCCCAGCACAAGTAATAAAACTGATAATTCATATATACAGATTTCAAACAAAACCAGCAATTTAAATATAAATAAAATCATTGCTTGAAAAGTAAACATTCTTTCAAATTTTATAATTTTATTTACTTATATTATGAAAATTATAATACAGTACTATCTTTACTTATATAAAAGCCTAGAGTAGAAAAGTGTAGGTAACCATTCCGGGACAGACCAAGTCGGGAACATCTTAACATTGCGACGCCATTTACTGAAATTTTTTTGAAAAATACCACAAAAGTTACAATTTGAAAGCCCTTTAAAAAATGAAAATTTCAAGTGAACATCCTAGCTCAAAACCTCTCAGTTTTTTAAATATCTTCAAATTAAAATATCCATTGAAAAGAATAATTTATTCAATTGAGTCATTCACTTGAATTTTGAATTCATTCAACTCCATGGAACCATTCAACTTCCCTTTAAATAACTACATTTTTAATGTTTAATTTTAATGCTAATTAAATTGTGTTTCACTTTGCTAATTATTATGTAATTATCATAAATTATTATAAATACTGCTGTGTGGTGAGTCATTCACTTTTGAAACTATTTAGTTTTTTTTTATTTTTTTTTATTGTTTTTATTGCTGCTTAAGTATCATTTTCAGCAATGCCTGCTGTGTGGTGAGTCAATCACTTTTGAAACAGTTTTGGTTTAGTTTTGATATTACATTTAGTTTTGACATTACATTCAAAAATAGAATCTTCATGCATTTTTTTTGTTGCTCCTATGAACTCTTATGAGAAGGAAACGCTGATGACATTCCCTCATTTTTGACAGGGGTTATACACTAGTTACTGGAATAAAATTCTGCATGGAAAGAGGAAATTAAATTGTTAAGGGTTAAGCATGCATTTAAACTATCAAAATTTTATTGTACTCAAGAGGATAAGATAAAATGTCATATTTGCATGATTGGTTTGCTAAATACCCCTTCTTCCATTTTGGCTCAGATTCTGTATATGTGTTCCATTCTCACCAAAATGATTTTGCACCAATCCTTGAAGCGCAGCTCAATCTACTAGGGAGAGCCATCTCAATGAGCTACGTCACAAGGGTTCCCGTAATAGTAAGCCAGCCAGTTGATACCGTATGTGTGTTCTATTCTCCCCAAGATGATTTTGCACCAATCCTTGCAAAAATCATGCTTCTAAAATAATTACGGTGGAACATCGCTAAACGAGACATAATTCATTCTAGAGTCTTACTCATAATGCAAAACAATTTTCCCATATAAATTAATGCAAATTACGATAATGCCAAAAAATACTCAAATTTTTAGATATAACGTTAATTATTTAAAGAAAATTACTTGTACATAAATTCTTAAGGAGCAAAATCATCCATATGTAGTTTATTTACGAATTTATGACAACTAATTTTTTTTACTAGAAAGCTATCTAGCAACATATTTTTCTCAGCTCTTAATAATTTGCTGAAAATATGTCACCGCATTGTCATTGAATAAATTTATAGCGTGCACAGCCACCATCTTATCAGGGTGATGCTTTGTAACTTACGATGCAACAGTTTCACATGCTTTCATCATTTCTTTTATCACGCCAGAAAATTGCTTCTTCGTCCTTCTCCACTGAATAACTCTCCTCTACAACTGCTTGCTGTGAAACACTGCAATTCTATTGGGTGTTCGGTAGTCAGTTCTTGGTTGTGAACTTCCACAAGCTCCTCAATATCATTGTTATCCTCCAGTCCCATGATATTTGCTCGAATCATCCATGACTACACTTAAATACTTATTTTTTGGCCGTGGATGATCCTGGTCACATGAAGAGAGGACTTCCACGTCACACGTTATGCAAAATGTTGCTCGTTAAGTGAGCCATTTTTTAAGATTTATTTTGCTCGTTATGCGAGGTTCCACTGTACTTCTCTGCATACTGTGACTATATTTCTATACCCTTATCTTGATACATCACAAAATTCAATATTACTTAAAATAGTTATTTAAAAATGTTATATAATAACTCATGATTTGCTATAACTAGGGATATCTAAATTTCATAGTTACGAAATGCGAAAAGCAAAACTAGCCATAAGAACGAATGGGATTTTTTAAAACTACTTTTCAACAAAAACTCTAATAAAGAGCTTTTTAAGCTAAATTAGGTAATAGTAATAATTTATTAATATAACTGCTCAACTAAGACCGTCTACCGTCTCCAACTGAGAAACTTAAGTTGATCCGAAAAATCTAAATGTAAAAAAATACTATAAAGTTTTATGGAACAATTTAGCAGATTTAAGAATGCCTCTTGAGGGCATTCTTGATAGCATTTGGACTAATGAGAATGGGGAAATCAATCAGGAGCTGGATTTTATGAAGTCAACAGCAGTGAACAGTTTAAACAATTTGACTCTACACATGACAACATCTAACGCAAAAAAATCTACCAGCACATTGGCAGATTGTCCATCTGTAGCTGCGACCATTCCCACATCATCTTTGAACACATTACTGGAAAGATGTTCTAAACTACCATTATTTAAATACTACCAATGTGTTCATCGACAGATACAATTTTCACACTCTGCTAGTTGTACTAATCAACCGAGACTTCTGTTGATGTTAAGAGATTTTAATTATAACCAAATGCTGCTATCTTAACTTTGCGAAAGCAGCTATACAAAGCCCCTACAGTCCCATTAACCGTGTAGATGCTGAGAGATATTTTAGTATGTACAACATAGTAATCAATGACAGAAGACAAAGACTTGGAACTGAATATGGAGACTACTACTGTGTTAGCTTTTAACTAAGAATTTTGATACTTACCTATCCAAGTAAAATATAAATTTTTAATAAATGCAAATTTTATAGTTTATGCGAAATCTACGTATCCCTAGTTATAACTAATAAGTTCTACTTATGGTTAAGACTACCATACTTTTAATATTGTTAAACTTCTAACATTCAAACTGTTAAAATTGGTATAATATACAACTACAATTATAGCTTACATACTACTGATTCTAAACACCCTAAATTATTTTCCTAAGAAAAGTAACAACTTTTATCACCATCATATGGAGATACAAAACTCATTTACTTTTGGTAATTAATGCCAAGAAAAATCTCATTTAAAATATTGTGATTTTAAAATTAAAAGCTTATTTTAATGAATTGTCAATTGTCACTAAATATTTAACACCACTAGATTTAATAAATACATAAGTCTATTAATTTTCTTAATAAAATCCTTCATCTAACCTGATTGATATAATTTAAACTTATCGCAATCCTTATAATCTGAATTTTAAACTAATAACTTCAACTTTGTTTTCATACTTCAGCTAATCCACTATTTTTAAGGCATATATAGGACAGAAATATTGAGCAAACTACAGTACAATACCAATTATATTTAGCTTTTGTCTTAGACACATTTAACAAATAGAGTCAAGCAGACTTGCACTCACATTGCATTGAACTTCTCATGTATAATCTAAATTTACAGCTTCATAGCAATAGGATCAGTTAATGAACCAATTCATGCAACTATCCCAGATCACACCACCAGATGTTAGTGATTTACCATGTTAACTTTGCAAAGCAAATACAGTTAGAAATAAGACTTATAAAACTTATTCAAATGACTATATGACTACTGCCTTAACTTATTTATCTAATTTACTAATGGTAAGAATAAACCCTAAAACCTTATTTCATTAACCTTTAATGTTTTATCTTGCAATTTTATCCTAGTAAAGTATAATTGCCCTATCTTTTAAAAAAGAAAATTACCTTACAAATAAACATTTTTTAAAGGCAGTGTTACGAAGAAATTAAGTTTTCTATTTAAAAAGTAACTAAATTAGAAATGATTGAAAATTCCTTCACAGAATACACATAAAGATAAATATGACAATAATAAAAATCAGCTTTACAAGGCAATAAAAATACACAATTTTCTCCTCAAACAATTATATGAAGCTATAGGCATAGTATAAAATTTCAACTTTTTAAAAGTTCAAAATTTAACATTTTTAACAATTAACATTATTAGATATCTATATTTTAAACTCCACCTCCATTATGCTTAAATGCTTAATGAAAACTGGAGATGAAAGAGGCAATTCATAGATTAACATTTAATACTATAATCTGGGGATTAAGTTACTTTGAGATCACAATTGTCAGATGAAAAATACTTCACATAAAAACTGGTTGACACAGTTTTATAACAAAAGACAAACTATAAAATTAGTTTAATTTTTCTAAATTATTCCACTCATACAAAGTCCAAGGAGAAATAACTTACGCTTTTCAAGCCTACACCAATGAACTTCATATAATTGTCTTAGATTATTTAAGAAAATACGATAGTAGCCTTAACTACGTATTTCATGAACTGACAAGTCACAAATGTATAAAATGCATACACTAGACTAAAATCATTCATCAAATTTAAGAGCAATTTTCCATCAAGAATTTATACAAAAATACAATCATCCATCGAGCCAAGACACAATTTAAATCGGAAGATTAAAGAAACTACATATAACACTACTACGCTATCTTCAACGATTAATATAATTGATAGAGAAGAGCCCCAACTCTTACATTCAGGCTTGATCAGAATATTTATATACAGCAAACTTAAAAATTCTTTTAAGTTACACGACAGATACGCTTGGCACTGAGGGAACAACGAACAATTTACAATGGTTTCAGAAAATCCAAGATGTCCGCCCAGACACGCCAGCAATAATTACATTTGCAAACGATTGAATTCCTAGAATTAATGCGAACAATTTCGAAACGCTACTATGTAATTAATTGCAATAAGAAAAATAGTTACACAAGTCATAAGCAAATTCGCTGCGAATTTATAATAATGAAAGCGAGAGATAACCGGTACTCTACGAAAAGAAAATGGCGCAGCAGACACTCGCATGCTGTCGATAAAAAAAAGTCACAGACCAACATTGATACAGCACAATTTTAACATTTCTCACAGAAAAAAACACAATAAAACATTTTATACCTGTCTTCATCCGTGGGTGATTTGGGGGGTACTTGACCGTCAGCTTCACCATTCATTTCTTGGTTTTGCCCGGCAGACTCGCCACCTTCCTCCATTGTTTCGGAGTAGTTTTGCTCACTGTAATCATTATACTGCTGATCTTCAGCAAAATTTTGTTCATTGTATTGCTGACCGTCGGTAGCCATAGCAAAAATTCAAGGATGTGCAAAGGCAAAAGCTAAATTCGTAATTCGTCAACGACTGATTTCAAGTTACTGAAGCCAACTACACTACACCAACTGAATGAAAAGTTGAGAAGAACGCAGAGGGGTTACAATGAACTCATTCGATATCAATTGTATCACTGTAGTATATCGATTATATCGATTATATCACTGTAGTATGGGCCGTGATCATGGAGTAAATATAAAGTTAAAATGCTGATATGCGGTGGAATTCAATGTAAGGTTAGCTATTTAGCTAATCCATATTCAAATGTCCAAAACGAGCGAAATATCCGATTGCCGGTTAGCTAACGCTAAGTGGTTTCTCTGGTGGCTTTTTTTTTTTTTTAATTAAGGTTTTGACTAGTTTTCCACTGTTTAAGATAGAAATTAACTCTTTCTTGTATTTTTGAATATTCTAAATTCTATTTATTTAGCTGTTACGTAAAACGCGTTATAAATAAGCAAATTTATCTTTTGTTAATCAGATTACTCTTTTGTTCGTACACTTTAAAAAATTTTAATGTTTACCGTTATGTATAATGATTTGGAAATTACAGTAGAGATATTATGGTATACAGTAGAGATATTATGGTATTGTAGCGATCATCACCTGCCTTGCCTTTTTTTCCTCCATGGCGAATGAACTTCTCTGAGCAGTGAAGCGTCTTGAATTGTAAGTGAATAAAAATGACGCTTCTCTGACACCAATATAGTTATTATTTTATTATTTACCAGATTTTATTAGTACAACTTAACATTTAATCTACATTTTTTTGTTATCGAATATATCTAACAGGTACAACCAAATATACGCGGTCGAAGTGTGACGTCACGTCCGCCATTAGGGCACCTCCGCAATGGCGGCCCATGTGATTCTCCCATAGGACAGATAAACAAATATTTATATCTCTTAAACTAACGAATATTATCTCCCTGCACGTCCTGAAATCGATTAAGGAGCAAAATATACCCTACCCAAAAATTGAGGACTGTGATTTCGTCCAATAAAAAGGGCCTGTTTACATAGGAGTCCGATGCGTTGCGTTAAGGAAAAGATGACGTTGAGACGAAAATAAACCAATCATAGGCATTAAAAATTTCATTGCTAATCGTTTGGAGGCGGTCTGATGGTAACGGTATTAAAATGTCACTTTCGATAAAAATTATTACTGTAAAACTACGTATATACCTTATTGTTCATTTGATTTTCCTCAAATATTTGTATGGTAACATTCTTAAAGCACCATAATCCACTTTGCAGAATTAAAGGGTTCTTGATATTGATATATTGCTAGTATAGGATACTGTATTGTTGTTGTTTTTATGCGTTAGATGTGTGCTTTTATTAATTTCTTTACCTCTGTACTTGATCCCCTTCCCTTAAAACTGAATGGGTGTCTGAGTAGAATAGATTTAAGTCATCTATTCTATGTCAGATTTCTTTTCAGTTAAATCGATGAAACTATAAGATTACTGACAGCCTTTATGGCTAAATATTTTTCATCCATTCATTTCATGCATCCTTTTTGTTGCTGGCTGGTTTTATGATGGGATTGTTTGATTTAATATTAGTGTGTTATCAACCGTAGTTTAATGCAGGGCTCTTAAAGTATGAAGCATGAAATAATTGATTAGTTTTGCATTGTTCTTATATCATACAGTTAGTGGAAGTGATATTCTTCAAATTCTTTATTTAATGTTTATTAACAGTTTTTTTTTATGATGTATCTGTTTATGTGAATAGTGTAACATTCTGTATGTAGATGTTTTTCCCAATAATATGCCTGTTAAAGCTTTCTTGTTATTGTTTTCCATTATAAATATTGAAAAGTAGTGTTTGGTAACATTAATTGCTTCAGCTGTGTATTCTTTATAACTACTTATGCTTCATAAACAATAACTTTACATTAATAACAGACTTTAATAATAAACTGATTGCTGCAACATTCTCATTTAATTTTTTTTTAAATGAAGTAGTGTTTATTTTTAACGGTTCAGAATTTGTTTCAATTGTAACATTTTTTATTCAAATTCATAGTCATGTTTTTCTTCTTTATTTCGTTAATTTATACAAGACACTTCATCATGATATCCTGGTTTGAAATTTTTACATTTTTTAACGATCAAAAAACTTTGATAGACAGAGGAGAAAAAGCTCTGGCTGCTAGTGATACTCAGTTATTTGATAACAATCTAGGAAACACCTTCATTTTATCTAAAGTGCAAGCATCTATGAGAGACAGATAGATAATGTGACAGTAAGTTGTACATGTAGCAACATTTGTTTTCTTTAAAAATTATATTTTATGGTAGTAATTAAAATAATTGTTTTTCTTTTTATTCTTAAAATATATTAATCTCTGATGTTAATTTATACGTATACCGTTTTGCCAAATATACAGCTATGAGAGAGACTATAACCAGTACATTTTATTTTGTTTTGTTATTCTTTTTAAATTGTTTTTCTTTTGAAAAATTATTGATTTCTGTTGTTAATGCATATCTATATTTTTTCGTATTTTTAATTAAAAGGCTGTAATGGGATTTCTGTGTTCTTTCTTTCACATTATGAATGGAATGTGATATAAGTTCTGTAAAACTTGATTTTCCGTATTTTGAGTAACATTTTAAATAAAGTGACCAAAATGAAGAGATTTCAAAACATAACTCAGAATTTATGTGTAACCTCCAAATGCAATGGTTAAAGCATAGTTTTTATTAAAATACATGTAATAGAAACTGTAAGCTTTTTATCTAAAAAAACTCACCAAAGGGATTAAACAAAAACATTTTATTTTTTCACCAATGGATTTTACAAATTTACCAAAGTGGCACAAACTTGAAAACTTACTGAAGCGTATTGATTAAAATAATATGGGATGTTATCAAGAATTTAAAAACTTTTTATTCTTTGTATAGCTCGTTCAACATGAACATGTATATGTGTTAATTTAGTGGAAAATTTATCCCCACTTTCTGTAAATTGTGGATTCGTTAAGAATGGGGGAATATTTACTGATACACCTTGAGGCAATAGGTCAAGTATTAAAAAACCTTTATCTGTTAATATTAGATCTCCAGAATTCCACAATTTTATTAAACGACATTCCTCGAAAATGGTTTTATCAGAAGTAGATCCTGGCCACAATTTACTAACGAAACAAATTGCACCAGTTTGCCTTTTCTTATACTGTGAAAAAATCTGCCTCTGAGCCTCTATATCTTTGCAGAGATTTTCAATAAATATATCTGTCGTGTTTACTAAAAAATGGCAATTAGGGAAGTCAGGGTTGTTTATTGACTGTTGAATTTTGTTATTGACATTAGCATTAAACTGTCATTCTCACTAATTTGAGAAAATTGAAATTTCACATTTTTTGCTGCCAACAATAACTGCAGCTCTTTATTTTTTCCTTTAGTTGGTCTATCTCCGCTTTTACCAATAGTGACTCTACATCCACTCTACCTTTAACTTTAACACCTTCAATGTTCTTCATCATAGCATTCAGTTTTCTAAAGGAATAATACTAAGAATATAAAATAACAGCATAAATGAACATTAAGAAAACTCATGATAAATTTATTGTTAAAAACGTGCATTTGATTTGTGAAAAGCTAAGTACAACAAATAGAAGTTTTAATTATTTATGAGATTAGCATATTAATATCTATAATACTAGTACATAACATAAACAAACATTACATAACAATAAAATTACTTGTAATTTGGATCAGATGAGTTATCCTCCTTCTCTCATGTTTAATTTCAATGTATAAAATGACTGTCCTCAGTTCTGAGAATCAAGTACATTTAGTACTTATTGTAAAGATAACATGTGAAATTAAAAAAGCTGTTATTAAAAACACATTTACTTCTTTCCTTTATGAGCAGAAAGTTCAATTTGTTGCACTTTATTGCTGTCAAAAATTGTTGGATTATTTCATTTATCCCCTACTTTAAATTGGCCGCTACATAATCTGGAATCTCTACCAGGTTTTCTGTCATTATGCCTGAAAAATGCCAAGATCAATAAAATTTAAAACATTTGCATGTTTTATTTATTACATATACATTCAAAATTATAATTATTCGGTTTTCCTTGTATCACTGAATTGAAGCTCACGCATTTTATGAATCTAACCTATATGCTCGATCTATATATATATATATTTTCATAGAAAAAATCTCTTATTATTTAGTTTGCAGACAATTTGATAAACAATAACTGTAAAATTTAAGACGAAGAAACTATTGTAGATTTCTGTTTATCATAGAAGTCCTGAAAAATTTTTCTAAATGAAAAAAAAATTTCATTCTAAATTAAGAATTTTTTAAAGCTTAAATACAACAAAAATTCAGTATGTATCATTTAAACCATTGTCGTGTTGCCACTACGTCTAAACTTATTTATTTATTTGGGCGTGATTTAATTGGGGTAGTACATTTATTTATTTTATATAAAATGGGTAGTTGGGCGCGTTGTGTTTTGATATTTATTTTTAACCCAAAGCTCAAGACGTATTATGGCTAACGAACAGAGTGACAAAACCTAAACTCCTAAAAACTAGTAGATAACTTTTATCAGATCCACTCTAAGAATAAAGATGACTGACACCAATTTTATCTTTACAAAAAAAAACTAATTTATTTACAATATCGTCTAACTACAAGATCACATAAAGAAACAAAATTAACTAAATCTTAATATTCAAACTATTCATATCAAAAAGTCCCTCATTATTTCTTCTAAAATCAAAATCTAAAACATGTACTTCAATATTTAAACTATACCTTTACGATTCAGGGAGCATAAGATTATTTATTCTACCGAAGACATTAAAATCCATCCTAAAGCTAAACTCTCAAAAACACACACGCCACGATTCCGCACTGCAACACTTAAATTCAATGTTGGGTTTAAACGATACAAAATGATTTAAAACTCACTCAATTTGATGCTAACCGCACGGGAGACGGGCGTCGATGCAACCATCGGGCATGGGGGCTCTCTTTCCTTTGCGGGACGACTCAAAAACAGGACTCCATAACCTCGGCGCAAAATACTTCATACTTCCTCTCTATCTGCTTTCTAGGTGAGGGCAGCAACCATCATCGAAAACAGGAACATGAAGCCAGGAAACCGTGAAGACTCAAACAGGACTCCAAATGCTCTCCACACTTTAATTTATTTGTTGGTGAAAGCAGCGACCATGATTGAAAACCGGAAATGAAGCCAGGAAACCGCGAAGACTCAAACAGGACTCCAAATGCTCTCCACATTTTAATTTATTTGTTTGTGAAGGCAGCAATCATTATCTCACCGGAACAACCCTCGGGAAACCTCCACTTAAATCATCTACAGTTGAAAAACAACCCTTCATCACCCGCGATGCCTAAGCACCCGGGAGAAGGGAACCCGGACTGGCACGCCGAGTCAATTTTTGAAAAAAACCTTAAGTCCTCAATTTATTCATTTTCTTCATAACGTCGTCCACGCCTCTTTAAAACACCTACAACCATTCACGAAAGCCCCAAAGACTCCACCATTCAGCTTCACTTTAACATTTATTGGATAACTTCTACAAAACTGTCATCGCGGACCACACACTTCAACACCACGTGCTCTTTACCGCAGACCCCACGCAACGATCTCATAAAATTTGCTCACAAAATTCATTGTCGTATAAAGTCAAAAAAGGCACCAGACGCAAATTTTCGTCTACGACAACCAATACCCCCTACAGCGTCTAGGCCAATTGCACTCTCTTTCCCCTAAAGACCGCGTTTCCTAACTAACTCCAAAGAACATCAAAAGGCGGCTTTCTAATTACTTACAAACATGTGATAGAGAGCCTTCGAAAAAACCTTAGCGTACTTACAAAATAAAATACATTTTTCTTTGAAATCGAAAGCGCTTCATCACAACCATTTAAAAAAATTAAATAGCTATTGAATACCATAGATTTACTATAACCTGGAGACCAGGAAATGTGAAATTAACATATGTGGAAAAATGTACTCATAAATTAAAAATGAGAATATTAAAACTTCTATTTTTAAACTTATTTTGCCATTCAGGTCCAAAGAACGTGCTTTACATCCTTTGGAAAGCGGTAGAAGGAACAATGGTTTTAACCATTTTATGCTTGCTGTCTGCAGCAAAGCATATAACCATTTTTTAACTTTGAAAAAGAACACCTGCATTAAACATCTAAATGATAAACACATTATTCCCTCAAAACATGGACAAACGAATTTTATAATCTTTACTTATTAAATAATGCTATACTTTAAACCAACAAAGATGTAAAGACTTCAACGATATAAAAACAATTGATAAAGAATCAACTGTTTATACATATATACATACATACATACATATATATATATATATATATATATATATATATATATATATATATATATATATATATACTGTCCGACCACGGAAGCAAGGTCCCTGGAAGCTGTTACGAATGGGCGAGATAAGCTAGCCTACTTAGAAAATAGGGGAAAACGTCATATTTTCGGATGTGTTTGTTTATGAAATACGGAATGTATTTCAGACTGCTTTTTGTCAGCAATTTTAAAGTTATTTTTTAAAACTTTATTTTTGATCGAATATGTGAATAATAATTTCAAAATAATAAAAAGAAAGAAGCAAATCTAGTTAAAAAATAGGAGTGTTATAGGAGTGGATATTTTCGGGTGTGTTTGTTTAAGAACTGCGAAAGAATGTTTTCAACCAACTTTCCTTTTCAGAATTTTTCTTTTGATTGAATGTATAAATAAAAACCGAAAAAATATTAAAATGAAGGTTTGCAAAATTCTATTTTTAAGTGATATATTGTAATAACATAAATATATATACAATGCAATAAAAATAATATGTTTGATTCGCAGTTTTACAATTTGCAGAAATAATTAGGATATACAACTCAAAATTTTCAATCTTTTGTGATTAGCAATAAAAAATTTAAAAAGAATTTAAGATAAAACTTTTTCATAATTTTATAAATAATCGAAGTGTGAATATGAAATGCAAATTTATAATTTCAGTCTTCTATGATAATTAAAAATCTAGATTTATAAAATGCATTTTATTGTAAATTAAATTAATTTAAAAAATGGTATATTTACATTCACTGTGATATTTATAAGAGTTGCAGAAAAAATACATCAGTGACCGGTAAAAAAAATTTTTTTTGTATCAAAAACTATCAAATAAAGTCAATGAAACATCTAATATTCATCTGATGAAATATCCGAATCACTGTCCGTGTCTGAAATATCTATTTGCAAAGGATCAACCAAATCTTCAATCACAACATCTCTTTTCCCAATACATATTTTCTAATGAAACAACATGAGAGCAATTTTTTCCCCAGTGTTCAGTAGTAACGTTTTCAATAGCCTCATTCGAAAATGTTAATAATCTTGATAAGTTCAGATCTCCTGTCACGTTAAGATTCCGAATATGATTCTTTATTTCTGCCCATACATATTCTACGGCGTTGAAATCGTAATGATAAGGTGGGAGCCTCAGCGCTGGAAATCCATTATCTTGGAGCATAGTGTCGAATTTATATACTTTTGTTCTAGGCTGATTTCTCTTAACTAAATCTAATAATTCAATTTTTCGTAAATCACTTGAAAATGGAATATTATTTGAAGCAAGCCAGTCCATAATTTCTTGTTTTCTATTCGATGAATTCGGCACTTTATTTAACTGGACTGAATGGTATGGTGCGTTATCAATCACCACTACTGAATTTTGTGGAAGATTTGGGATTAATTTTTCTTCAGGCCACTTTTCAAAAATTCTCGAATTCATCTGTCCATGATAATCTCCGCTTGTTGAATTGGCTTTATATAAAAATTTGAATTGGGTATAAAGCCCATATCCCCACCAGCACATAAAACTATGATTCTTCAGGACGCATTTCCAGTTTCTAAAACGCCAACTGTTCCATCTGTTTGCCAGCATTTCCCAAAAGTTAGATTGATATCAATCCATGTTTCATCCAAATACACAATTGGCCTATTTTGTTCTCGGTAGCGCTTTACATTTCTTAAAAATTGAGTTCGAGATAAAATAATGTCACTTCGCTCCAAAATTTGTTTCCATTTATTTTGCGATGTTTTGAAACGGAATCCTCTTTCGTGCAGAATTTTTCTCAAAACTTCTCTTTGATGAGTAAAATTGATTTTTTCTCCTAAGACTGGAATTAGTTTACGAATTGTTGGAACTATTTTATGGACAGCATAAAATTCATGAATTGTTCTTAGAATTACATCACAATCAAAATTATCTAAAGTTAAGTTTTCGGTCGTTCTTTTTTTCTGACGTTTACTCGGAAATTCAAATTTTGGAGTTTCTTCACCCTTTGCTTCTCTGCGTATTCTTTTTACACTGGACATTGATATCCCGGTCATTTCACTAGTTCTCTTTAGGGATTGCGAAAGTGGAACAATAACATTTCCTTCAAGTGCTTCTTTATCACACAATTTAATTACATTGTGTATTATACGTTTACAATCACTAAGATGGGCTTATTCCGAGCAATTGTGTTGGGTAAAGGATCCATTAATTTTAATATAATAATCAAAATAACAGACGAGGAAAAAGCAAGCAAGCGCAGTTAGTAACCGATTCTAAAGAATGTCGAGAGAATACGAGACTTTTCCCTCTCCTTCCACAACAGCCTTACCTACAGCGTCAATAGAATCGTCTTGGCACTATACCAACCGTGGTTCATCGTACTGTGGTCGGACAGTATATATATATATATATATATGAAGACCTTGGTGGTAAAAAGTGATAAACCACGTTATTGTAGTTTAGAGATAAACAGATTTATATTTTCATAAAATATTTTCTATTACATATTTCAAATTGCAAAACTTGTTGCTAAACATTTTTTGTACATAATACCCTTGTTAAAAATGTCATTAAGAGAAAAAGTAATAAAATCAACATTTATTACAATTTTAACAATGTTACCAAATACTACTTTTCAATATTTATAATTCAAAACAATAACAAGTAAGCTTTAACAGGCATATTATTTGGAAAAACATCTTCTTACTGAATATTTCATTATTCACATAAACAGATACGACATAAAAAAAGCTGTTAATAAACATTAAATAAAAAATTTGAAGAGTATCACTTCTGCTAACTGTATGATATAAGTACAATGCAAAAGAAATCAATTATTTCATGCTTCATGCTTTAAAAGTGCTGCATTAAACTAAGGTTGGTAACACACTAATACTAAATCAAACAATCCCATCATAAAACCAGGCAGCAACAAAAAGGATGCATGAAATCGATGGTTGAAAAATATGTAGCCATAAAGTCTGTCAGTAAACTTAGAGTTTCATGGATTTAACTGAAAAGAAATCTGACATAGAATAGATTGACTTAAATCTATCTTACTCAGACACCCATTCAGTTTTAAGGGAAGGGAATCAAGTTCACAGGTAAAGAAATTATTAAAAGCATACATCTAACACAGTAGAAATCTACAAAAATTTATACCAGTCACAGGGCCCAATTATGAATGCTGGGGGAATGCTTTAATTATGAACATGGCGGACGTGACGTCACCACTTCGACCGCGTCGGTCGAAGTGTGACGTCACGTCCGCTATTAGGGGTCCTCCACAATGGCGCTCATGTTATTCTCCCATAGGATGAAAAATAAATATTAATATCTCTTAAACTAATGAATATTATCTCCCAGCACGTCCTGAAATCAATGAAGGAGCGAAAAATACCCTACCTCAAAAATTGAGGAATGTGATTTCGTACAGGAATAAGAGCAAATGGTGTTTTAAAATTTCATTTCAGTAAGCCTATCGATGTGAAACATAGGCTTAGATGAAGTGATACTCTTGAACTTTTTTTATTTAGTGTTTGTGAATAGTTTTATATGTTGTTTCTGTCTATGTGGATATTCTAACATAATCTAAGATGAATTGGTAAGTAGATTTTATTCCCAGTAACACTGATTTATCCCTAGTGCCATTGTGTTTACAATTTGAATGTGTCGCTGATGGTAACGGTATTAAAATGTCACTTTCGATAAACATTATTACTGTAAAAAACTGCGTATGTACCTTATTGTTCATTCGATTTTCCTCAAATATTTGTATGGTAACATTCTTAAAGCACTATAATCCACTTTGCAGAATGAAAGGGTTCTTGAAGTTGATAGATTGGCTAGTAAAGTATACTGTATTGTTGTTGTTTTTTATGTATTAGATGTATGCTTTTATTAATTTCTTTACCTTTGTACTTGATTCCCTTCCCTTAAAACTGAATGGGTGTCTGAGTAGGATAGAAGTCAATCTATTCTATGTCAGATTTCTTTTCAGTTAAATCCATGAAACTATAAGATTACTGACAGACTTTATGGCTAAGTATTTTTTCAGCCATTGATTTCATGCATCCTTTTTGTTGCTGGCTGGTTTTATGATGGAATTGTTTGATTTAGTATTTGTGTGTTATCAACCTTAGTTTAATGAGCACTCTTAAAGTATGAAGCATGAAATAATTGATTTCTTTTGCATTGTACTTATATCATACAGTTAGTAGAAGTGATACTCTTCAAATTCTTTATTTAACGTTTATTAACAGCTTATTTTTATGTTGTATCTGTTTATGTGAATAATGTAACATTCAGTAAGTAGGTGTTTTTCCGAATAATATGCCTGTTAAAGCTTACTTGTTATTGTTTTGAATTATAAATATTGAAAAGTAGTGTTTGGTAACATTGTTTCAGTTATGTATTCTTTATAACTCTTTATGCTTCATAAATAACAGACTTTCATGGCTGTGTTTTTATTTTTCAGCCATTTATTTCATGTATCCTTTTTGTTACTGGCTGGTGTTAAGATGGACATGTTTTATTTAATGTTAGAGTGTTACCAATTACTGTTTATATAATTAATACACACACATATATATATATATATATATATATATATATATATATATATATATATATATATATATATATATATATAAATAAATATATCATATATATATTCTTATAAATACATACACAATGTATGTTTTATATATATATGAGGATCTCGGGGGGGGGGGGGGGGGGGTAAAAGATGATAACCCACATCTCTCCCCACATGATGGTGAAAGTTCATCAGAACTTGTGCAGGTATGTTTTGCAAATTGTATGTAGATATGTTTGACGCCATTGTCTGTAATATTGTTTGTAACTATTTACATACGGTAATGTAAAATGCTTATTAGGACAATATTTTACTAATATATTGTACCATTATTAGGCATTATATGAATAATGTTTTTGTCTTTTTACAATGTTGACACTGTTTGCACTCATTATTTTTAAGTCATTTAAATGAAAAGATATTACTGTCTGCTAATCACATTATGAATTTTTACAATATAAAAAGTACACAATTGCTTGTGCAAAAAAAAGCAGTGGCCATCCCATCTTCATTCTTTAACTGCTATTGCATGTAAACAATTATAACCCTCATATTTATACTACATGAAATTGTTCAGTGTGTTAAAATTGTAATATATGTTGATTTTATTACTTTTTCTCTTAATGACATTTTAAAGGAGGGTATTATGTACAAAAAATGGTTAGCAACAAGTTTTGCAATTTGAAATATGTAATAGCAAATATTTTATGAAAATATAAATCTGTTTATCTCTAAACTACATTAATGTGGTTTATCACTTTTTACCCCCAAGGTCTTCATATATATATATATATATATATATATATATATATATATATATATGTATATATACATATGTATAAACAGTTGATTCTTTTTCAATCGTTTTTATATCGTTAAAGTCTGTACATC
This sequence comes from Dolomedes plantarius, assembly GCA_907164885.2. Taxonomy (NCBI): domain Eukaryota; kingdom Metazoa; phylum Arthropoda; class Arachnida; order Araneae; family Dolomedidae; genus Dolomedes; species Dolomedes plantarius. The sequence goes on from OU015492.1 coordinate 157,359,436, forward strand.
TTTGTTGGTTTAAAATGTAGCATTATTTAATAAGTAAAGATTATAAAATTCATTTGTCCATGTTTTGTGGGAATAATGTGTTTATCATTTAGATGTTTAATACATGTTTTTTTTTTTTAAAGTTAAAAAATGGTCATATGCTTTGCTGCAGACTGTAAGCAAAAAATGGTTAAAATCATTGTTCCTTCTACCGCTTTCCAAAGGATGTAAAGCATGCTCTTTGGACCTGAATGGCAAAGTAAGTTTGAAAATAGAAGTTTTAATATTCTCATTTTTAATTTATGAGTACATTTTTCCACATATGTTAATTTCACATTTCTTGGTCTCCATGTTATAGTAAATCTATGCTATGGTATTCAATAGCTATTTAATTTTTTTAAATGTTTTAGATGATACATACTGAATTTTTGTTGTATTTAAGCTTTAAAAAATTCTTAATTTAGGATGAAATTTTTTTTATTTAGAAAATTTTTCAGGACTTCTATTATAAACAGAAATCTACAATAGTTTCTTTGTCTTAACTTTTATAGTTATTGTTTGTCAAATTGTCTGCAAACCAAATAATAATAGATTTTTTTGTATGAAAATATATATGGAGCGAACATGTAGGTTAGATTCATAAAATTGATGAGCTTCAATTCAGTGATACAAGGGAAACTGGATAATTATAATTTTAAATGCATATGTAATAAATAAAACATGCAAATGTTTTAAAGTTTATTGATCTTGGTATTTTTCAGGCGTAGTGACAGAAAACCTGGTAGAGATTCCAGATTATATAGCTACCATTTTAAAGGAGGGGATAAAAGAAATAATCCAACAATTTTTGACAGTAAAAAAGTGCAACATTGAACTTCCTGCTCATAAAGGAAAGAAGTTTTTAATAACAGCTTTTTTAATTTCACGCGTTTTCTTTACAATAAGTACTAAATATACTTGATTCTCAGAACTGAGGACATAGTCATTTTATACATTGAAATTAAACATGGGAGAAAGAGGATAACTCATCTGATCCAAATTACAAGTAATTTTATTGTTTATGTTATGTAGTAGTATTATAGATAATATATTAATCTCATAAATAATTAAAACTTCTATTTGTTGTACTTAGTTTTTCATACATCAAATGCATGTTTTTAACAATAAATTTATTATGAGTTTTCTTAATGTTCATTTATGCTGTTATTTTATATTCTTAGTATTATTCCTTTAGAAAACAGAGTGCTGTGATGAAGAACATTGAAGGTGTTAAAGTTAAAGGTAGAGTGGATGTAGAGTCACTATTGGTAAAAGCAGAGATAGACCAACTAAAGGAAAAAATAAAGAGCTGCAGTTATTGTTGGCAGCAAAAAATGTGAAATTTCAATTTTCTCAAATTAGTGAGAATGACAGTTTAATGCTAATGTCAATAATAAAATTCAACATTCAATAAACAACCCTGAATTCCCTAATTGCTACTTTTTAATAAACATGACAGAAATATTTATTGAAAATCTCTGCAAAGGCTGAGAGGCGGACTTTTTCACAGTATAAGAAAAGGCAAACTTTAAAAGGATTGATAACCTAGCTCCTAATGGTGCAATTTGTTTCATTAGTAAATTGTGGCCAGGATCTACTTCTGATAAAACCATTTTCAAGGAATGTGGTTTAATAAAATTGTGGAATCCTGGAGATCTAATATTAACAGATATAGGTTTTTATTACTTGACCTATTGCGTCACGGTGTATCAGTAAATATTCCCCCATTCTTAACCAATCCACAATTCACAGAAAGTGAGGATAAATTTACCACTAAATTAAAACATATACATGTTCATGTTGAACGAGCTATACAAAGAATAAAAAGTTTTCAAATTCTTGATAACATCCCATATTATTTTAATCAATACGCTTCAGTAAGGTTTCAAGTTTGTGCCACTTTGGTAAATTTGTAAAATCCATTGGTGAAAAAATAAAATGTTTTTGTTTAATCCCTTTGGTGAGTTTTTTTAGATAAAAAGTTTACAGTTTCCATTACATGTATTTTAATAATAACTATGCTTTAACCATTGCACTTGGAGGTTACACATAAATTCTGAGTTATGTTTTGAAATCTCTTCATTTTGGTCACTTTATTTAAAATGTTACTCAAAATACGGAAAGTCAAGTTTTACAGAACTTATATCACATTCCAGTCATAATGTGAAAGAAAGAACACAGAAATCCCATTACAGCCTTTTTATTAAAAATACAAAAAAATATAGATATACATTAACAACAGAAATGAAAAAACAATTTAAAAAGAATAACGAGACAAAACAAAATGTACTGGTTATAATCTCTCTCATAGCTCTATATTTGGCAAAAAGGTATACATATAAATTAACATCAGAAATTAATATATTTTAATATGAAAAGGAAAAACAATTATCTTAATTACTACCATAAAATATAAATATTAAAGAAACAAATGTTGCTACATGTACAACTTACTGTCACATTATATATCTGTCTCTCATAGAGGATTGCACTTTAGATAAAATCAAGCTGATTCCAGGATTGTTATCAAACAACTGAATATCACTAGCCAGAGCTTTTTCTCCTCTGTCTATGAAACTTTTTTGATTGTTTAAATGTTACAATTGAAACGAATTACTAAACGTTAAAAATAAACACTACTTCATTTAAAAAAAAATAAATGAGAATGTTGCAGCAATCAGTTTATTATTAAAGTCTGTTATTAATGTAAAGTTATTGTTTATGAAGCATAAGTAGTTATAAAGAATACATAGCTGAAACAATGTTACCAAACACTAGTTTTCAATATTTATAATGCAAAACAATAACAAAAAAGCTTTAATAGGCATATTATTGGGGAAAACATCTACTTACTGAATGTTACATTATTCACATAAACAGATACAACATTTAAAAAAAAGCTGTTGATAAACATTAAATAAAGAATTTGAAGATTATCACTTTCACTAACTGTATGATATAAGAACAATGCAAAACATATCAATTATTCCATGCTTCATACTTTAAGAGTCCTGCATTAAACTACGGTTGATAACACACTAATATTAAATCAAACAATTCCATTATAAAACCCAGCCAGCAACAAGAAGGATGTATGAAATCAATGGCTGAAAAAATATTTAGCCATTAAGTATATCAGTAATATTATAGTTTCATGGATTTAACTGAAAAGAAATCTGACATAGAATAGATTGACTTAAATCTATCCTACTCAGATACCCATTCAGTTTTAAGGGAAGGGAATCAAGTATGGTAGGTGGGGGCAAAGGCTTGCAGTTTTGAGTTTCTTACGGGCCTCCTTTAGATCCTATCGCCCCAAAAAGTCACTTGTATTGTAGTTGGGTATCCCCTGTACCTTCTATAAAATAATGAATTTTTTCCCCGAAAGATTTAGTCACCGAATTTTTAATTTTACCAAAACACCTGTTTGCGAACCTTTGCCCCAATCGGTGGGGCAAAGGTTCGCACTGCAAACCTTTACCCCACTCGTTGGTTTCTTACTGGATAGGCATCGAAAATCACAAAAAGAGTTGTCTAAATAATTTTATTTCACATTTTGTAATCTTTTTAAAGGTGTTACATATATAGAAAATCACAAATTGAACAGGTTAATCTCAATAAATTTTTTCTTAAACTAAATAGCTTCAAAATGAAATATCAACTATTAACACAGAAAGTTGAATCTAACAAAGAAATTCACAAAATGAAAAGGGGTTAATCTCAATAATTTTTTTCTTAAACTAAAGAACTTGCAATTAAAATTTCAACTATTAACACTATCGTTATATCATATCTTAGGCTTTACTCATTCTTTTAAAACCCGTAAAAATTAAGCAAATTAAGGGGATTGGGGGACATTACAAAGCAATTCTTTAAATTTTTACCTCAGAGATATGAAATTGGGCATAAATATTCATCAAAGTAAAACTATTTCAAACACCTTATAAAATTTTATTTTTTTTATATTTAAAAAATTGAAATTTTGTTTAGCTGCAAAACAGAATTCCCCTTTTTCGCTAGGAAGTCAGCAGCCTCGTTCCCCTCGATTCCTCAGTGGGCAGAGATCCATTGCAAGACAACTGTTTTATTATGATTCGAAAACCGTTCCAGAAGGTTAACACAGTCATCAATATCTTTGGATCGAGAGAAACATGGGGAGTCAATAGCCTGAAGAGCTGCTCTTGAATCTGGGAGAATCACCACTCCTGAGAAACGCTCAAATCAGCTGTGAAGCTGGAAAAGAATTTTATTATGTTTTTTAAAATGCTCCTTGCGATCCAATTTTTAACCTTATTCTTAATTTTGCATTTAGATTGCTTATACATTTTGATCAGGGTTGTGTTTTGATTTGTGCTTTAGTTGAATAATTAATTTTTAGGAAATATTTTTATGCTTGTACTCTCAATTCTCGTGAAATTTTTGTACTTTTCCACACTTAAGTTAAACTTTGATAATTTGAATGATGTCGAAACCTGAAATGGATACATAACTTTATTTTAATGTATAAGAGGAGTTCCTTCAGTATCTCGATACATGAAAAAAATGGACTTATACCACTTTCAAAATAACAGCTCATATATATATACTCATATGGGCCGAGATGACTCTGTGGTAAGCGCGCTGGCTTTCGGGGCTAAGGATGCTCGGATCGAATCTCGGCGCCCGCCACTACTATACCTCCGTTTGTGTCGTCCTTTCATAGGGAGCAATGCTGGTCCGCCTATATGGTGCCCCCATAATAAAATGGTCAGCAAAAACTGCAGTGAATAGCAGGCAAAATCGTTGTCAACTCCTTTTTTATGTAAATCTTCTCACTTTTGCATATCTTTTTATCATCGAAAATAAATGGAATGATATTTGTAATCTATGTTGGTTTGAGTCTGTCACTTTTGTATGTTCTTTCTTCGACTCTAGTCGTGGTGTTGGCGCTTTATCCCCTATTTTGGACCTTGCGCCATTAAAACCCAACCAACCAATAACAGGCGAATGTCTATCCGACAAAGTGCTTCCGCATTGGAATGAATATATATATATATATATATATATATATATATATATATATATATATATATATATATATATATATATATATATTATAATATGCGTATATACTCGTGTATATACACTAGCTGAATACCCGTGCTTTGCGACGGGATTACATTACTACCATCCACTATGTAATTTCGTTAATATATTTAAAATTGACTTTAGCAGTAAAGTGTTGCTATTTCTCCGATGAGTTCACCCTACAAATTAACGACAGTAATCCGACATTAAATATGGGTTTTAGATTATTATTTTTTAACTTTACGGGATTTTAGCCCCTGTTTTAACACCCTTAAAGATTGAATTAATAATTAAAAAAAAATATCTCTCTGAGAGAGCAACTGGGGCATTCGAGGAACCACAATGCAAAATTTCAGCTTCCTAGGTCTTCTGGTTACAGAGATAGAGTGATCAGTCTATTTTTGAAGAGTTTAAGACACTTTAAACATTAAATTTTCAATTTCTTAAAAAGATTTGTTAGTGTGCACTTAGGACCCTATATATATATATATGGCCAAATAGGTAGTAAAATTTCTGTGGTGGTTCACTCAAAATTTTTTTCTTCAAGACCTTTTCTCCGATATTTAAAGATTAAAAAATTGCTATGTTTTATATAACAAAAAAATTAAGGTGCATGATTGAAATAATTAACAAGTGAAATAAAATTTGAGAACTATTAAACATCGAAAGCATGAAAATGTGATATTTATGTGAAATGAACATTAATCTTATTTACGAAGTAAACACTTAGAGAATGAGCGAAATAGTAGTACAATAATACCCGAGCTTACGCTATCCCGACTTACACGAACTCGGAGTTACGCGATTTTTAATTTTACCCATATTCATCTCTTTAAATCTTGGAATGAAATTTCCCAGAAAACTTTAAATAGTGTCTGAAAGAAACTTTGTCCAATATTTTTTAAAAACGAGACGGAAACAACTCCTGAAACTGATCATAATTCTTCTGTGATACACTGGTGTAAGAAATTAAGAGAATTTGCAGACTTGGTCGATTATCTCTAGAACTACTGTACCGATTTTAATGAAATTTGATATGTACATACATTGATACAATACAAAACAAATAACCATTCAATAATTGTAATACACACGCATGATCGTGCGTAACACTCGTTGGAGTCGGAAGGTATGAAACAGCGGTTGCAGAATAAACAAAAAAAATGGGTTAATAGATGGGTTAATTTTGCAGCAATCGGTTAATTTAAAATTGCAACAGTAAAATAAGTAACCACTAACGTTTAGATGATGGAATGAGGTGGCGAATTGTGGGGAAGCTAGAAGCAGGCCAATCTCAAGTCCAAGTTTGTAGAGAGTTCAATTTAACGCCCAGCGTCGTGTGTAATTTATGGAAACAGTTCCAGGATACCGGATCCATCGAGAGAAAGCCTGGGCAAGGTCGTCCAAGAGCCACGACGGCCAGAGAAGATCGCCATTTGTAGATTATAGCGAGGCGTAACAGAAGTGCTACAGCTTCTCAGCTCTCTCGTGACTTGTATGCAGCCACAGGAACCCGTGTATCAAGGGTGACTGTTTCCAAAAGACTTCATGAGAGAGGGTTGTTTACAAGAAGACCTGCTGTTTGCATCCCGCTCACTTCTAAGAACAGGAGAATCTGTTTATCATGGTGCAGAGAGCATAGAGATTGGAGTATGGATCAATGGGTGACCGTTCTCTTCACTGATGAGTTCCGGTTCAGCATAAACACCGATTCTCGCCGTACGTTCATATGGAGAGAACCAGGGACCCGCTACCTACCCTCCAATGTCCGGACCATTATGGCGGAGGAGGTTTAATGGTCTGGGCAGGCATCATGTTGGATGGCCGCACACCTCTCCATGTCTTTGAAAGAGGCACTGTGACTGGTGTGAGGTATAGGGATGAGGTCTTGGAGCCCTATGTTCGCCTTTTCAGGGGTGCAGTTGGCCCTGAGTTCATTTTAATGGACGATAATGCGAGGCCACACAGAACTCTTCTGGTCGACGAATCTCTAGAGAGGGAGGATATTCGCCGGATGGATTGGCCAGCTAGATCTCCAGACCTTAACCCTATTGAGCATGTTTGTGACGCTCTGGGGAGGGAAAGTGCAACTCGCAAACCCCCTCCGAGAACCATCCAGGGAATGAAAACAGCGTTGCTGAACGAGTGGGACCAATTGCGACAGGAAATGATAAACTGCCTTATTTCAAGTATGAAATCACGCTGCGAGACCTGTATATCTGTAAGAGGGGATCATACCCCCTATTAACCCATTTTTTTGTTTATTCTGCAACCGCTGTTTCATACCTTCCGACTCCAACGAGTGTTACGCACGATCATGCGTATGTATTGCAATTAATTATTGAATGGTTATTTGTTTTATATTGTATCAATGTATGTACATATCAAATTTCATTAAAATCGGTACAGTAGTTCTAGAGATAATCGACCAAGTCTGCAAATTCTCTTAATTTCTTACACCAGTGTAGAAGAAGTAGTCGATCTTGCCAGTCAATTAAATATAGAAACCGATGGAGATGATGTCAACGAGCTGTTTGATACTCATCTTGAGGAGCTGACAGTCGAAAATCTCATAGAGATGTGCGACCCAAGCATCACTGAAGAATCCGACACTTCAAACCCAATTCCACAAAACCTTATGACAATTATAAACTTGATAGAAGATGTCAGAGCAATTGAGAAAGGGTTACAGATTTTTTTTTAGTGAATATAGACTCTAATAAAGATCGCGTAATCACGAGAAAGCAGGAGAATAAATTAAACGTTAGTATGCTATGAAGAAATCCTTCGCTCGCCGCCCCCCCCCCCCCCCCCCCCAAAAAAAAAAAAAAGAAGTTAATACGGCAGACTACTTTATTAGATTTTTTAAAACCATCAATATAATGTTTTAAAATATCTTGTACATATGTGTTATATTAATATGTAATACAATATTTTTCCTTTAAACTGGTGTTTTTGTAATTTCTTGGTCCCAATTAGACAAAATTTATATGTATTTGTATGCAAAGTTGTACCCCGACTAACGCGATCTTTCGTTGGTCCTACCCATCACGTAACTTGGGGTATTACTGCACTATTTCTTCAGCCTGAAGTGTTATTCACGTAACTTGTATTACTGTTATCTCGAAACTCACTCGCAAGCACAAGATAAAATGAATATGCACAACCGCAAATCCTTATCCGAGGGGGAGATCGAGGGGGGAGGTAGCGAACTTCCCCCACTACCCTTAAGGGGAGGAGCCTTCGGTGAAAACTCACGTTTTACAGGTGGAAACACAAAATAACTGTTTAGAATACTAATTACTTATTAACAAAAAAATGAAAAAATATCTTAAAAAATAGCCTGAAGTTTCAAGATTTGCGGCTTGTTTTAAAATTTTTTAAATTATTATTAGTTATCTTGTTACAGAGAATTTTAGCAAGCGATGTCTCTCGTTTTGGAATTTTGAAAACGTAACTTAATTTTAAAAAATATCAATAATAATAAAAAAAAAATTAGCAAAGCCGCACATTTATTTTGGAAGTCTACTTTCAGATTCCGAAAACAGAATTAAAAAAATGTTCATTAGGGAACCCGGTATGCGAAGTGTTATTTCGCAATACATTAACATTGAATCGTACGATCTGCGAGGTCTACTGATGCACCCCCTTAGTCTACGGCCACACGAGCGTTTTTCCCCGCAGAAACGCAGCGTGAAAACAAGCACCAAAATATAGATAAGCTTCTGTAACCGAGGCTACGGCCACACGAGCGATTTTCCCCCCACAACCGCAACGGGAAAACAAGCACCAAAATATAGATACTGTAAGCTTCTGTAACATAGGGGTGGCCAAACGCAGCTGTTTTTCTGGCTAGCGAGGGAGTTATCTGTCGCGGTCTCAAGGTCGCCCGCTGGAGGATAGAACGAGACCTATTTTTCTAGCGGTTTGTGTAGATTTTCAAGCTGAGGGAAAAGACCAAGCGGGAAAAAATGTCACATGCACGTGTGGCCGGCTGGTGTAGATTTTCAAGCTCGGGGAAAAGCCGTAGCGGGAGAAATCGCTCGTGTGGCCGTAGCCATAGGGGTGGTCAAACGCAGCTGTTTTTCTCGCTAGCGGTGGAGTTATCTGTCACGCTCTCAAGGTCGCCCGTTGGAGACTAGCGCTTCTTTCCCAACGGGGCACCATATGCGTGGAACAGTCCATTTGAATTTAGAGGTGGGATAGGTTAGGTTGAAGGGTGGCGCCATTTACTACTTTTTTTGTACTGACACCTTGAATTACTAATTTATTTATTTATCTATTTATATATTTTAAATACGTATGCTGTTGCAGTTATTAATGTTTGAACTTTTTTAAATTTATTATACTGCCCATTAAGTGTAGAAATTAATTTAATGGGTTTTTATTTTGCTTTGTTTAAAGATTTAGAGCATTTTGAAACATAACGTTAAAGTTCTGTATTCAACATTTTTATTTCTTGTGTTATGATCATACAAGTCTTTGGGTATATTTTATGTGATACTACTGCACATTGCTTTTTTTAAATTTATTTAGTAATTTTATTTTATAAAAATTACTAAAAAAATTACTTACCAGAAAATATTGCATTTATCATTTGTATTGTATATAACAATACTAATGAACTTCTAATATTCAATAACCTCAAAAGCCAGTACCTTTCGAAGCTGTGGCTATAAATTGAAGGATGCGAAGTGCATTTTTGCAATTACCAAAGAGAGCAAAATGAAACACTGTAAATTCTATTACTTTTTGGGGTAATAGAGATAAATATTTTATGTTTCATGGGATTCCATGAGATCTAATTCTAAGAAAAGTTGAGTACATATTACACTAGAACCTAGTAGCCATAATTAGTACCTTTATAATCTTCAACTGTTGAATTCATTTAGTAGCTTCAGTTTATACCTTAATTTTAATTCAGGTTGATAATGATTAAATCATTTTTAAAGAACAAGATATTTTTTATCTCAAATTCTGCTAACCCTTATTTAGAAGATTTTTTTTATTAGAAATTAACAAAAATGACACAGACAATATTAAATTTGGACTATTGGGTTGGTTGATTTGTAACTGTATGGTCAAATATGCTCATGAGTGCTATTTAGCCTGAGATCTATGGTTTAAAGTGGATTCTGAACCATTACAACATCTACGCCTTATAGATCTTAAAAATATAGGCACTTTGTAATTACAATATTGACATATTTTTTATTGAATAGAAAAAATTGTGATAATCAACATGAAGTGAAAATTTGATTAATTACAAGTATTTTGAACAATTTCCAACAATTATTTTAATAATTGAACAAAGTAAAATACTCGAAACTTTTAATAAAATTTCAAAAATGCTGCAAGGTACTTATATCGTCGATTTTTGTGCCGCATACATACGCGTTTTATAACTTTCACTTCCTTCTCAAAGAGTTCTCTAGAATAGTAAAGTAAAATAAGTAATTATTCATTGTTGAATGTAATATTTTCTTTTCAAATACTTTCTAAATTTGTTGAAAGCTTTCTTAAATCCATAATTTAAGTTATTTTCTCAAATTTGAAGAAATTCTATGTTTGAAATTTATTTCCTTAAATAAGTTTCGAAAATCCACTAAAGATTCCCGAATCTCCCGGGATTGAAATTTAATATCAACAAATATGTTCCCAAAGATTATTCTAAAATATCATGATTGAAATTTATATCCTTGAAATATTAATTCCTGGAAAAGACTCCAAAAATCCTGGGACTGGAGTTTATAGTTATTTTTTTTTAATTCAGTTCCGAAAAATAATTCTAAAATGTCAAGTTTGAAATTTTTTCAACTCAAATATTTACTTAGTTGCAGAAATTAGAAGGTCGTGTTTTTCATTTAATATCTCCAAATATTTTCCAAATTTTTAAAAAGAGTTTAATATATCCCATATAACGTTATTGTGAGAGTCCAGTTTTTTTAAAATCGCGATTAGCAAGTTCGCTGATTTTTTTTTCTAAAATTTTCATTTGCTCGATACCGCTCGAGAACACTGGTGAAAAGAACAAATCCGATATGCGAATGGTAATTCTAAAGCGAATAATCTTGGAGCTCCTCGGGTATGAATGAATTCCATGAAGAAATATAATCGTTAATTAAAGAAATTTGCTACTGTGATAAACATAGGCGTAGTGTGCCTCTAACTTTTGGGAGGACATGAATTAAATTCAGTTAGCGCCCTCCTCAGCGCAGTGACTGCCAGGCGGTCCTTAAAATATGAAATATTATGATTTTTTAAAAAACTGAATAAGAATAGAATTGATGTTTGAGTAGTATTCAAAAGTTATACAATGAGAAAAATAAATATAATGTAAACAGAATGAGAAAAAAATATAGCACCGAATTTTTGTTATGGATCATATCATTGTTAAAAACTATGTTAAGGCTAAAGACATAATCGGGATCTTCAGTTCCACAGTTCAAAACAGAGGGAAAAATCCAACTTTCAAAAAAGTTTTCTACGATTTACCGGTTTTACTTGAACTTATATTAACGTTTTAATTTATTTCAAGTTAAGTTGGGGGAGGGCACGTGGCCCCTCGACGCTACGCCTATGGTGATAAACATTCATCATTTAAGGATCAAACTGAAATCCTGGGACTGAAGATTACAGTTATGTTTTTGTTCATTTCCGAAAAATAGTTCTAAAATGTCAAGTTTGAAATTATTTAATTCAAATACTTCCTTAGTTGCGGAAATCAGATCTTAAAAGGTCGTGATTTCGTTAAACATCTCCAAATATTTTCCAAGTTTTGAAAAACGCTTTAGCAGCAATCATTTCTCGATCTGTCCAGTCCCCCTTTCATTTTTGAAACAAGCTACTAGATGGCGCCACTATTTTTGAATTTTGTAGGATAAGATTCTGTCTATATAAAACAGTTCCGAAACTGACTGACTGACTGACAGATAACGCACAGACCAAACCGCTGGACCTAAAGGGCTGAAATTTTGCGTGGCGATTCTTCTTATAGTTTAGGGGTGCACTAAGAAAAATTTTTTTTATATTAAATTTTTAAGCTGTTTTTGTAACATTTTTTAAAGTTTGCATTTAAAATAATAATTTGAGGGTTATAAAATTTATATCACAAGAAAGATCATAAAAATTCATTTAAAATGAAATCTTTTTCGAATCTTTGACTCCCTTTTCTGATTTTTGGTGAATTTTTAAAGATTAATTTTTAGAATTTAATTTATTAAATGCAGATCACGTGGTTTCTTTTCTTTTTGTGATACTTGGAACTAATTTTGCGTCACGTGCATAAGAGCGAAATAAATTGACAAAAAAATATTTTTTCTTGCTAATGCGGAAGACGATTGTACATTATCCGGAAAGATATCAAAATACAGTAAAAGAAATGTTCCTCAAACTGTACTATATTAACTGTACTATATTCTTCAGTATGTTCTATTAGATTTAATTTAAATATTTTCTTTTACATTATTTTGTCTATAAAAATATCCGTTACGAATTTTTATTATTAATTTTTTTTTGCATTAATTGCATGCATTGACCGTTGTATTTAATTTGAATGTACTCCGTAGCGAAGCTCGGGTATTCAGCTAGATATAATATTGTAAAATATCTAACACATCCAGGCGTTAGAAAACATCTAGTGTTAAATATCTTTTTTTACTACTATTTACAGCTACATTAATGTTATTTTTTTTCCAATGGCAAAAAAATAACATTACACAACAGCAGATTAAAATTGTATTACAGGACAACAGATATCAAAAAGACAAAAATACAAGAACAAGATAGAAAAATGATATCAGTTAATCCATCAACTTATGTCTGGCAATGCAATAGCGCTCCCATAAAGAAACGGGAGGTAGAGCAGGGCTAGAAGCAAGGTGAAACATGTCCATTTCTTCCTGGTTATCACACAGGAGACAAAGAGGGTCGGGAGCCAAGTTAATTCTGTGGAGGTGCTTGCGAAGGCAATCATGGCCAGAAAAAAGCCGTAGTATTGCCACAGATTTACCTCTAGGCCACTCAGGAATATCATGAACATGGACATACCAGGGCTTGTGACCGCTTCTAGCAGCAACAACCTGTGAGAAGGAACACCTGAGGGTCTTTTTGACTATCATCTTGATGGAATGGTAGGCCCAATTCTGGTTGTTTAGCTGCAAAACAGAATTCCCCTTTTTCGCTAGGAAGTCAGCAGCCTCGTTCCCCTCGATTCCTCAGTGGGCAGAGATCCATTGCAAGACAACTGTTTTATTATGATTCGAAAACCGTTCCAGAAGGTTAACACAGTCATCAATATCTTTGGATCGAGAGAAACATGGGGAGTCAATAGCCTGAAGAGCTGCTCTTGAATCTGGGAGAATCACCACTCCTGAGAAACGCTCAAATCAGCTGTGAAGCTGGAAAAGAGCCAAACGGATAGCTGAGATTTCACCATCAAAAGCTGACACGTAAGTACCAACAGGAGAGTAGAATGAGAACAGCTCACAATGAACACCGGCTCCAACGTTGTCACAATCACTTGTTCTAGAGCCATCCGTATAGACCCTGAGCCAATGTGAAACCGGGGTGCATATTACCATTCCTTACATGAAATCACGCCATTACATCGTTGGGCGGCTGCTGATTGGTCAATTGAGTTTGCATCGGAAATTGCCATAATATTTGATCCTAAACGCATTTTAAATGAGATAAATGCTAAAATATATGTCTTAGTTGCTTTCATTTCGATAAATGCATAATATTTGATACTAAGAGTATTTTAAATGAGATAAAATCTATTTCTTATTTGCTTTCATTTTTATATATATTTTTTACGCGATATTCTACAAGGAACGTGATTTTTTTTAAGTGACGCCACCTATTAATGTAAAAGAAATTTAAAGTGACAAACTATTTGTAAAAGAAATTTTCGCCATAAATGCCTTCATATTTCTTTTTTGTGCATGGAAAATTTTAAGAAATCACCAATTTCCGTAGTAATTTCACTGTAAAATTTTAGGAGTAGAATAAAATAGAGTAAATATTACTCAAAATTAAATTTTTCTTAAATTTAAATGTTGAATTAAAAAATGGAAAGATATTTTCTTTTTTTTTAAATTTAAATGTTGAATTAAAAAAATAAAAGCTTTATTATTTATTTTTAAATTTAAATATTAAATTTTAAAAAAATTTTGTTTATTTTTTTAATTAAAATCTTAATTGCAAGATGCAAATTATATATTTTTTGCTGTTTTGCACACTTTAGTTTTTTAACCTTACTCTTAAAAAATAAAAATTATAAATACTCTTCTAAAAATTACCAAAGATAGACTGAAAATAAAGTGACTTTATTGTACAAATGCATAAATTTTATGATGCACAAATATGTAATTTTGAACGTTACTGCGTACTACGATACTATTATTTGAAATAGATTCCATTTCGTTCAAAAATAGTGATGGAAGTTTTGATTCTTGAAAAACAGATATGCTTTCATAAGAATCAGCGCACCAAATACACAAATACCGATGTAAACTCAATTGACCAATCAGCAGCCGCCCAACGATGTAATGGCGTGAATTCATGTAAGGAATGGTAATATGCAACCGGGGTAGAGGGTATTTATAGTCCCGTATTCCGCTGATCTTAGAATTTTATCACTGTCCTCCGCTTTTAACACACTTTGGCTCAAGCCAAGACGGATAGAAAAGGTCTTGGCTTCGATGGGGTTACGAGGTAATAAAAATTGTTGAGCTCGAAAGATGAGAAATTAGTGAGAAATCAGTGAGTTTAGGTGAGAAATCAGTGCGGTAACCATCTGTACAAAGCCTCTCTGGGTCTTTCGCTCAGTCTCAGTAGAGACAAGATCCCACATGGGCATGCAACCGGGAGTTCTTATTATTATCTCCCATAACAACAGGCACATTAATGTTAATAATCAAATAAAAATGGTATTATCACTTTTCTTTATTCTGCTAAATGACTCACTTTATAAATTTCGACCAGCTAAGGAAATTAAGAACGTTTTAAACACAAATCATTTTTTCCCGATTAAATTTAAAAATATTACTTGCGTTTAAAAGAAACGTAAAATACCCCCTCCCAAAATATAAAATTTCTTTCTCTACTAACAGAAATCAATTTTTAAAGAAAGCTTTAAATTCAAGTCGACAATCAGTGGAAAATTTTACTCCATATGCCACATTTACAAATTTGCACTCGCGCCACCCCCTTGTCACCCAAGACATTGGCGAGACATTCGTCACGTTCCTGCATCGACGCGAGTGACCGTTCCCACATTCGTGCTTCTTGCTATGAACAAGACTTCCCGTCGCCATTCGCCACTTGACTCGTGCCAGAAAACCGCTCCTGAAGCGAGCGCCACGATTGGGGAGGAGAAAAGCGGGATGAACAGCTAGCGCACCGTTTACACATTCGCTTTGCACCTCCCCAAGCGAATCGACTCGCCGCTAGCGCGACTATGTAAATGCGATGATAGGTTAACATTCAGGAGAGCGAATAGGACCACAGGACCATAGGAAATGTGGTCAAACTGCACTTCCTGGGCCACGCCCTCTGGTGCAGATTTTCAGTAGGTAAGCAGCGGGGAACCATCAATGGACAGAAAGTAGAGAAAAGAAGGAAAGTGATTGGTGCGCTCAGGTTCCTGTGAGTTCAAATGCCTTCAGCTGAAATCACAGAAGTGAATCGGCATCGGGCAAGGACAGTAGCTTAGAAGGTGACAGGACTATAGCAGTTCGTCTCAGAAAAAAAGGAGAGAGGTTATAGTAGAGCAACGGAGAAAAGAAAGTTTAGGGATAGCGACACATAAATTTTAATTTTTTATTTTTGCGATTTTTTATATATTTTTTGACTTGGCAAAGCCAAGTATCATTTATATTTTTTATAATAAGGATAAACAGACAAGGGACAACACATAAGAAAATGATAGGATGGCTATAGGCCTCTTCCTATTAATGAGGCCAGCATGATCATAATTTGCAAGTTCTTTAAGTAATTCATTATCAATAGACTTGAGGAAATTAATGGCTAGTTTTCGGAAATAACTTTGAATAGTTGGGAAACACATCTCCCTGTAAATATCAACATTTCTGAAATACTAAGGCACCTAAAGATTTGTCTAATGGTTGTGCTTTGAGCAGATGTTAGTTTTTAATATCAGTTTTTGCACAATATGACTATGCTGGCCTTCCATAAGTAATAATAGGACGAAAATATGATTTGTACAAGAGCAATTAATTATTTATGCTTAACTTGCAGTCTCGAGCAATAAGAGGGTAAATTAATCTACGAGCTGCTCGAAACTTTTATCCCTAACGTGAGTGATATTGTGTTTCCAAGTGATGTTTCTGTCAAGAATGACTCCGAGATATTTAACTGTATCAGGGAAGTTTAGTATTACCAATTTTAATTTGGTGATTATTCAAAGTTTTTTTGAGTTTTGAAGTGAACATTATAGCAATACATTTATCAGAATTAGTTTTAATTCTCCATTTGTCGAGCCACTATTGAATAGTATTCATATGTTTATTAACGTTTTTGACGGCGTATTTGAAATTTTTGCAGGAGGAATAAAGGGCAGTGTCGCCAGCGAAAATAGCAAGATTAATATTTGTGTGGTGCGGAATATCGTTGACGTAGATATTAACCCTATAAGCGTTCAGACCGGATTTTTCCGCAGCCATTTTTCTGTCGGTAAAGCGTACAGCACGGATTTTTCTGCTGCTTCATACCCTCCTCGTAAATTTCATTGATTGACATGGGGGGCGTTCTGCGGTTGAAGTGAGTTGAACGTAATTGGTAGATTTCGGTACTACAGTATAACTCGTGAACAATAGCGCTATGCATAGGCAAATGTTCCTTTCATTCCAATGGTAATTTTGTTTGGGAGAATTTCTCGTAAAGTTCCACCAGTTTGCTTTTATGTGTGACTATAATTTGTGAAGAATACAGTATTTTTAAAATAAAAAATATAAATGATTAGTTGGACAAACCAAACAATTCAAACAATTTCCCATGAATCCATGTCACTAACAGTTGATATGATTAGAATTTAAAACGATATTTTCAAATTGGTATTTTAATGTATGTAATATATGTAATATTGTGGAAATTAATATAATTTAATAATCACCACAATTCAAACCATACCAGTAAGTGATTATGAAACACTCTTTACTTTGTTTATTTAAAAACAAGGTAATTTCCACTTTTTTCTCTTTGAGTAAAGAGAGTGATGATATTTGTTCTTTTAAAACATTTATCTAATTGATTGGAACTTATATAAGGATTACAGATAATTGACTAAGGATAAGTGAAAATTATACAAGGATTTTATTACCTTTCACACGAATTTTCACACGAATTAAACTTCTTAATGAGACTCTACGCACTCAAAGATATAATGACATGTTTTATCAAAAATATTTAAATTTATCTAAAAAATACATATACAAATTTTCCTAAATTTTATGATGCATTACAATTTATGCGAAGACAAAATAGTTCTTTTGAGATCCCTAGGAAAGTTTGAGCGAAAATGTCGTTTACATTTTCGCTCAAAGACCGCTGCAGCCATTGGAGATCTGAGTCAAATAATGAAATAATGGGAATCTATGTAAAATTAATAAAATTTTAATTAATAGAACTAATGGACAAAATTGAAAGTTATATTTGTTGTATAGTAATATACTAATTTTATTGTGCAAAATTAACGGACTTACTATTGTTATCTTAAACGACTAAAAGAAAGTTTTCAGACAGAAGTCAGGGCCGTAGCCAGAAATTATTTTCGGGGGGGGGGGGGCAGGGAGAAAAAATACTGCTATTTGTGAAAGATAATAGCTTAAAACAACAGGTTACTTATGCATGTATACCGCTAATGAGTACCATAAAACAAATGTAGTTTTGAAGTAAGAACAAATAAAATATAGTGAACATTTTTAAAGCTTAGAATGAGTCGAAGTATGCACATCATTAACTAAAAGCATACATTTAGAAAGAAACATATAACATAACATAACATAACATTGAAAATCAAGCAATACAAAACAGTAGAAATTAACTAAGAAATATCTGTACCTAGCCACAAATTGCTAACCATATAATTTTTTACATTTTTAAATGCTATTAAAAATGTGTATTTTTTGCACGAACAATGAAAATGCCATTGTTTTGAAGATAAAACAAGGTAACATCAACTACGCTAAAATCACAAAAAACTTTTTTTTCTTACTTTCAATTCTGCAAACTTTTTTATTGCAACTTTTAAATTTACTTGATCAGCAATTTCATGCTCAGTTGCCAAAATGGCCAAACCATAAAGACGATTTTGTGTAGTAGTCGAACGTAAAATGTTCTCAAGTAATTTTAACTTAGAGAAACTCCTTTCGCCACTTGTTACAGTTATTGGTATCGTTAGCAATATTCTAAAAGCAATAGTAAGGTTTGGGGCAAAATTTAACTTTCTAATTAAGCTCAGTACATTACTTAGGCTTTCTTTTTTTACCCAAAAGCGCAGATACTGCTGAAATTTCCTCTGCTGATTCTACCCCGTTTAAGTCAACAGAATCATGCAACAGAATACATGCAAGAATAATGCTATTGTGTAATGAAACCGCTCTTTTATAATTAGAGGTAATAAACAAGTCTATGCATGTTCAAACACATGTTAAAGCAGTGCTCAGCTCGCGTGCTAATGCTATTCTGTTCAGAGAAGTACATATGCATGTCGAAACAAATTTAAGCAGCTTCATTTATAAATTCTGCGCTAATTTTACAATAATACTGTAAATATTTTTAGCTTTTATACATAAACAATATAAATACGCTACGCATTGTAAATTTTTAGCGAACGAAAAAATCGATATGTGAAATTTTCTACTAAATGGGCACTTAACACATCAAAATTTGCCAGAAATCAGCCAGAAAAACTGCCAGAAACAGCTCAAAACTCCAACAGAGCCAGAAAAACTGCCAATATTTAATTTAATTTATATTTATTGATTTTTGTGATATAATTTATACCTTTTCTGAAATGCAAAGTTAACTAATAAATGCAATAATTTAAAAAGGTGCGGCCCTCCGCTTCCACAAAGCGGCCCCCGAGCCAAAACAATTGCCCACCTTTTTATATGGGATATCTTAAGAAAAAAATGGGTATAATTGTTTGGGTTTTGTATTATGCTGACATGTTTTTATCCTAATTAAGAAACTTGAATTCTATAATTATTTGGACCAGAACTAATTCTGATCTCTACTCAATACCTTAACACAGTTTTATGGAAAGTATCAGAGTACACCTAATTCTTTTTTTACACGATAGATAGTGGAGAGTAGTACACAGTGAGACAGGGTACACAGAGAAACAGAGAAGCTTTTATATTGAAGTTTATGTTTGTGTGAAGTTAAGGCTAGATGTCAGGCTGTTCAGTGGCGTTTTGTTTGGAGTAATTGACGCCCACATTTCAAGCGTGGATGTTCGTTCTGTTAGAAGCTACGAAACGAAAGTGATTTTTTGAACCTAAAAGTAAGTTATTTATCTCTGTTATATGTCATATATCTTAAGTTCAATTGCATCTATTACTTTGAATTGAAGAGTATATACGTATATGCTGCACTATTTCTCCACTTAATACCAAGGATTTAACTAAAGAAAAACAATGGAAGGGATATTTAGCCATTTTTTTTTAACAAAGTGAAATGGTACACAGTGAGATATGGAACACTGGTACAGAGTGAAACAATGCCTCACTGTGTACCATGATAACTATATTTATTCCATAATAGCAATGTGCATTAAATGTTACTGTAATGTAATGTGTTTAACATTACGAATTTTCTCAATTTTTATCAACTCAATTTTGAATTACTAAGATTTTGCTATTTCACAATATAATGAATTTCACATCTTAACATTGTAACTTGTGATATAACATCTAAGCTTGTATTGCTGTATAGATACACAGAACCGAGACTATCATTAATAATCTTATTTAAATATTTTCTGGTACTAAATATGTTTTTTTCAGAGTTATGATGACACGGCCTAAGAATGTGCCAAGAAAATGGAGCAACTGGAGAAGAACAGATGGCTGTAGATGTGAAATTAGTTCTACATGAAAAGCACTCTAATCGAAAAGAAGCTAAACAGGAAAATGTCTTGCCACCAGGATCTTTAGGTCTCGCAAACTGTAGTGGGTGAATAACAACTGAGCTGTTTCAACAAGTTATGCAGCATTTCATAAAGCATTTGTTGTAACTGCGGTGAATACTGTATCGGTGCTCGATATGAAATAATCAGAAGGTTTTCAACTCAAAAGAACATTACTTTATTTTTTTATTACTCCCGCGCTGCATACAGCAATATTCTCCTTTTTCCTTCTTCTTCTTTCCCCGATAGAGGGCTGCCGGAAAAACCCATCTCGCCAAACTGTTCGCTTGGCGAGATAATTGGCGATTGCCACAGAGTATTCCCCCAGTGAATGAGGGAACACGAAGGAACGATAACAATAGCATTAAATATCATACGTAAAAGAATAATAACAATAGAAAATTCAATATGTATAATAAGTAGACAAATGTTTTGGAAAATGCACCTGTCTGCCCGATTTCGTGCAGACAATTTTTTTCTTTGGTTGCTCACTTATTAGTTGATCCGAAATGAATGATGGTGTTTCCATTTCCGAAAGTTTTGTAGGAACATTTTTATTTTCGAGCAACAAATATGCCGGTTTTACTCGGTCAATTGACGAGTATTCAATGCAACTGTGATAGTTTTTTCACAGCGTTTTACTACCTTATAAGGACCGCTGTAAGGCTGTGCCAATGGAGGTTGTACACGATCATTCCGTAGAAACACATGTGAGCAAGTTTTTAAAGCTGGGTTAACGTAGTAGTTCGTTGCACCGTGCTTTGATGTTACGACAGGGTTTAATTGCTGCATGTTGTTACGAAGAGTGTTAACAAATTATGTGTTGCACGGAGGCATGACAGCTGTGTCGAGCATGTCACCAGGTAATTTTAGAGTTGTACCGTAAACAAGTTCAGCACAAGTAGCATTGATGTCTTCTTTCATCGCTGTTCGGATTCCAAGAAGAACAGTTGGGACGATATCGGACCATTTTAAATTTTCGTGAGCCTTGAGAGCAGACATCATATGACGGTGGAATCGTTCGACGATACGTTGGACATTGGGTGATAACTTGTAGTTTTGATACGATTTGTACCGAGCATGTTCGTAAATTCGTAATAGAGAGACGAACGCATTTGCGATCCTTGATCGGAAGTTATCACAGATGGACAACCAAAACGAGTAATCCATGTGTTGAAGAAGGCGCGACATATAGTTTCTGCACGCATATCACTGATGGGAATTGCTTCCGGCCATCTGGTGAAGCGCTCAATAATCGTTAGCAAATACGCATAACCGTCAGAAGGGGGTAATGGACCCACTATGTCAATGTGAACTTGAGAAAAGCGAGCATCTGGAAGTGCGAATGTTCCAAGTGGTGCTTTGGTATGTCGTTGAATTTTTGAGCGCTGGCATGACTCACAGCAACGCACCCACTGTTTGATGTGACGTTTCATCTCTGGCCATACATGTCTGGAACAAATCAGTTTGGACGTCGCAGCTATGCCTGGAGGAGATATGTTGTGGAGATGATCGAAAATAAGTCTCCGAAATTTATCTGGGACGAAAGGGCGAGATATGTCTGTGCTTATATCACATAGCAAATCGCAGTCAGATAAATGACATGGTTGAAGTTCCAATTTCAGTGAGGAATTGTTATTGTGTTTTATACTTTCCACTTTTGGATCACTCTTTTGTGTTTTTTCAAACTCTTTAAAGTTTAATAATGGAGATTTGGTTATAGAATCTATTTAGATTCTAGAAAGAGTATCGGCTACAAAATTTTTCGAGCTTTGCACATGCTGAATGCTAGTGGAGTATTGGGAGATAAGATCTAAATGACGTAGTTGCCTGGGAGAACATTTGTCAGGATTTTGTTTAAAAGCGTAAATTAAGGGCTTTTGATCTGTATAAATTACAAAATCCCGTCCTTCTAACATGTATTTAAACTTTTTTTTAATTGAAGAATAAATGGAAAACAATTCTCTATCATAGGTGGACCAATTTTGTTGGCTCTTAGTGAGCTTCATGGAAAAGAAAGTAATGGGCTCCCATTCATTTTTAGAAAGTTGCATTAAAGAACCACCTACAGCAACGTCTGAAGCATCTACCCAAACAGTTAATTTCGCTCCTGGAATAGGATGCCGTAAAAAGGTTGCTTGGGCAATGGCATGTTTAGCATTTGTAAATGATTTTTCAGCGAGTTCGTTCCATTGTAATTGCTCTGATCGAGCTGCAGAACGAGGAGATTTCTTTTTGTTTTTGTGCTCTTCCAAAAATTTTACCAAATCAGAAAGAATATGGGCGGCGTTGGGTATAAAACGTCTGTAGAAATTAAACATTCCTAAAAATCTGCGCAGTTGAGTTAGTGTAGTTGGTTGAGGAAAATCAATTATGCATTTGACTCTATCGGACAATGGTTCAATTCCCTTGTCGGATAATTTAAAACCTAAAAAAATTATGGTAGATTCACCAAAAGTGCATTTTGAAGCATTGATGCGAAGTCCATAGTCTTGCAAATTTGAAAATAATCCTTTTAGATGCTCCACATGTTCAGTTTGATTCTTAGAAGCAATAAGTATGTCATCTACGAAGGCATAAACACCTGGTAAATCTCTTGTTACTTCGTCAATAAAGCGTTGAAAGCTTGCTGACGCATTACACAATCCAAATTGCATGCGTGTGCTTTCAAACAAACCGAAGGGAGTGCATATAGCAGTTTTATGGATGTCATCTGGGTTTATGGGTATCTGATGATACGCTTTTATTAAGTCTATGTGACTGAAAATTTTTGTTCCGTTTAATTCTGAAGTAAAATCAGCAATACAGGGAATCGGGTATTTTTTCTCAACCGTTTGAGCGTTAAGAGAGCGGAAGTCACCTACAGGTCTCCAATCCACAGTTCCCTTTTTGGGTACCATATGAAGTGGTGAGGCGTAATTGCTTTTGGATGGTCTCATATGACCTAATTGTAGCATATTTTGAAATTCAGCCTTTGCTATCTTTAATCGGTCAGGAGCTAATCTGCGTGGTTTTGCGACTACCGGAGGACCTTTGGTATTAATATAATGCACGGTACTGTGCTTTACAGGTTGATCCGGATGAGGTAATTTTGTAATTAACGGAAATTTGGACAAAAGTTTATCATAGATAGAATTACCAGATACGGTTTTAATGTAATGTATTTGGGCGTTTTTTATTTGGCCTGTTGCCTGAAGTTTTGTTTTTGAGTCAAGGAGACTTTTGTTTCTCAAATCGGGTACCAATTCATAAAAATGGAGAAAATCTGCTCCAAGAATTGGTGTTGTAACATTTGCCACAAGAAAGGTCCAATTAAATTTTCTTCTTAATTTAAAATTTAAAGAAAGAGTTTGTTGACCATAAACATTTATGTGTGAAGAATTAGCGGCCAAAAGTGTTTGTACGAGTGAATACCGTTTTTGTAAATTGTTGGCGGGAAGGATGGACACGTCAGAGCCGGTGTCGACCAGGAATGCGACATTTGTTGCCCGGTCTCGAATGAACAGGCGACGTGACTGCTGGGGCAAAGAATAAGTCGCCTCTATTCTCTGCGTGTTTCGTTTTCCGACCAAGAACAGGGTTTGACGCATTTTTGTTCTTTACATTCCTTTCCAAAACGTCTATGATACCAGCAAATAGAGGAATCCGGAGTTTCATTACTGCTTCTCTCCCGAGATTTACTCCAATTTCTACGATATGGGGATCTGCTGCGCGAAAAGGAAAGTTGGTTGATGCGCTTATTTAATTTTCCGATTTCTTTTATTAATTTGTCCTCAATCGACTGTTCACTCGAGCGGGCCACAGCTAATATTGCAGATGGGGAAACTTCCAAAATACGATCCGAAATTTCCGCTGCTTTATCAAGGGTCAAATCGGAAACCGCAGCTAAAATTGGCTGAACAGGAGTGGGTAACCGCTGTAAAAACAATTCTAGCATTAAATTATCTGGGACATTTAATGATTGCGCGCGACGTTTCATGCTACGCAATAAATCTGAAGGTTTTAGATTTCCCAGTTCTTCCCCAGACAATAACTGTCGTATCTCCTGCTGGGATGATTCACCCGAGCGACTAATGAGTTCCTTTTTCAAAACACCGTAGGGGTCATCGGCATCCGGTTGCATCAGAATATCACGAATAACTGACGCAACATCGGGTGGAAGATTGGAAACAATATAATTAAATTTTGTTTTTGATTCGGAGATTGCTTTGGGGGTGGCTAAAGCAAATGTGCATTCGCACATTATAAACCATACGCAGGGTCTGTACATTATATATGGGAATCTGTACAGCATCGACATTAGACATTATCAATAATTATGAAATCAAAATAAACTAAATGAAATTAAAATAAACTTCACGCGTTAAGAGTTTAAGCACAAAAAACTGAAAAGATTGAGGAAAATGATCCAGAAACACTTATCTGTATTCTATCAGGACTAACACAATGTATCCATTAAACCGAAATAACAGCCAGAATCAGAATGGAATATTTCCGTTTTCGAATAGTTCCCGAATTGTTTTTGAAGTCGTCACTTGCATTACGAAGATGAAAATCTTTACACGTTCCGGAGGTCACCATTGTTGTAACTGCGGTGAATACTGTATCGGTGCTCGATATGAAATAATGAGAAGGTTTTCAACTCAAATGAACATTACTTTATTTTTTTATTACTCCCGCGCTGCATACAGCAATATTCTCCCTTTTCCTTCTTCTTCTTTCCCCGAGAGAGGGCTGCCGGAAAAACTCATCTCGCCAAACTGTTCGCTTGGCGAGATAATTGGCGGTTGCCACACATTCACACAGCACGAAAGCAGTGGCGTAGCTAGAATTTTTGCCGCCCGGGGCGGTCTCCAATTTGCCGCCCTTTCTAAGTCAATCAATTGGTATCCGAGCAAAATTTTTGTCCTGTAAATCTGTATCCGAGCAAAATTTTTAGAGATAATATTTTCAACCCTACATTGACTTGACGATGAGGAAAAATATTCGAAATCATATACTAATTCATAATTCGCAGAAATCGAATAGTAAACTTATGAATTGAACAAGTGTTTTTTTACAACTAATACTAAATAAAAATATGCCGCCCCAAAATATGTGCCGCCCGGTGCGGACCGCACCCACCGCACCCCCCTAGCTACGCCACTGCACGAAAGAGACACCTTCACTTTTACGATACCACGATAACTACAAGAGTCATACGTTCATCGAAGTTATTGATAGGGAAAAAGAGGCAGGTGTTACTTTTCTCACTTTACTACTACATAGCAGTCAAAAACTCCAGCCTCTCGATATATCCGTTTTTGGACCTAAGAGCATTCTACAATACGACCGTCGATTCATGGATGCTCAGAAATCCAGGAATAACCATGTCTATTTACCAGATTGCTGAACGTGTTGGTGAAGCACATAAAAAGGCAATGACTCCTAGAAACATCATGTCAGGTTTTAATAAAAGTTGCTTCTATCCTTTTAATAGAGACACAGTTCAAGATTCTGACTACCTTATGTCAGCAGTGACAAACCGACCCGAAGACCCGATGACTACTTGTACTAAAAATACAGAACCTAATTCTTCTGAAACTGATGTTTACACTAGCACACAATCTTCAGGTATGAGTACAGATGATCATATGATTTTTTTTTAATCTTTAATTCTTTGTGTTTTAAATATTTGTAATATTTGTTTACAATATTTTGAATTTTAATTTTACAGACTTTATTACAAGAGCTGCAAGTGAAGCTTCAACTAGTGGGGAAACTAAGTCTGTCTTCATTTCACCTGAAGTGTTTTGGGAGCGTGTTAAATAATAATAATCCACAATCAGAAGGTTAGAACATCAATTCTTTTATTCGCCGCTCACTTTCATTCCGTCTCTGCGAAGACTGCTCTTATTATTGCCAACGCAGCTTACATAAAAAGTAGATCGAATGGTGGAAAATAACATCACACAGATGAATCCAAACTCACTATACTACACAAAGTACAAATATTATTTGCAAAATAGATTGAAACTATCCGTCTCACACGAACACTTGCAACGTCCAAACAAGACTATATCCATACAGGAATGCTTCTTACTCCGTTTAATTTTACTTTTTAAAACAAAAACGGACGCGTGGCGCTGCTGTAGAGGCGAGTTGAAGATGCGGGAACTTCTGGCCACGCACGAGATTCTTTGGCAAACCATGGATAAGTAAAACTCCCATATATATATATATATTTTACAAATGTAAATTACTAAATAGGATACAAAAATGAATAAATAAATTTTAGGTGCTAAGCTGCTCACAAAAATATTTACGATATATAGATATTTAAAATTAAGATGACTAAAAGGGCAGATGCGACCATTTAATACTCCTATAACCTGAAATAAGATAGACATATAAAAATAAGCAAAAAACGGAAGTGGAGGTGGTATAGTTGATGATTGGGGGGGGGGGTTGTGACCCCCCAACCGCGGTTAAACATGTTTTAAGCCTGGCAACACTCCCGGAGGTCGGCTATAACACCAAGACAGTAATAAACAATTATGAAGAAGAAAAAATATTTTAGATGAAATAGATAAGTTAAACCAGATGTCTTTACTAATATAGTCAACTAAAACATAATTACAAGATGAATAGTGTTTTAAGTTTTTTATAAAGAAAAAGAAAAAATCTTAATACTAAGATACAGAAATACAATAATACTAATTAACTAAATAATTACTCACTAACATATACACTATACACATTAAGATACAAAAATACTTAACTCCACACCAAGCAATGAGACACGAAACTCATGCACACTCACTTTTATAGACATAGTAGGGATAAATATCACCGTATTAGGGAAATTTTTGGTGTTACCAACTTATGTTAAAACAATTCTCACAATCTTTATTGTCTAAATTAAAAAAATGGGTTAGAATTGATACGAGGAAATTGACAGGAAAACCCTGGTCAATAGCTATAGTTATGAATTAAATTCATATAGTATTAAATTCATATAGTATTAAATCTTGGTATTTTTCAGGCGTAGTGACAGAAAACCTGGTAGAGATTCCAGATTATATAGCTACCATTTTAAAGGAGAGGATAAAAGAAATAATCCAACAATTTTTGACAGCAATAAAATGCAACAAATTGAACTTCCTGCTCATAAAGGAAAGAAGTAAATGCGTTTTTAATAACAGCTATTTTAATTTCACATGTTTTCTTTACAATAAGTACTAAATGTACTTGATTCTCAGAACTGAGGACAGTCATTTTATACATTGAAATTAAACATGAGAGAAGGAGGATAACTCATCTGATCCAAATTACAAGTAATTTTATTGCTTATGTAATGTTTGTTTATGTTATGTAGTAGTATTATAGATATTAATATATTAATCTCATAAATAATTAAAACTTCTATTTGTTGTACTTAGCTTTTCACAAATCAAATGCACGTTTTTAACAATAAATTTATCATGAGTTTTCTTAATGTTCATTTATGATGTTATTTTATATTCTTAGTATTATTCCTTTAGAAAACAGAGTGCTGTGATGAAGAACATTGAAGGTTTTAAAGATAAAGGTAGAGTGGATGTAGAGTCACTATTGATAAAAGCAGAGATAGACCAACTAAAGGAAAAAATAAAGAGCTGCAGTTATTGTTGGCAGCAAAAAATGTGAAATTTCAATTTTCTCAAATCAGGGAGAATGACAGTTTAGTGCTAATGTCAATAATAAAATTCAACATTCAATAAACAACCCTGACTTCCCCAATTGCTACTTTTTAATAAACACGACAGAAATATTTATTGAAAATCTCTGCAAAGACATAGAGGCTCAGAGGCGGACTTTTTCACAGTATAAGGAAAGGCAAACTTTAAAAGGATTGATAGCCGTAGCTCCTAATGGTGCAATTTGTTTCGTTAGTAAATTGTGGCCAGGATCTACTTCTAATAAAACCATTTTCATGGAATGTGGTTTAATAAAATTGTGGAATCCTGGAGATCTAATATTAACAGATAAAGGTTATTTAATACTTGGCCTATTGCCTCAAGGTGTATCAGTAAATATTCCCCCATTCTTAACGAATCCATAATTCACAGAAAGTGAGGATAAATTTACCACTAAATTACCACATATACATGTTCATGTTGAACGAGCTATACAAAGAATAAAAAGTTTTCAAATTCTTGATAACATCCCATATTATTTTAATCAATACGCTTCAGTAAGTTTTCAAGTTTGTGCCACTTTGGTAAATTTGTAAAATCCATTGGTGAAAAAATAAAATCTTTTTGTTTATATCTTAACATGTTTTTGTTTAATCCCTTTGGTGAGTTTTTTTCGATAAAAAGTTTACAGTTTCCATTACATGTATTTTAATAATATCTATGCTTTAACCATTGCATTTGGAGGTTACACAAAAATTCTGAGTTATGTTTTGAAATCTCTTCATTTTGGTCACTTTATTTAAAATGTTACTCAAAATACGGAAAGTCAAGTTTTACAGAACTTATATCACATTCCATTCATAATGTGAAAGAAAGAACACAGAAATCCCATTACAGCCTTTTTATTAAAAATACAAAAAAATATAGATATACATTAACAACCGAAATGAAAAAACAATTTAAAAAGAATCATAGCTCTATATTTGGCAAAAAGGTATGCATATAAATTAACATCAGAAATTAATATATTTTAATATGAAAAAGAAAAACAATTATCTTAATTACTACCATAAAATATAAATATTAAAGAAACAAATGTTGCTACATGTAGAACTTACTGTCACATTATATATATGTCTCTCATAGAGGCTTGCACTTTAGATAAAATCAAGCTGTTTCCAGGATTGTTATCAAACAACTGTATATCACTAGCCAGAGCTTTTTCTCCTCTGCCTATGAAACTTTTTTGATTGTTATAAAAGGTGAAATTTTCAAACCAGGATATCATGATAAAGTGTCTTGTATAAATTAATGAAAAAAGAAGAAAACATGACTATGAATTTGAACAAAAAAAATGTTACAATTGAAACAAATAATGAATCGTTAAAAATAAACACTACTTCATTAAAAAAAATAAATGAGAATGTTGCAGCAATCAGTTTATTTTTTTTGTCTGCTATAAATGTAAACTTATTGTTTATGAAACATAAGTAGTTATAAAGAATACATAGCTGAAACAGTATTACCAAACACTACTTTTCAATATTTATAATGCAAAACAATAACAAAAAAGCTTTAATAGGCATATTATTGGGGAAAACATCTACTTACTGAATGTTACATTATTCACATAAACAGATACATCATAAAAAAAAGCTGTTAATAAACATTAAATAAAGAATTTGAAGAGTATCAATTCAACTAACTGTATGATATAAGAACAATGCAAAACAAATCAATTATTTCATGCTTCATACTTTAAGAGTCCTGCATTAAATTACGGTTGATAACACACTAATATTAAATCAAACAATCCCATCATAAAACCCAGCCAGCAACAAAAAGGATGCATGAAATCAATGGATGAAAAAATACTTAGCCATAAAGTTTGTCAGTAGTCTTATAGTTTCATGGATTTAACCGAAAAGAAATCTGACATAGAATAAATTGACTTAAATCTATCCTACTCAGACACCCATTCAGTTTTAAGGGAAGGGAATCAAGTACACAGGTAAAGAAATTAATAAAAGCATACATCTAACACATAAAAAACAACAGCAATACAGTATACTTTACTAGCCAATATATCAACTTCAAGAACCCTTTCATTCTGCAAAGTGGATTATAGTGCTTTAAGAATATTACCATACAAATATTTGAGGAAAATCGAATGATCAATAAGGTACATACGTAGTTTTACAGTAATAATTTTTATCGAAAGTGACATTTTAATACCG
Organism: Dolomedes plantarius; assembly: GCA_907164885.2. Classification (NCBI taxonomy): domain Eukaryota; kingdom Metazoa; phylum Arthropoda; class Arachnida; order Araneae; family Dolomedidae; genus Dolomedes; species Dolomedes plantarius. Next base: position 157,389,570 of record OU015492.1, read on the forward strand.
TTACCATCAGTGACACATTCAAATTGTGGTAAATACAATGACACTAGAGATAAATCAGAGTTACTGGGAATAAAATCTACTTATTAATTCATCTTAGATTATGTTAGAATATCCACATAGACAGAAACAACATAAAAAACTATTCACAAACACTATAAATAAAAAATTTCAAGAGTATCACTTTCTCTAAGCCTATCTTTGACAGCGATAGGCTTAGAGGAATGGAATTTTAAAACACTATCTGATCTTATACTTGCATGAAATCACATTATTCAGTTTTTAAGGTAGGGTATTTTTTGATCCTTCATCGATTTCAGGACGTGCAGGGAGATAATATTCGTTAGTTTAAGAGATATTAATATTTGTTTACCCGTCCTATGAGAGAATAACATGGGCCGCCATTGCGGAGTTGCTCTAATGGTGGACGTGACGTCACACTTCGACCGCGTATAGATGTTTTTTGTGCACGTCTTTGAAACATAAAATTGCATTTTGCCCCTATCGACAAACAAAGGCTTGTAGGATCTGTGGGGGCAAGCACTATGAAGGTATATGTTTTAAATCAAACACGGCAGTCAAAAATTCGGAAGCTGATAAATGTGAAGATTCTTCAATTTCAAAAATTGAAACACAAGTTGAAACACGAAGTGAAAAAATTGTTTCCGCCGTTTCGCATGGTAACAATGTGATACTTCTGCAGACCTGCACGATAAAAATTAAAGCAGGAAAAGAAAAAATGTTTGCCAGGCTCCTTCTTGATACGGGATCCATGAAAAGTTTTGTCACACGCGAATTAGCTAACAAATTAAATCTCGAAGTAACTAGGAAAAAAAATTAACTGTTTACACATTTGGGAACACCACCCCTCTTCAAAGAAATTATGACGTGGTTAAATTGAGTTTGGAACATAAAAGTTCTTCTGACTCTAGAATAGAAGTTGAATTATTAGTAACGGATCAAATTTCAGGCTCAAACGTTCCGACTCCTAGATTAGAAGGAATTAGACAAATTCGACAACTAAAGAATTTGATACTCGCAGATTCGCTCGATAGTGAACAATCAATTGGCATTTTAATCGGAGCAGACTATTATTATAATATTGTCATGGGACACATTAAACGTTTGAATAAAAATCTTGCTGCAGTAGAGACTATTTTCGGTTGGTGTTTACAAGGAAGGGAGAGTCAGAATGAAGTCTCTGTATCATTCAATGTTGTTGTAGGGGAAGATTTAATTTCTAAACAAATAACAAAATTTTGGAGTCTAGAAAATTCAGGACTTATTAGTGAAAAAGAAAATTTAGATTCAACCGAAAATGAAGCACTTAAACATTTCGAATCCAATATAACATACGAAAATTCTCGCTACAAAGTTAGATTGATTGCCTTGGAAACATGGCACTTCAGATTTGAATGATAATTGGGAAATCGCAGAACAAAGGTTCGATCAACTTAGAAAACGGTTTAAAAGAAATCCAGATCTATTTTTTGAATATCAAAATGTAATACAAGATTACTTAAATCAAAATATCATAGAACGAGTAACAGATGTTCAAGGTGAAGAAAACATTACATTTTACTTGCCACATAGGGAAGTAATACGCGAGGATCGAACCACGAGCAAATTACGTATCGTTTTTGATGCGTCATCGCATCCCCCAGGCTCGAATTCTTTAAATGACTGTCTTCATGTTGGACCTAATTTATACCCTGAGATATTCGACATCCTTTTAAGGTTTAGATATAATCCTATTGCATTCACTGCAGACATCAGACAGGCCTTTTTGCAAATTCTCATAGATGAAAGAGACCGAGATGTAACTAGATTTCTATTCTCCGAATTTCCCTCTGATGAAACCATACCCCCTTATATATATAGATTTACTCGAGTGTTATTTGGGATGAACTGTTCTCCGTTTCTGTTGGCAGCGACTATTAGATACCACCTGAAAAAATATAGAGAAGTCTATCCTACAACTGTGGACCTTTTAGATGACAATATTTACGTAGATGACGCAATCGGAAGTCAGCTGACAGTCAGAGAAATTTAACTACGACTCTAGAATCGATCAAAATTTTCAGAGAAGCTAGTATGCATTTGCATAAGTTTCGTATTATCTCGAAAGAATTACATGAACTGTGGATAAAGGAAGGTATCGTTTCAGATGAAGATCCCGAAACTTTTGATAAAGAAAATCTCCCATTTAAAGTCTTAGGTATGGCGTGAGATAATTCTAACGATCTGTTGTATTTTGATGTTCGAAGTTTATTGTCATTTTTGTCTAAACCTATAGAAACAAAAAGATTTATCATACAGGTGTTGGGTCGGATTTTCGACCCTCTAGGAATTTTAGGTCCCTTCACTGTTAGAATAAAGTGTTTGATACAAAGGATCTGGTCATCCCGTATAGATTGGGATGAACCACTACCAGCAGATTTGATCTCCCAATGGAGAAACTGGTGTGAGGAGATTCCTCAAATGGCCGAATTTTCCATCCCTCGTCATTACTTTTTCAAATTCTCGAACTTTGATGTCCAAAATATCGAATTACACTGTTTCTCAGACGCAAGCACGAAAGCCTATGGTACAGTTGCCTACTTACGTTTCACAACAAACAACAATGAAATTAAAACTGCCTTCGTTGCTTCTAAAAATAGGGTAGCTCCACTAAAAGCTCTCACTTTGCCTAGATTGGAGTTGATGGGAGCATTATTGTCAGCAAAGTTAAGTAACAATATTTTGAAATCGATAAAGTTAAATATACCTTGCTTTTTTTGGACAAACTCGACAATTGTTTATTTTTGGATCAGAAAACAACCCGAAACTTTCAAACCCTTCGTAAAGAATCGTGTAAAGGAAATTCAAAAATTGACCTCGCCTCAAAATTGGCATTACTGTCAAAGCGTGGACAATCCTGCAGATCTCGTATCTCGGGGATCAAAAATATCTAAATTAACGAATGAACCCATTTGGACCCAAGGTCCACGGTGGCTTCAGCTCTCTCCTGATCTTTGGTCAAAATTAGACCTTACAGACACAATTGACGAAGCCAAACTTGAATGTCGGAAAAAATCTACTGATGTACATCAGCTTGAATGTACTACCGAAAATATTGATGACCTCTTTGACTTATCAAAATCAGAGGTTTTTCCCTTCTCGTCGAATAGACAAACTAAAGTGCCCAACAAAAGAATCGCCCCCATTTTTTAGCATATGAAGCCACCATGAGACGGTTCATTGGAATATTGTTGCCGACGGGATATTATTCTTTACCTCGGGAAGAAATTTACTGGTCTCTTGATAAAGACATTTCTGTTCCTATTTTGCGAGAATCGATGTCACGTTTTCAGTACAGGAACATGAAACAGAATTTGCATTTGGTTGATAACAATCGAATCGATAGAAAAGATAAATTATATAAGGTGAGACCGTACCTAAACTTGCTAAATAGAATGTTTCAGCAATTTGGTTTGGATACGATTCGGGAAACCGCATCTAAATGTACCCATTTCAATCGGTGAAATGTGTTCGAAAGAAAGAGACGGGTTATTACAATTTTCAGTTCGAAGGCGAAAACAAGAAGGTTTTCATGATTTAAAGAATTTTCTGGATATAATCAGTAATTTTGCAAAGGAAAAATAAGTTAAATCTTTATCATAAATTAATTACCTGTGAAGTGATAATTTTCTTTCGAAAGCGTAACAAAGCTAAAAATAATTCCCAGTGCTCAAATCGAAGAATACCCTGCAGAAGTTCAGTTGAACTCACTTAATGTCAATACTCTTATTCCGCTGACGTTGCGCGAACGCAACACTCGAATTTTCAAAAGTTAAGACCAGTTTTGTTATTTCCCCATAAATTAATGGTGTATATGTTCAAATGAATAGCCAATATTATTTATATAAAAAAAAATTCACCCCTTATAGTTTTGGCGGTTAATGGGTTAAAAAGGAAACGCTATCAAGAATTGCTGTTAAAACAGTTGTGGAGTAAATGGAAACAGCAATATTTGTTAGACCTTAGAACTGCTCATTCTTTAAAAAATCCTGACTTTCAACCCGAACTAAAATTAGGTGATGTTGTGCTGATTCAAGGAGATAGCAAAAACAAACTGTTATGGAAACTAAGCAAAATCATGAAAGCCGTTCCTAGACGTGACGGTAAAGTCCGATCTTATGAATTAAAAACTGGAAATGGGACTTTGAAACGAACTGCACAACACTTATATCCTCTTGAACTATATTAAACTCTAACGTTTTTATATATCCTTTTTTTATTTTTACTTAAATATTGAATTGAATAATTTGAAATGTTCTTTAGTTTATTATTCTTTTAAGTTTGAAGTTTCAAACTTCACTATTTGAACTTGTTTAATAATTTACTTTCTTAATATTTGCATTTATTTTAATAATAATTCCTATTAATTTTCAATTTGTTAAACGCTTTCTTATTTTATTTTAAATATAATTTTATGCCTATTATATACTCTAGATATTGAAAAGTATTGTTGATATTGATGTGATTTAATTCAAGTATTAACCTATTGTTTATTTTCCTTTTTTTTTGTACTGTATTTTTGAAAAATCTGATTGATTAGAAATTTTGCTTTTTAGAAATGTGAATTTTTTGTTTATGATTGTATTTGAGTAGATGAACTCCTATCAGAGTTCAGGTGGGTTCAGAGTTCATCGTGAAGCAAAACCGGAGCCAGACAGTGGCTCAGCTGACAGCCCAATACAATGCAGGGCCAAGTAGAATAGTATCGCAGCACACTGTTCAGCGGACACTGTTGGATATGGGGCTACGCAGCAAACGTCCCACTTGTGTGCCTTTGCTGACCAAGCGTCATCGCTAACTGCGCCTGCGCTGGGCCCGGGAACATCGCGACTGGTCCATGGATCAGTGGGAGAGAGTTGCCTGGTCAGATGAATCACGGTTTGTCATTCATCACGCCGATGGCCGTGTCAGGATACGCCGTCTTCCAGGCGAACTGTTGTTCCCTCAAACCCGTATCACACTGAAGAATTTGGTGAAACTTTAAGCTTTTCGTCAAGCATTTCTCCTCGCGGAGTGTCTGTGAAGGGTTGCTGGAGTTTGACAAACGGATTCGCAAACCGAAGCGGACGGGTTACCGTACCAATCCTGTTATCGACCATTAGGCTTTAGGCATAGCATACAAATTTCTTAGCGCATGTATTACGAATCGATTGCTCACTTGGACATAACCTATTCAAATCATGGCTCCATCCAATTTTATGAGCATATCATCTAAAAAAACGATATGTGCTAAAATAATTTGCCTTACAGCAGCATTAATTGCAAGAAGAAAAAAATCTGAAAGAAAAATTTGGACAAGGGAATGGTTAAAAAAAAAGAAATAAACTAGGATGGTATGAGAATTTGATGAGGGAACTGGCACTTCAGGTAAGATATTTTCTTTAAAATTTTGCTAGAATTAATAAATTATTATAGAAATAATATTTATAGAATTATTATGCAGAATATTTGACCCTTCTTTAAGTCCCCTAAAAGAGGATTATTTCTTTTTCCCCCAACTGTTTGGTTTTAGTGAAATGTTTGAAAAGGTTGCTGTAATAACTTGCTCATCGAAATTTTCTATACATGAAATACAATTATGAAAAATTAAACATATCTTATTTTTTTAATACTAGGATACTGAAGGCTATAGAAGGTGGATTAGGATGGATACAGCATCTTTTGAGTATTTGCTTGAAAAAGTATTACCTTTGATACAAAAAAGAAATACACAAATGAGACACAGTATTCCTCCTGGTGAACGTTTGGCACTCACTCTCAGATATTTAGCTACAGGTAAAGATATAGACTTTTTATAAACATTGATTTTTTAAAAAATCTTAATATTGATATTAAAGACTAGTACAAGATTATCATTATCATGATTTAATGAATATGATGGGCAGGACTGTAGAATATAAACACAGTCGCATACAATAAAGTATAAGTAGGATTAATTATTTTAGGTAGTATAAATATGGTCGATACTAACATACACATGTACTTTTACATATTCTAGTGTATTTCGGTTTTAATACTTTGATTTATATAATATATATTATGGCAATCTATTTTAATCAAATTTGTTGCTGATCGATAATTACCCCAGAAGTGACCAAGTTGGTCACACAAAATCTATAATCATGAAATTGACAAATGTATTTGCATTAAAATAAACATTTTATTATGTGGGTGCTTACTGTGCAAAAATTTAAAATATTATATTTGATAGTTAATTAATATAATATAGTAGACTGTCTTTAATTCGCAAGCACCTATAATCCACACATCATAACAGATGTAAACATTGAAATTTGATGTTAAGTTTCAATGCCAATCATTGACAATTCAATAGCTAGCATGTAAAAATATATATTGTGACATTTTTTTAAAAATCATTAATTGTATATTTAAATAAATTCAAATAAAATCATTGTACAATATTTATTATAATATTTCTGTTATTTTAATTTGTCATTAATTGTAAAAAAAACTGTTGATTGGTTTTACTTACAATTTTCAAAACATAAACAATAGAATGACCTATAATCCACACTAGCATTGGTCCCAAGCTGTGTCGATTACAGAGAGCCTACTGTAATTAGATGTTAGATTTGGCATGTTAGGCACATTAGAAACTGATGTTTTATTGTTTATGTTTTCTGTACTATTCTGTTTTGAACAAAATTACTATGACAGATCTTTAGATGAAAAAATACACCTATGGATCATTAAAAGAGAATTGCTAAAATGTTTTTCTTTTAAGCATTACCTGTGTCTGATTCTTTACTGACAGTATTTATCTTTATTTTTCAGGTGAAACGTAGCAATCATTAAGTTTTCACTTTCGCATTGCTCAAAACACCATTTCTGGAATCTTGCCACTAGTATGCAAGGCAATTTTTACAGTTTTAAAAGATGATTATCTAAATTGCCCCAGTAATGAAACTGAATGCAAAGCATTAGCTGCTGACTTCAATAGAATGTGGAACCTGTTCCATGGCAAGAGCAAATGTGCAATTTACATTGAATTTAATTTTTAATAAATGTACCTTGATCAAAGTTAAGATTGAAAATTTTTTTGTTCTGTATAACTTGTAAATAATAACTACACTGGTTTCAATTATGAAAACAGCATACGAAAACTTAGTCTCAAAAGAGGGGTTAGAACGACCATTATTATTTTATGTTAGAACATAACTTTGCCAAGTACCAAAATAATTTGATTTCTTTTTTCTGTACCCATATAAATTGGGTTACCCATATGGATCTGATCTTTTGTGGTACAAATGGAAAGATTAGTTTCTAGCAACATTCTTAGCACAAAAAAGTGTGAAATAAAAAAAATTCAGATAAATTACATTCAGATTTTAGTACAGCTCATATTCAAAATATTAGAATAATTACATTACATAAAATACTAACACAATATTAAAAAAATGGACATCTACGAAAAGGTTAACTCTCAGATATATCAATAAATTTTGGAATAGTATCATAAATAAATAAATGGAAAATAATTTCTTATTACTTTTTCTCAGTTATTATAATTTTTTTGAATCTGAGCTGTTTGCTACTGCTATATATTTTTCAAATGCCAAAATACATATAAATACCAGTTATATGCAACATACCAGCTATTTGTAAAATTAAATTATGGTCAATGAAATCAATGAAATGAAACATGAAGTAAAAAATTTATTTAAAAAATTATTTATTATTCAAGTCTGCCATACAATATTTATTGATAACACCTTGGATTTCAACTCTTGCCTTTTCTTTTAAGTTTACATCTTTTAAACTTTTAAATGTACATCTCAGATAATTAAAAAAGGCATCATCGACATTGTCTTTATCCTCATTTATAGATGCCATTAATTTCTTGACTTGCTCCAACGTGCTAGATATTTGCTTATCCACACTTTCCCCCCCTTTTTTAGGGGGAATTAATGAAGTTTCCATCACTTTCCTTTTATTGGTCTGGGGGCTATTCATTACTGCATTTTCATTGACTGCAGTAACCGATTCTTGGGTAAATTCCCCAAATTCACTTTCTGTATCCTGTAAAAAATAGACATTAAAATGGAATATTGAAATGTAATAATAAATTAAAAAATGAGAGCTGTGATCAGGGTTCCAAAATATCGAAAATATACGATATTTTGATATATATCCAATATTTTCAAAATTGTCAACTTATTGCTGATGATAAATATTTACAGATTTAATACAACTTAAACACCAATACATATTACACATTATATATAAACTAATATAAAACATTATTCTAATATAAAATAGTACTTAATTTTATATATATAATTATAAATAAAATATTTTTTTTTCTTTTTTTTAAAGCACTCGTAACAAAATTTTAAGTTAAACATTTTTTTCTTTCAAAACACAAATTATAAAACTCTCAAATTTTAAGAATGTTTTATTTCTTTAACAAAACATTAAACACAAAATGAAATTTATTTATTTTTGTTCAAAAATTTAAACAAAAATGTAAGTGTTATTATTGTTGTTATTCGGTTGCATGTAAACTGAATGTTTACTATCATAAGTGATCCATAAGTTCGTAAATTTAGCTTACCATAAATACTAGTGTCAGTACAATAAATCAATGCAACCACAATACTTAAAATCTTAGCATTAAAAATATCCCTTGCATTATTGAACAATAATGGTAAAGCAGGGTAGACTATTAATGGCTTTCAATACAATTAACTTTGTTAAATAAGAAGTTATTACTACATGATTAAAAATTCTGATTGATTGTTTTCCGAATACAGAAAAAAAAATTGTAACTTGTTTCAGTGCAATATCCTATGCACGAAGATTATTTCTGTTGACAAACATTGGCGAAGTTTGGCGATAAAAATGACAATTGATATGAATCCATATCAATGATCCGAAAAGTTCCGAAAGATCCACAATTAAATAGAATTATTTTGAAATTATATCAAACGTGGCAATACTATAAATAATTATTAAGTTGTTACGGATAAGAAATGTATAAAAGACATGCAAAATCTTACTTACCGCTAGTAAAAGAAGATTGGTAATGAGGCCATTTCTCACTCATTATCTCCCCTATCTCTTTACAAGTCAACCGCTTTAACGTCCTGTTCTTGTAATAGTAATGACTGTGGTTCCACAGATTTCACGAATTGTAACTTCGTCGATGAAATAATTTAAAATTTCTTCTTTAGTCCACGGATCCGTGTTGGCGGCCATATTTTATTCCTTGCTCGATCGCGAGTCACGTGAGCCAAAAACCTGCTCTGCTATTGGACAATTATGTGCAACACAAGCTTTTCGTGAAACTTTTCCCATGTAGAATGGGAAAAGTTGCAGTTAAAGATTGATAGAAAAATACTCTATCACACAGTATTTTAGTGCAACAGTTGCAGGTAGAACAGGTTTAGTGAAACAGTTGCGCTAAAAGCTTGTGCTAAATCTTTAGTGTGATACGGGCATCAATGTACAGTAGGTCATACACAGGCCGGTGGTGGCGGTATTATGCTTTGGGGGACGTTCTCTTGGACGTCTCTGGGACCCCTGGTTGTGGTAGAGCAGACCATGAATGCTACAGGGTATCTGAACATCATTGCGGACCAGTTGCACCCTTACATGGCCTCTGTTTTTCCAGCTGGAAATGGAATGTTCAAACAGGACAACGCCCCGTGTCACAAGGCTAAAATTGTGTTGGAGTGGTTCCAGGAACATGATGCTGAATTCCAGTTAATGTCCTGGCCGCCTAACTCACCGGATCTCAATCCGATAGAACACATTTGGGATGTCATGGGACGGCAGCTCAGAGTTCAAAGACCACCAATTCGCAATATCTCGGATTTGCGTGACCGTTGCTTAAACATCTGGTATAATCTGTCTCCGGCCATCTACCAAGGACTTGTGGCATCCATGCCAAGGCGGGTTGAAGCTGTGTTGCGCGCTAAAGGTGGGCCAACTCGTTATTGACAGGTGGTCATAATGTTTTGGCTCTTGAGTGTATATGATCTTTCAAGGATATACTACTCTTTCAGTGTATTCTAAAAACAGGCATAACCAAATATTGCCCATTTTTGAGATTTGACGTTGTTGAAAGGAGTGAGCGATATCTGTTGGTATATATACACTGCTGGCCACCCAAATTGCAACACCAAGAAAGACAAGAGATATCACAACAAAATTTATTTTGTAGATAACATGTTGACCAAGTATCAAATGATTAAATTTATAGCTTTCTGTGAAGTGTGGTTCCTGCCAAAATCAGTAGCCATTGTAGCCGCCATTGTTGGAGATCACCGCTTCCACACGTCTCGGCATTGATTCAAAGAGACTTTGGATGATTTCTTGGGGTACAGCAGACCAAGCAGCTTCCACACGTTGCCAAAGTTGATCTGCTGTGGCAGCTGGGGATGGAATCTGGGTCAATCGTAGAGCAACCATGGACCACATGTTTTCTATCGGCGAAAGATCCGGAGAGCGAGGCGGCCAGGGAAGCAATTCAATCTGGCGATTGACGAAGAACCGTTGGACAATGCGTGCCACGTGTGGTCGCGCATTATCCTGTTGAAATATGGCTGTGGGCAAGCCCTGAAGGTAAGACCTGAAGGTAAGGCCCTGAAGGTAACACCTCGGAGATGTAGCGCTGGCTGTTTAAAGTACCGGCAATGTGTACTAGAGGTGTGCGAGAGTGATATCCAATACCGCCCCATACCATAATACCCGGTGCAGGACCAGTGTGGCGGTGCATAACGCAGCTGTTCAGCATCCTCTCTTCACGGTGTCTCCAGACTCGAATGCGACCATCGTGGTGTTGCAGACAGAAGCGTGACTCGTCAGTAAAGACAATTTCATTCCATTCTGCCGTCCACATCCTTCTGTCATTGCACCATTGGCGGCGGAGACGTCTGTGGTTCTGCGTCAAGGGTAGACAAAGCAATGGACGTCTTGCGGACAGACCACTCTGCTGTAAACGGCGTCGAATGGTACGCGCAGACACTGGATGATGCGTTACAGACTGCATGTGCTGTGCTATGGTTCGTGATGTGACTGAGCGATCCGTCACTGCCATGAGCACAATTTGCCTGTCATCACGTGAAGTGGTGCGCTGAGGTGGATGCGATCGAACACGCCGGTCCGTCGTACCCTCCTGCATCCAACGATCACATATCCGCATTACAGTTGTTTGGTTTCGTCCAACACGACTACCGATTTCCCTGAAAGATAATCCACAATCTCGGTAGGCCACTATCCTTCCTCTGTCGAACTCGGATACTTGATCAAAAGATGATCGCTGTTTTCGACGAGGCATAATTGATCGTTTTTATTGAAAAAACCACAAGAAAAACACAATTGCCGAACTTGAAATCGTCGAAATCTCCAAGCCTTAAATAGCGCTTTGAAGTGGCGCCACAGGCGCGCGTGATGTGCGTCTGCGCTGAAATTCTAATCATTTGCATATCTCACCTCCGCTAATGCATGTTGTAAATTTCATGTTATTTGCATGTTTCCTTCAGGGTGTTGCATTTACAGTGGCCAGCAGTGTATATAAATGCTACAAAGTGTTTTTAACTTTTCACACCAGATGGTGCTAAGTGTCTGTATTTGTCCTTTTGTATGTAAATGTATATTTTCTGTAAATAAAACTCAGTTGGAATGTAGTCCTTGAACGTGTGAGACACAACATTTGGCAGCAGAGCTTCGTGGTTGTTTTTCTCCTCGAAGAGCCAGTCGCATCGACATCCGGTCGCCGATGAATTCAAAATGCAACTGTGAGATTTCCTAAAGCGAAAGTTTAAACGATAGCGAAGAAATTGGATGACATGAAAAGCATTCCGTTGTTGAATAGTGGAAATTATTTACTCTGGTCTATGAAAATCAAGGCAATTTTAACTTTAAAAAGATTAATAGATGTTATCTATGAAGATAGACCACAGGATTTAAAATTACTAGAAGATTGGAAAACAAAGAATGATGACGCTGTAGCCTATATTTTGCTATCACTTTCAGATGAACAGAGTCTCCAATTTGCAGAAGAAACCAATGCCAAAAATTTATGGGAAAAAATAAAAAGGGTTTTCACAGGAAAAAATGAAGACCGGAAGATAGATGCTGGAAATGAGCTAAAGAATATAGAAATGCAAGAAAACGAAAATGTATCTGACTACATAGCCAGAGCAAGGGGACTTTCTATGAAGTGTAGCGCACTTGGTTTGAACATTTCAGAACGTGAACTGGTTTACTACACAGTTCGTGGACTTAACCATAAATTCGGGAAAATAAGAGAAATATTGAAGACGCAAAGAGAAAAAGAAATTGATGAAATATTAGAAATTTTACGCGAAGAAGAGAATACCCATTTAAAAATGAACTCAAATTCCATATCCAGAAAAGGAGAAGCTTTCCATGTTAAAAACAGTAATAGAAACGTAAAACTTTGCTGGATCTGCAACAAATCCAATCACATAGCCAGAAATTGTTTTTTCAGGAATAAAACAGGAAACAGGAGTGGAAATGCACCCGACAACGTGATAAGAACATTACCTAACGACAAAACCAAAAACAAGCAAAAAATGAGATTCGCGAACGCAGCATTTGAAAACGAAAATCAGAACTTTGCCCTTATGACAGACCCAGAACATTCCGACGCTACTTGTGAGGATATTTGGATTTTGGATTCTGGAAGCAGCTCACATATGTGCAAGGACCTTAAATTTTTTGAAAACTTTAATTCCGATGTTGGTCATATTAACTTAGCAGGTAAGAATTCTGTTTTAAAATCTATTGGCGAAGGAAAAGTTAAAGCTAAGACATTTGTAAACAATATTGAAAATACATTAACTATTGATAATGTGATTTATGTACCTGATTTAAGATGTAATTTGTTATCCATGACTAAATTAATGGAAAGAGGTTATAGTATTCAATCATATGATAATTATGTTTTGGTTTTAAGCAAAACTGGTCAAATTGTTTTAAAAGCTGAGAAAGTAAATAATCGCTTAGAAATTATAATGAAACCTTGTATTGATAATAATTCATCTGAATTATTAGAGTGTAACTTTGTTAAAAATGTAGAAAATTATGAATTATGGCATAAAAGACTTTGTCACTTGAATCCTCAATATATGTCTAAAATGAAAGATATAATTGATATAAATGTTAAAGAATCTGAAATTTTAAATTGTGAATCATGTAATATCAGTAAATTAACTCGTAAAAAACATTGCAAAATTAATATTGATCAAAGTAATTCTGTTTTGGAATTAATTCATGCTGACTTAGCTGGTCCTATAAATATTGATTCATTGGGTGGTTCTAAATATTTTTTAATGCTTGTAGATGATTATTCTGGTATGTATTTTTCTTATTTTATAAAACATAAGTATGAAGTATTTGATGTGTTTAAAAATTTTAAAGAAAGGTATGAAAACCTAACAAGCCGAAAAATCAAACGCTTAAGAACCGATAATGGATTAGAATTTGTGAATAAGGAAATGACTAAATTCTTACTGAAATTTGGCATATCTCATGAAAAAACAGTACCGTACAACCCAGAATCAAACGGAAAAGCCGAGAGGGCTATAGGAGTTTTAGTAGAACGCGCAAGAACCTTACTATATGAGAGTAAACTACCTCAAAAATTTTGGGCGGAAGCCATATCCTGCAGTACTCATGTATCGAATATTACACCGCGCAAATATAAAAATAAACTTCCGATGGAAATATGGACAGGTAAAGAACCCAAAATAAGTTATTTAAAAACTTTTGGCTGTGTAGCTTATTATCATATTCCTAAACAATTTCGCAATAAATTTGATGTTCCAGGGAAACGCGGAATTTTTGTCGGTTATTCCAGAGATAGAATAGCATATAGGATTTATGACATCGCAAAAAATACAGTGATTGAGGAACGATCAGTTAAATTTGACGAAAAATTAAAAGGCAGCGAATTCATAACGAAAAATTCGGAATCCTATTTATGGAATGTTGAAAATCTGAGTCAGTTCAATTTTTCAAATTTAGAAGCAGAAACAGAAATTAACCCGCGTGAAGATAATCAAAGTGAAATTAATGACACAAAATCATTACAAAATGAAACCGCAAACGATCAAAGAGTGGAAAACTCAAATCATGAGTTATCACCTAAATTAAGGCGTTCCGAACGTATAAAAAATAAGTCAACGGCGAATTTGGCCTTAAGTAACTCTACTCGGGAGGAAAATAATTCAATACCTGAAAATTATGAGCAAGCAATGAATAGCATTAAACATAATAAGTGGAAAATCGCGATGCAAAAAGAATTAGAGTCAATGAATAAGCATGATGTCTTTGAAATAATTGAAAGACCTAAAAATGTAAAAATAATCAAAAGTAAGTGGATTTATTCAGTTAAAACAATTAATGACGAGGAAATTTATAAAGCAAGACTCGTAGCGGCAGGTTTTAATTTAATTAAAAATAAAGACTATTCAGAGTCTTTTTCGCCTGTTGTTAATATAGAATCATTTAGATTATTGACATCATTAGCTGCAAAATTAAATTTATCTGTAAGATTTTTTGATGTCAAGACAGCTTACTTGTATGGCGATATTGAAGAAACTGTTTACATGGAAATCCCACCAGGTTATGAAGAACAATTTGGTAAGAACAATGTATGTAAATTAAAGCGTAGCTTATATGGTTTACCACAATCTGGTAGAAATTGGCATATTAAACTTAAAAATGAACTGAAAAGGATTGGCCTCAACCAGCTTGCATCTGACAATTGTGTTTTTATTACAAGTAATGAAACTGATTTTTTCGCAATTTGTATTTATGTAGATGATTTGGCAATATTTTCAAATAATTCTAAATTATGTGAAGAGATAATACTTAAGCTTAGAAAAACTTTTGAATTAAATGAAACTACAGAAAATTCCAAATTTTTAGGTATAGAAGTTCTACAAAATGAAAATGGTATTAGTTTATCGCAAACGCATTACATTGAATCTCTGATAAATAAAATCCACTGTAAGAAAGCTAATACACCAATAACTAAAGGTGAGGATAGATGTTTTAATCCCACGGATGATTTAGTCAATCAGACTGAATATCAGGAAGTAATAGGTGAGATTTTATATTTGGCTAATAGAACTCGCCCAGATCTCGCTTTTGTCACTAGCTATTTATCACAATTTAATAAACGACCGGAAAAAAAGGCATTATACATTAGCTAAAAGAGTTTTGAAGTATTTAAACGCAACAAAAAATAAAGTTTTGTTTTATGACAGAGAAAATGGATTTTTAAATTGTTGCGCAGATGCCAGTTGGGGAAATGCTGAGGGAGGCAAATCATTTTCAGGTTGTGTTATAATGATTGGTAATTCACTTCTTACGTGGAAAAGTAGAAAACAAAAATGTGTTGGACTATCCACATGTGAAGCAGAACTGCTAGCTATCGCCGATGTTGCAAGAGAATTAACTTGGACTCTAAACATGTTAACTGAATTAAAATGTGAAAATTTTGTTAAGAGACCTGTAGTCTTATATAGTGATAGTCAATCAGCCATCGATTGGTTAAATAGTGGTAAGTCATCAAATAAAACTAGACATGTGAATCTGAAATTCCATTTTGTCAAAGATCTCATTGAAAATGATACTATAAAGACTAAATATGTGAATACTAATGAGATGATTTCTGATTTCTTAACCAAGGCTGTAACATTTGATAAATTGTTATTCTCATTGAAGAATATATATTTAATGTAAATGTGCTGTTAATGTTCTGAAAAGATAAAACCCCTTTTCGCAGGGGGAGAGTGTTGGTATATATATATATAAATGCTACAAAGTGTTTTTAACTTTTCACACCAGATGGTGCTAAGTGTCTGTATTTGTCCTTTTGTATGTAAATGTATATTTTCTGTAAATAAAACTCAGTTGGAATGTAGTCCTTGAACGTGTGAGACACAACAATATCTATACTTATAAAAGCAAGTGTCCGTGTGTGTGTTTATATGTGTGCGGCCTAGAGACGAATCTGTGAAACTTACAGCCATGAAATTTGGCACACGGGTAGCGCAGACTATGGGAAAGTGCACCTCGAAGCCCGAATTTTAAATTTTATTCTAGAAATTTTTTATTTTATGTTTTGTGGGATATTTTATGTTTTTTTAACACTCAGATTGCGATATCTCGGCAAAAAATGATCGTAGAATTTTGATCTTTTTACAATCTAAGACTACAGACATTTCTCCTTCAAACAAGACCTCATTTGTTTAAAAATAATTTAAAATAGACTAATATTTTCATCAAAATATTAAACCCACTTTTTCGAGAAATTTACGCACTTTTAAGGATTTACGGTCGATGCTCTTTTATCTTACAAAGAAAATATTTACATCATCTGAAAGATGAAAGCTTTCTCATTCATATAAACCTCATTTCTAGTCTCTATCTTAAAATTTCGATTTTTAATTGAATTTTAAAGAACGATGCTCCAACACAAATTTTCTACCGGTAGGAAGAAAAGCAAATTCTCCCCTTGGGTTGTAAACAACGATAACGGAATGTTTTAAATCTCATGGGGGGGGGGAGGGAGGAATATTTGCAGGAAGTCGAATGAACTCTCATTAGATTGTCAATCGTATGATGGCAATGGAATGTTTGAAATCTCATGGGGGGGGGAACTGTTTCCAAGCAGTCATCTGGGGAACGGATGGCTTGAGCGTAGCTAGGCGAAGCCCGAGCCTATATATATAAATGGATGTATGTGCGTATGTTCCAGCATCACTCTGGAACGCCTGGAGCAATTTCAACCAAATTTGGTACACATATCACTTACAATCTGGTAAGAAACACTGAAGGGGTAAGACAACCCTAGCACCCATAGGGGGGACAGGGGGCAGTGGGCACATGTAAAAATAATCGAAAACGACTGATATAAGTGTCGAATCCATAGTTTTCGGGGTCGCTGGGATTAATGGTGACACTCCCGTTGCCGTCTATGTAAAAGTTCAGCCCCCCACGTCAGCATTGGGGGGGATGGGGGAGGGGGAAGAAAGAGTGAATATAAGATGTTCAAAATACCGAGAGTAGTGTCGAAACCATAGTTTTCGGGGTCGCTGAGACAAATAGTGACATTTCTGATGCCGTTTAAGTGCAACTTCAGCCCCCCCCATTAGCACTGGGGGTGAGGGGGGAAGAAGGGGTGAATATACAATGTCCAAAATGACCGAGAGTAGTGTCAAAACCATAGTTTTCGGGGTCGCTGAGATGAATAGTGACATTTCTGATGCCGTTTAAGTGCATCTTCAGCCTCCCATTAGCATAGGGGAGAGGGAAGAAGGGGTGAATATAAATATCCAAAGTGACCGGGAATAGTTTCGAATCCGTAGTTTTCAGGTTCTCTGCGACGAATAGGGACACTCCCGATGAAGTTTAAAAGCAAGTTCAGCCTCCTACCACCATTAGGCGGGAGTGGAGAAGAAGGGGTAAAAATAAAATGTCCAAAATGACCGAGAGTAATGTCGAATCAATAGCTTTCGAGGTCACAGAGGTGAATATTGATACTCCCGATGCTGTTTAAGTGCAAGTTCATCCCCCATCAGCATGGGGGAGGGGAGAAGGGGGAATACAAAATGTCCATAATGACTGAGAGTATTGTCGAATCTATAATTTTCGATGTCTCTGAGATGAATAGGGACACTACCGATGCCATTTAAGTGAGAGTGCAGCCCCGCATCAGCATTGTTGGGTGAGGTGGGGATAAGAAAGTGTGAATATAAAATGTCCAAAATGAGCGTGAATATAAATGTCGAATTCATAGTTTTCGGGTTCGCTGCGAAGAATAGGGTTAGTCCCGATACCGTTTAAATGCAAGATTGGCCTCCCAACACTATTGGGGGGGGGGAGAAGCGGGAGAAGTAAAATGCTCAAAATTACCGAGAAAAGTGTCGAATCCATAGTTTTTGTGTCGCTGGAATGAATAGGACCCCTCCCGATGCCGCTTACGTGCAAGCACAGCCTCCCATCACCATTGGTGGGGGAGAAGGGGTAATAAAAAATCCAAACTGACCGAGATAAGTGTCGAATCCATAGTTTTCGGAGTCACTGAGAGGAATATAGTAAACAAAAAAATGTTGTTTATAATCAAGTTTTGAGTTAAATTAATAATAGAGTGAATTTGTAATTTTTCTTTATCATTTGCATACTGTGCTTACTTTGAAATATCTGTAAATTAAATTACTTAAATTTTACACTATAGGTAGAATCCATTCCTTTTCCTGTGTAATAAAAAAATTGGGATAAATAAATACCCGGGCAACGCCGGACAAATAGTTAGTATATATATATATATATACATAATTTGAGGACATGAGGGTAAACGAGAAGTCCAAAAATAAACAGTTTAATGATAATTGCGCTGCTTTAAATAAAGATAAAAAAGAATCTTTTTATGCCTAAAAAAAGACTCAAGGTTACATCTTGCTCGAATTTTTATCCAATAATAATAGGAAAAAACTTGAGATGCTCTTAAAATAGAATATTGATGTGAGGAGTTTCGGGTGATTAAAAGAGAAATAATGATTCTCAATTTTTTTTGTGTGTGCTCCATTTTTATTATAGGCCGGAGCTAACACTACGAAAGAACAGGGTGGAATAAGGTGCTGCTTTCTAAAATATCTATGTTGTAGTGAAAAGGGCCATATGAGGAACTTCACTTTAAATAGAAGTCGTGAAATTATGTTGCAATCTACATAGATAAGCCGCAGTTAGCTATTGCCTGTATATTATTAACCTAATATTATTAACCTAATTGAAATGATCTCAAATGTTTACAAAATGGTTGCCAAATTCGACGCCAACCGTAACAAACGTTTTGTAAGTGCATTTTCCAGGATGTACATGAATGAATCGATTGAAACATTGAATCGATTTTATTTTTAATATATGAGATGGTAGTAGGAAATTCGCGGCTTTCTAGACTGATTTTCCGGGTTTCTATTCTATTTTTTTTTCTAACTGGGGCTATTTTATAACGTTTGAGCTCTGTTCACAACGTATACCTATGGATAAATGGATTCACAAATTCGATTGAGGTTTGCAACATTATTAAGAGAGAGAGAAAAAAAAAAACTAAATTACCCTAGAACTGATAGGTTCTGACACATTATATCAAATAACATTTATTATAAACCATTTAAAGCATCAAACATTAAAGGGAAACAAAATATCTGACATTCTTTAATTTGTCAGCCCATCTCCTAAGTTATACATGGTAGCGTATACTGTACGCATCGTAAATCGTAATTAAGACAATCGTAGGGCCAGAAGTAGCCTATGGGTAGTACGTCGGATTTCGGTACTGAGAGTGTTCGGATGGAATCCCGACAAACGCCGTTAAATACCTTCGTCTCTAGGGGGCACGTTCAATTCGTAGACCGGAGAGTCCATGTAAGAGGTCAGTGGGTGGAGAAGGTACTATTTCGTTTTCCTGGGTTCGATAGGATTGAATCAAAATCTCTTCTTAAAGTACACACAAAATAAAACTTATTATTCTGTAAATTCTTCAGGCGCATACACAAATTCAACAGAAAACACGTAACAATTGTCTTCTGCAGCAGAAAACTCTAAAAACACAAGTCAGGATGACAGAGTCTTCAATACAATATACGCCTAACGCATTTTCAGTATATTCAATTCTCAGCAGAAAAGAATACCGAGTTCCAGTCCAGTCCAGTCGATCCGATAGGATTCATTTTCGGAGTGCCCAATTTTTCGTTGTAACTCCCGTACTGAATTCGATGAGTTATCAAGATAGGTGCTCTTAAGTTTGGTTACGTGTTAATGGTACACTTTGCATTAGTTAATTAAAATAATGAAAATACGTTGCAACATTGGTATTAAAGGTGAAGCACAATTTAACAGTCCTTTAAGTACTGAGTTCCAAAACTGAGCAGAATTGTATATGATGACCGGAGTGCCTTGACCAGCTGGTTTTAACTCCTATACGCAAGATATTATGTAATCAAAGATAATGTGCTCAGTAGTTAAAATATTAAGGCTAGGTTAAAATTAAAAGTTACTATTACAATCATTGTACAAAAACTTTAAGTTTAACACCTTCAATAGTTGAAGGGGAAGAGAAAATTTAAGAAAAAAAATAAGCAATTATTAAGAATAAGAATTTAAGTTAAAAAAGTTACATTAAAAATTTAGAGAAGGTAAGATGAAAATATAAACAAGTTTAAGAAAAGGTGGCCCTCAGCAAAAGAAAAAAAAGGCCCTCTTCAGGGTCATACAATTTGTAATGAGATGATTGCAGATTTCCAAGGGGGAAAAATAAAAATAGCAAGGTAGGCAAATTTAGAATAGGCGATACCACCTAGGACCGAACCTATAACGTAGAGTTTTCCAGGTCAGCGCGATGGCGCTGCGCTACGGAAGCACGTAAGTAGGTGAGGAAGATGGGATGAGTATCGCGGTAAGTGAATTAATGTTATCTCCTAAGGAGACATGCCCTGGGGCGCTTACTATTAGCAGGAATAGAATAATCGTAATCAGGGAATTCTGCAATTATTTCATTACGAATATTAGGTAGGATATCATAAAATTTCTTTGAAATTTTATGAGCCTGTTTCGTGAGTGTAGAAATGCCGAAGTCTCTCCTAATCGTCGCATTCGAAATGTACCTGAAAGCTCGGTGGATTCGCCTGAGAGTTTTACTCTGGAGAACTTCTAATTTATTAATATGCGTCTGTGCGGCGGAAAACCACACGGGGACAGCATATAGCGCAACAGGTAGCACACACTGTTTGTAAAGGAGAACTTTGTTTCTCATTGACAAGTGATGACTAAAAAATAAAGTACGGAGTTGCATGGTGACAGCATTGCACTTACTAATAGTAATGGTAATGTGGGGTTTCCAAGTCAGTTTTCGGTCCAGAGTTACGCCAAGATACTTCACTGTGTTTTCCCATTCAAGCGGGGAGTGATGAATATAAAGACGCGGAGGATTGCGATAGCTATTACTGAAGTAGATCGCGTGACACTTCAAGGGACTGATTTTAATTTTCCAGCATGTAATCCAATGCTCTAAAGTGTCTATGTGACGCTGAATTTGAATAGTCAGGTAGTGTATATTACTAGAAGATGAAAGGATAGCAGTGTCACCCGCATACATAGCGAGGAGAGAATTATCTCCACGCGGTACATCGTTGACGAATAAATTAAACAAGGTCGGTCCTAGGATCGAGCCCTGTAAAATTCCCGACGTGATGTACCTGTTCCGGGACACATTATTGTGTATGCGGACGGTGAAATTTCGATTATGAAGATAGTTGTGGATTAAGTGGATAAGACAGGCTGGCAGGTTAATTTGAATAAGTTTAAAGATAAGTCCCGGGTGCCAGACCCTGTCAAACGCACATTTAATATCAAGAAACAGAGCAGGTCGATTACCCTGTAACCCGTCCCGAGCAAATTCCACTACCCTTAAAAGCTGTTGCGCCGTGTTATGCTCAGACCTAAAGCCAAACTGCTCTGATATGATGATGTTATGCTGGTCGAGGTGCTCAGTGATTCTGTTAAGAATGACGCGCTCCGCCACTTTACTAAGGGAGAAAAGCAAGCTGATTGGACGATAACTCAGGGGTAGATTACGATCCCCACCTGGCTTGGGGATAAGGTAAATAATCGCAGTCTTCCAACACGTGGGGAAATGATTAAATTTAAAAATGGAATTAACAATTACAGCAAAATCGAAAATAATATTGATTGGAAGGTTTTTAAGAATTAGATTATTGATGTTATCTATGCCAGGAGCCTTTTTGTTTTTAAGTTTTCGAATAATGTCTATAATTTCATAGAAGTTAGTGGGGGGAGTCGGTGGGGGTGGGGGTGGAAAGGAAATTTGGAACGGTCGTGAGGTCGTCATTCTCCTCATCGACCAGGTCATAGTTCGGAGAAAATTGTTCTCTGTAGGTGTTGGCGATAGTGTTGGCTTTGTCTAAGTCAGTCATAGCAACTCCACGAGGGCCTTGAATGGGCGGAAATTGCGTATATTGTTTACGAAGACGTCTGACAAATTGCCAGACGGAGTTGTCTTCAGGATTAAGACCATGAATGAATTCAGCCCACGATGAGTTTCGGAAAGTTCGAATATCGCGACGAACGCGAGCGCGCAGGAGATGATAATTAGTCCTGTGTTGGGGGAGACGGGTAAATTGATATAATTTATGAGCCGCGTTACGATCTTTAATTAATTTAACAATATTAGCTGGGAGATTATGATAACGCGGCTTCTTCAACGCATGGGTGGAATTAGCCTTGGCGTATTCTATTGCTTGCGTTAAGATGTTGGTGGCATGCTCTATGTCCTCGGGACTACGAATGATGGGGTAGTAGAGGGTGGAATATTTTAGAATATCTTGGAATTGCTTCCAGTTAGTGCGAGTGGGGTTGGGATTTTGGATATCGACCTGCCGATCAAAGTTAATTAACACAGGGAGGTGATCAGAGTTGAAAAGATCTAAAGTTTCTATTGTGTATGGGAAGGGAATATTTTTAGTAAGTGCAAGGTCGATAGTGCTAGAGCCAGAATTTTGAAAATGAGTGGGGGTGGGGGCAATTAAGTTAATATTAGAGTTGTCGGTGACATTTTTTGAAGGGCTCGGCCAGAACGACATGTCCTATTTCAGTTCCAAGCTGTATTGTGTGCGTTGAAGTCACCGGCCACAATACAGTAGTTGCTAGAGTTAAAAATATAATTAAAATCTGAGCACAGAAAATTTTTTCTAAGGGATATATAGATGGAAGAAATTAAAATTTTGGTGACTCTGTCCGGAAGAAACATAATAGATGTGCTCTCAACATTACTGGTGATAATATTATTAAATTTAAAATGTTCGAAATCCCTACGGACATAAATTGCAGTGCCACCGCCAGGGTGACGTAAAGAATTAGGGAGCCGAGGGCGGTAAGTCCAATAAAGAGTGTAATTACTAATATTAAAACGCCAAAGCGCAGTGAACTTAGTTTCCTGAATCAGGGCAACGTCTATATTGGAATTTTCCACAAACTCCATGAATTCATTCATTTTACAAGATAAGCTATTTGCATTCCAGAATAGGACTCTCAGTGAATTATTTTTGGAAGAACTACTCATGACCGGCTGGGGATCTAAGTAGATGGCAATTTCGTGGAAGATGGCCACCATTTTAGAAAATGGATCAGTAAGAGTACGCATAATGTCAGCACACTTTTTAAGAAGCTGGATGATGTCAGCAATGTTGTATTCGGACATGAAATACTTAATAGCACAAAATATAGTGGCGAAGTCAGAGAAACCTGACTGTGGCCGTTCATCATGAGTAGTTTCTCCACTCTGAATTGAAGCAGCTGCAGTTAGGGCAGCACTCGGGATGGCTTCAGTACGCGCTTTTGGATTGGACATCCTAGGCGCGCTCTAATTGGAGGGATTTGGATCCGATCCCGGGGTTACCTCGGCACTTCTCACTTCGCGAGATGTCAGACACACTCTCTGAGCGGACGTATTTTGGTGATCCCATTACCCGGGAACCCAAACCGGAACCTTTTTTCATAAAAATGGTTCCAAACTATCACAAAATTATTGAGACTATCAAAAATCTTATTAACGTTGATCTACCAAAGACTGTTTCGGGCAAATTTATCAAAATTACTCCTATCACTATTGAACAATTCAGGACGATACAAAGGTATCTGGTCCAAAGCAAAATTGAATTTTTCGGAAAAAACCCAAAGAGTGAAAGGCCCCTCAAAATTCTAATTAAGGGTATCCCTTGTGACATTCCCATTGAGGAAGTCAAATCAGAATTAACTAATCTTAATTTTCAAGTGAATAGAGTGTCCCAACTAAGAAAATTTAAAACTAAGGAGCCCCTACCCATCTTTCTTTGCCACCTTAGGCAAACGGAAAATATCAAAGATATATATGAATGCAGGAATTTCCTTGGATTTGTGGTTCGTATTGAGGCCTACAAGTTCAAGGGAACAAAACAATGCTTTAATTGTCAAAAATTTCACCATAGCAGTGAAGTCTGCCTGCTTCAAGCCGTTTGTATGAAATGTGCTGGTGCTCATGCATCTATTAACTGCACCAAATCCAGGGACACCCCAGCCATCTGCGCCAATTGCGGCGGTGACCATCCGGCCAATTTTCGGGGATGTAGTGCTCATCCCGAACAAGTGAAATACCGTAGAAAACAAATCCAAACTATCAAGGAAGCAGCAAGAGCTGGTAATTACCCCCCTCAACTTGTTGTGCCCACTAATTCTGGAAATATGTTCACTAATAAACCCGTAACACCCAACATTTCTTTCAGTCAAATTGTTAATCAAAATTCAGCATCCCGTCCCCCCTCTGGTAATGACACACATAATATACCTGAAACTATTCAAAATTCTATTAATAATCCTCAAACCACTAGTGAGCAGCCCTTGGGAAACCTTGACAGCTCTCTAGATAAACTTATCAAAATCAGAGATGTTCTAAAAGAAATCAGAAACCTATGTAACGACCTAAACATCAAAGACTTTCAAAGTCTAATTAACTCCTTAAACTCTACCTCATTAAATTCAGTACTTTCTGCTGCCTCAAACGAGACAGCCAACCTTGTTGCCCCTTAATTCACTCCCTCTAATTCTCCCATAATTTCTGTTCTGAGCTGGAATGCTAACGGCTTGGGTACACGCATTCATGAGCTACGGGAGTTTGTCATTCAAAATCCCGTAGATCTCATTTTGGTACAGGAACTAAAATCCAATACTCCTAGATCCCTTAAAATTCAAAATTATAATCTTTACTTCACCCCCCGTCTTGACCCTAGCAATAATTCCCCCCTTCGTTTTGGTGGTACGGCGATCTATGTGAAAAGAAATATTAAACATAATCATTTGCCTAGTCTTAATTTACATACCTTAGAAAATACCATTGTTAAAATTTGGATCAATAACCACACAACTTTAACTTTTGTCTCTACCTACCTTCGGGTCATGAATGGCAGGCCTATTACCAATGAACTTGATCAGCTATTTAATCTGGATCACAATGTTATCCTCTTTGGCGACTTCAATGCCCACCACCCTCGCTGGAATCCGCATAATAATCCCACCACTAATAGCTATGGTAAAGAAATTAACTCCTATTCCATTAATAATTCTGTTGATATTGCCTTCCCTCTTCACCCCACTAGATTTGGCCTCTCTGGCTCTCAGTCCACTATCGATTTTGCTCTACTTAATAATATAGCCTTTCCTTATGATATTAATACTATTGTTGATCTCTCCTCCGATCACTTGCCTGTCAAACTTGACATAAATTGTAACCCATTGCTTCCAAAAATTCTCCCTCCTTCCCATATTAACTGGCAATCCTACACTAAGTATGTTGCTAACTCTCCCCCACCCTTTAACTCCATTAACAATTCTGCTGACATAGATCTTGTTGTTACCTCCATTACAAATACTATCCAAAATGCCCTTGAGTCTGCTAAGGTCCATTCCCCCATTCATCATTACCATAAATTGCCGCAGTATATTGTCGATCTCATTAAATATAGGAATAATGCTAGGAAATCCTGGCAACACACCCAAGACCCCAATATCTACAGTATCTATAAAGCTCTTAATACTCAAGTTAAAAACAAAATCAAAAATTTCAAGAATAATAAATGGAAGGAATTTATTGAATCCTTAGCCCCTAGTGACAATTCCATCTGGCAATACCTTAAAAGAATTAGAAGACCTTACAAGCCCCTTCCCACTTTCAATACTAATAATGGTACCCTCACTAACGATATTGATAAAATTGAAGCCTTAGCCAATAACTATGAAACCCAATTTAACCCTCATGCCAGTGTGTTCTGCCCTAGCACTATCGATAAAGTTTACGACACCCTTAATAAATTTAATAACAACAACCATGATAGTGAGATTGAAAATACTAATATTAACGAAGTCATTAGTGCTATTAATTCCCTCCCTAATCGTAAAGCCCCTGGTCAAGACGGTATCAATAATAACGCTCTTAAAAATCTCCCTCTTCAATATGCCGATTACCTTACTGAGTTAATTAATTGTATTTTTAAATTTAAGTATTTTCCACTTGCTTGGAAATCCGCCAATATCTTTCCTATTCATAAACCTGGTGAGGACCCCTCCCTTCCTAAAAATTATAGGCCTATTAGTCTGCTTACTTCTCTTTCAAAGTTGACTGAGCATATTTTCTGCACTCGTCTTCATAACTTTATTAATGACAATAACATCCTTAATAATGCACAATTTGGTTTTAGACCCAAGCACTCTACCTCTCATCAGCTGCTTCGCGTCTCTGAGTTCATCCATGATGGACTTCAGAACCGAATGCAGACTGGTGCAGTCTTTTTTGACATACTTAAAGCTTTCGATACTGTTTGGCACAGTGGCCTTATCTATAAATTAATTAAATTTAAAATTCCTGCTGCCCTTATTAAATTTATCCAATCTTATCTCACTGACAGAACTTTTGCAGTCTGCTATTCTGGTAATACATCTTCTCTTCGCCCTATTAATGCTGGTATTCCTCAAGGTTCTAAATTAGGTCCGGTGCTTTTTTCCCTTTTCATTAACGACATTCCATCTACCCCGAATACCACTCTTGCCCTCTACGCTGATGACACAGCAATTCTCGCTCAAAATCACAATATTAAATTCATGCATCTTTACCTTCAACGACATATCACTATCCTCGAACGTTGGTTCGATAAATGGCGTATCAAATTAAACCCTACTAAAACTAAAGCCATCTTCTTCTCTTACAGTAGAATCCCCCCTCCCCCTGTAAATGTTTGTGGCCAGCTCATTCACTTTGAAAGAGAAATTAAATATCTTGGTATCTTCTTGGATAGTAAATTAACTTGGAAAAAGAATATTAATAATAACATCTGTAAATTCTTTAAAGCGCGTAAAGACATTGCCCACCTTCTGTACCATAATGAGATGAGTATAGATAATAAACTTTTGCTCTATAAAACTGTCCTTAGACCTATACTCCTCTATGCTGCGCCTGTTTGGGGGTCTGCGGCTTCCAGCCATATTCAGAAATTACAAACTACCCAAAACAAAACTTTACGGTTAATTACCAAAGCCTGCAGGTACAAAAATAATTATTCCATTCATAAAGACTTAAATATCGATCCTATCCGCCTTGCAATAGTTAAACTCGCCACTAATTTCTTTGCTAATATCCATTCTGTACCTAATGAAGACCTTGCTAATCTTCCCGATTATGACAATAGACTTTTCTCACGCAGGCCTCGCGCTACTCTTGTACTATGTACAGGAATTAATTCCAATACCTCCTTTCCCTAAATTTCCCTTAATTGCTCTTATTTTTCTCAAAACTTAACCATAAAATCTTATTTTTCTGCCTGCTGATCCCCCTGTACAATTATTTCTCTAGGATTGTGAACCTTATTTCTTCAGCCAATCCCCTTGCGAGCTCTGTATGGCTCTAATCCATTCACTTTCCTCCTTTCGGCCCCATGCTTGCTGCTTCACTTGGGTAGTTTTTCTTAGAAGATCCTGGACCTTATTTCTTCGTCCAATCAGCTTCGAGCTTTTCTGGGCTCTCGGCCAATCGCTTTTCTCCCTTCTTCGACTATCAAATTCATCATCTCCTTGCTATTTTTACTGCTGTAACCACCTATTACAGCCTAATTTACTTAATTATCTTGCGCGGGATCTCTTCCCGGCCTTGCATATTGTTTCAACTCGCTGACCTTCGCTGCTATTACTTGTAACTTAGAGTTTTCTTGTTAGTAATTTCTCTTTCTTGTTTTAATTCAATAGTCATAATTAATTATTTGTTTTCATCTCACTCTTAATTTAACTTATTAATTACTTAAATATAATTTAATTTTATTTTAATCTTATATATATATTTTCGTATATATATATTCTTTTTTCTTTTTTTTTTTTTTTTTTTTTTTTTTTTTTTTTTTTTTTCCCCTATTATTCATATCTTTGGGCCATTTGTAAAAAGCAACAGTTTTCCGCATACTCATACTGAGGGTGATGGGCCTTTCAGGCCCACTGGGTACCTCACGAAGTTCTTCTGTCCATGTCCATGTCGCGAGATGTCGAAGCAACGCTCTTAGTATCGCTATCAACTGGTTTGTTGATTAGGGGGTATTCCATGCCGATGTTTTCGGTGGCGGTGCGGGGATAAAAACAACTGGTTTCTTGCTATTTTTAGGGGGGTTTGTACTATTTTGGTTGGCCTTAGGGTCCTTAACTTTCAATTTATCTTTGTTTTTAGGGTTCAAGGGACACCCTCTGTAGTTTACAGTATGGTTTCCTTTACAGTTTGCGCAACAAGTATTACCATCTGTATCCTACTGAGTTCCAATGCCAAAATCAGGTATATTTATAGACTTCCAAAGCGCTCCCTATCGGCCGGGCAGCTATAAATTTCCAGTGGCTTCTAGAAATGTCTAGAGGGTTGGCGACCATTTGGCGAAATATCGCCAAATTTGGCGACCAAAATAAGTCACCAAATCCATCTCCAATTTGGCGATAACTCTCATATTTGGCGGGATTACCGTAGACTCGTACCGTAGACTCGCAACATTGCTCCCTCTAGGACTGTACGTCCCGGGCAGTACAGCCCCTGGGCAAGAAGCCTTACTTACAATACATAATAGAAACTAAACTATAAAATCACAACTGTAGCTATTCGCCGGAACAGTCACATAACAACCGAGACCTGTTGAGTTCAGGGAGAAAGTCAACTTGATCCCGGGAATAAAAAAATGTAACCCTAGGTGACATTTTAACTAATTTAATGAAAACATAACAATTATTTACAGAATTACACAATTTTAACAATCATACAGGCACATACGAAAATATGCTGCTACCAGCTCGGAATCACTAGATCGACTGCCAAACATCTTTTCTCAGCAAGCAGAGTTCAGAGGGCACGAACTCGAGTAGTTGTTTCCGTCCAAGGAGTCAGAGAGAGTTTTAGGGATTGCTTCTTACGATCCCGGCGGCTGTTTGCAAGGCCGCTTTACGCTGTTAGGGCATCATGAGAGTTTTTGGGAATCAGTTAGTGATGGTACACAGTTTGTGGAGCTACACATATGAAAGTTTTTACGTAATGATGTCCTGTTTAAACCAGTTGGTTACAATATCCTCCTCGGGTTTCGAAGATGTCCCGACGAGGAACCTGCAGGTATTACCATCTGTATCCTACTGAGTTCCAATGCCAAAATCAGGTATATTTATAGACTTCCAAAGCGCCCCCTATCGGCCGGACAGCTAACGAGTCTGGTGGTTTATGCCTTGGACGACCCCGTTTCCTTAGAGGGTGCACTGGGTTTGTGGATTGTCTTTGTTGCACGGTTTCATAGCTGATGTGTGATATATGCCCAAGGGCACTGTCGGCCAATCAGGGCTTGCTATCACGTAAGAGGTGGGAGACTTTTGCGTTACGATGACATATGGTCCGTCTCTGTTTGGTACGAACTTTGCTGTTTTTCCCTCAGCGGTGCTGCTAATGGGATGGAGGTCAATGTAGACGTGATCGCCTGGTGCATAGTGTGGGGCAGGTGATCTTTTCTTGTCTGCATACTTTTTGTGTTTGTCTTGTTTCTGTTCTAACCTCTCTTTCACTTGTTTGGCTATTTGTGCAAAACGTTTGAGGTAGGAAGTAAATTCAGGGACGAAATTATCATTTTCAAGGACTGTTCTTAGGTGATGGGTGACATCATCAGTAGTTCTGAGCTCTCGTCCGAAAGTTAGATAGGCTGCAGTGTGTCCTGTCGAGTGACACTTTGCTAAATTCAGTGCGAACCAGATATGTGGCAGGTGTTCGGGCCAGGTTTTATCCCCCGTACCACCGATCGACAGTCAATTGTAGCGCTAGCACTATTTTTTTTAAAGGTTTGCTTTATTTATTACTTTTTCTTAAATCATTAAAAGATTTATATTATTTCATGACTTCTATGCGTGCTATTATTTCACATATTTACATTTTATTTTAAGTATAAACACCTTTACTTTCATATTATGCACTTTGCGTTAACCTATATTTCACATTTCTTCATCCATATTAGAACGTATTATATAAACATTGTATTACTTAATCTTCGGTTTTATAGGTTTTCTTTAACACATTTTTTCTTTTAAGAACAATTTGTATAAACACCATACTAGTACTATTATGTTTAGCCAAAACAATATATTACCGTGACAAGTATTTTACAAACTTTTTACTTTAGCATTTTAAATCAAATTGTATAATCACTATTCCTGTACAAATTTAACTAAATATACACATTGCTACTTAACATATGCCCATTGTAGCAATTACATAAAAGTGCATAACGGCACATTAATATGTAGCAGCACATAAATTTAACATAGTATAGGTTCAATAAGTATTCTACTTAAAAATAGTAAACTCATCTCTTTAACAATATAATTACACTGTAACAGTTATACTAATGCCTATTCAATTTATTTGTTATATCTACTTTTTACTCTTATAGAATACAACTTCATTACCAATCATATTGCACATACATAGAATTTAGTTTTGTACACTATAAACAACCGGTTATTCTGGATGAACGAAAGGTAAGTGAAAGTCCACAAGGACACTCACAATTTTCTTTATGTACTTCTTGCAATAATATTTATTATAGAATTTGTTCTTGTCCCACTGCTCTATATCATTCGGTAGCGTCTTTCTAATATCTCTAAATATCTGACAGGAGAATAAACAATGCTCTATGGTTTGTTTTTCTACACACTGACATTTGACCACTCTTACGGTGGAACCTGTTAGCAGTGAGAGTGAAAACTAAAATGCCTAATATGAGATCATATTAGGCATGCTTTGGGGTCTCATATTGGGCACGCGAATTTTTTTGGTTAGGATTGACGTTAGCTTAAAAACAAACAGGCGTGTTTACACTCCACATTTATAGCTACCTATCCAATACTAACAGTTTTAATTAGAGTCTTGCCTTGAAGGTGAAAACAGCCAATGAAAAAGGTGATGCAAAAAAGTCGACGAGCACACATTGAGGGGAAAAAATACTGCACCTTTGTGTGTGCTTGCAAACACTCGACTGACTCATCGTTTACGAATGATGCAATAGACTACTGTTTTACGCTCCAGTCGGACAGGCCGCAGTACTTGATACTCTTGATACGTCCTGTAAGCTGGGGTCTCATATTAGGCAAGGTCTCATATTCGGTATACTTACCCTACTTATCTGACAAAGGAAAATTTTCAGAAGTTCTAACTACTCGTATTGAACAAAAACGTAAAATTACTAGTCTTAGACCCTGTCAATCAAGGGGGCTGTTCACGTCACTGCGAACTTCACTTTAACCGCTGAGGACTGTATATAAGGTTTTGCTTCTGTACGCCTGTGCGCGGGCGTTCGTTCTCTCGGAGTCGTTTGTGGCTCAGCGAGTCGTCGGAATTCTCTCTGAGAGAGTAGTTTGTAGTGAATTGGTCTCCATTTGGGAGATCAAAATTGTTCGTAATAAAATGATTTAAAATACCAACTCAGCCCAGTCTTTTTTTGTTTCGAGGTGGATAATTCCACAACCAGCGATCCTTTAATAAGAAACAGGGGCCTTTCCCTGACGATTCGGCTGGTCTCAATGTAAACGGAAGCTTCAACGAGAAGGATTACAATAAACATAACTGACATTTAAAAACGTAAAGACAATGGTTGTGCTATTCAACAGGAAAAAAATATATTTGTTACTGGCAACCGTGCTGGCTCTTTAATACGGCAAACTCTGATTTTGCTTCCGCAAGAGGAATATCTGACTGGGCGCATTTAACAAGAAATATTGAAATCCACGAATAATCAAACTAACATGGCATTTCTTGCGAGGTTCTCTATCGATGTAAAAATGGTTCAATTACACATATTGTAAGTCAGCAAGAAATTAACAATTCGGTAAATTATTGGCGCAAAGTAGAGCGACGTATAGTGTTGTTGTTGCCAATGCCCCCTGGTTGGAGGTTCCATTCACCAGGTCCTAATAGTCTATGGGCTGAAAGGGGCGGCTACTGATTTGAATTAGTTCCACAAGGATCGGAGTTCGACTTGCCTAAATGACCAGTCCCGTAATTTTAAACGAGTCAAGTGACGAGACCCGAACACTTGAGCCCGCACCTCCAGAGGTAAATTTGAGAACTTGGAGGACATTGCAGCCATGACCTATTTTACGTGCCCCGGCTACCATTAGTGAACACGGCGGTGGATTTGCAGCGACAAGCATCGAACCAGGGACGTTCAGATCACTGGCCCGCAGCTCTTGCCAACTGGGCCACCACGCCCAGATGCGACATGTAGTACATGTAACTATCATATTTGCTGTAAATAATTTATCTTTCCGAGCCCATAGGAATGCAGATCTTAAAAATGTAGGAACTTCGCAAGGCAATTTTAAAGAAAAATTAAATTACTTTCTCTACATTTTTGATGATGCTTTAGAAGATCTATTAAAGAAACCCAAAGGCAGTACAAATTACTTGAGTCCGGTTATATGAAATGAATTAATTTGATTGCGCATGAAACTAAGTGAAATAGAAGAGGCCGCTTTCATAACAATAATAACAAATACAGTGTAAGATTTTTCAAAAATCGATCAGCTAAGTCCTGTTTTCCGTTATGTTATAATAAAAAAAGATGAAAATGAGAAACCAATCGAGCTGCAAATAAAGGAAACGTTTTGTTGATTTACTCAGCTTATAAATCAAACATCACAAGGATTAGAAACAACAGTTTTAAAAATTATAGAAAATTTCACTGACCTATCAAAATTGCGAGGTCACGGTTACGATGGGGCTGCGAATATGAGTGGTCCCTACTCAGGGTTACAAGCAAGAATTAGACAACGAAACTCCGTTGACAGATTTATGCACTGCTGTTCTCATAATTTGAATTTAGTAACCAACGACAGTGTCACTAATGTACAGGAAGTCAGGCAATTTTATGAACAGCTAGAAATAAATTTACCCTTTTTTGAGTTCTGTTAGGCGTTGAGCAATATTAATTTAAACGAATCAAACCAACTTAGCAAAAACATTAAAAAGAGTTCGTCCAACACGATAGTCGTCCCGTGTTCGGGCTCTCGAGGCACTACGTTCACGTTATTTTGATGTAATTACAGAATTGACATATTTATCATTGAATGGAAAAAAGTACAGAGGCTGTTCGCACATTTTTTAGACGATTTTGATAAGCGGTAATAAAAAATCGGTTGCTGCAAAAGAAATAATTGAAATTGTACTATGTTTTTAAAAGTCAAAATTTTCGTCTGCGGCTTGAAAGTTTTGTTTTTATTCAAAATGGCGTTTTTAACAAAGCAGTGGTTCGAAGGCTACATTTATGCTCTTTCCGAAGAGAAATATGCATACTCCGTTATCCAAAAACGATGTGAGAGTCATGGTTTTGTGATATCTAAAGCGTCGATAGGTAATATAGTCAACAAGAAAGGAAAAAACGTCAAATTGGAGCCTCAAGTGGGACAAAAATTCCAAACAAGTATCCAAGGAAAAAACGGACATCTTCGACTATTGCAAAGGTACGTTGTTTAATGTTAAAAGAAAATCCTCCTAGTCAAAGGACAGTTGCAAAATCATTAAAATGCTCGGTGTCCACTGTAAACAAAATGATAAACGTTGATTTAAATCATAAGAAAGCGAAAAAACGCAATGTGCATCGTCTTCTTCCAAATCATATCGCTGAACGCAGGACACGCTGCAGAATTCTATATGAGAAACACTTATCCAAAGAAAAATGGAAAACAATTGTCACAATAGATGAATCATGGGTGTATTTAAATGATTGCAACAAAAAAAGAGCCATTTATTATCATAAAAGGGGAGAAAAAAATTTAAGTACATGGTTCAAAGAATCGAAGGAACGTTTTTCTAAGGGATTCATGATTGTTGCTGGTTTTTCTTATAATGGAAAGTTAAAAATAAAGAGAGTGGAAAAAAATGTCAAGATTAACTCCAAATACTATCAGAACATATTTCATCGCCAATTTTTCTGAATGAAATACCATCGCTTTACCCACAGTGCTATCAATCTGTGAGACTCCATCAGGACAAAGCTAGCAGTCACACATCAAAATCCACTGTAAATTTCCTAAAAGAAATGGAACAAAAAAACTGGTATCAAGGCCATACCCTTCACTGATATCCCTACTAAATCTCCCGATGTATCACCTATGGATTTTTGTTCTTTCGGACTTTTAAAATCTGCATTATCCAAACGTCGTCCCAAAACCCTTACAGGACTCTGGAAAGCTGTTCAGGAGGAATGGGATAGAATACCTCTTCTGACACTTCAAAAGGCATTATTATCCTGGAAATTGCGGTGTCGAAAGATAGTTCAGAATAAGGGATGTCAAATAGAACATTTAAAACACAAGAATTTTATGTAATTTAGTTTTGTGAATACAATATACATCGTCTAAAAAATGTGTGAACAGCCTCTGTATGACGAGCAACTTGAAGCTAAAAATTTTATTAATTATTTTGAACAACTTTAAGAATTATTTTGATGATTGTACAAAGTAAAATACTCGAACCTATTAAAACAGCCTCGAAAATGCTGCAAGGTTAGATTAGGGATGCGACATCGACAACAAAGTATCGATGTTTTGAAACGTCGATATTCAATATTAAAACACCGATGCTAATAAAACATCGCCAAAAACCATAGATGTTTTTGATGACAAAAACTTGGTTGCTAGAATCAGCACATATCACAGAATTTCCATGATACATTTTATTACTTTTACCATAAAATTGAGGAAGAAATTATTGATATAAAAAGAATTGATAGGACCAAAGCCATAAAGAAAAATCCGTCATGTTTTCTAATTAAATTGGTTGAATGTGAAAAAATTATTGTAAAGATCAAGAGATATTTATTTACAAGTTGGAGAATAGTTTACTTCCAGGAGGCTTAAATAATTTAGTAAAAAAAAAATTCTGAAATTCATGACTGTAACACAAAACGATATTATTGGTTTAATATCAATAGAGTATAAGGCAAAATCCTTTAAACGAATTTTGAGTCTGGTTCAACAGAGTTTAATATCAAAAAAATTAATAAGAACAATTTATTAACAAATCTTTTATTTTCAAATTAAACAATACAAAAGAAAATTACATATATTTACACCAATATGAAGTAATGATCTAAAACCAGTATATGGGGAAAAACTGAACACGCTTATTTTTCTTTACTGTAAATAACAATTATTGGGGCATATAATTATTATATGCCCCAATATTTATTATTTGCAGTTTGTAAAAAAAGAAGTTTGTTAACTTTTTCCCCCTTAACTCGATTTCTTTTTTTACTAACTATCCCGCCAGTCGGAAAAAACTCTTTCTGATGGGACGGAAGTCGCCATTACTCACAAATACTTAATTGCAACTTTAACCAATGTCGAATTCTTATAATTATAATTATCAGAGTAAAATGTGAGTGGGTTGTCTTTTAGTTTAAAAAGAGGAGCTTTGGAGTAACTGCAAGTTCGAGCACCAAACTACCTGTGTCAAGTTCCTCCAACAGCTTCGACCTCTTTCTTACACTCCAGTTATCTTCTAACAATCTTGTAGTGATCCTCTCAAAAATCATGTTCTGCACAGAATAATAAATACATACATGTAAATAATATTTTTAAGTTTAAAATTCATTTGGCACAATCTTAGATAAATTTATTTACCTCGAGAAGAAGCTGGTGTTGGAGACAATCGTACACCCTCAGAATCCGATGATTCACTCTCTTCCTTGATCTCATTGTGAAGCTTTCTGATCCAGGTACCCAATACAGCCTGGTCTTGGAAGTGAAGATTTTTAAACCAGGGATTCAATAAAGATGCCATTGCAAAAAAAAGGACAGTTCTCAATGCCACCAAATCTCTTATTGCATTGATCTAGAATACTTTCCTTCGGCCTTTTTCCTAGCTCTGAACCGCACGACACTGCATTTATTTAATTACGCATCATTTTTACTATCGGTATAACACAGATTGCTGTCACGAACTTTTCTCCTGATGCCTGTGTTGTTGCGAATTATATACTTTGGAATAATGGACAAAATTCTTATAAAAACTCCATGTCCGTGGCTGAGAGCACTGGCGGAGCCAATTTATTGAAGTTAACAATACTTGCAACAACCTCCCTCATATGTCCCTCATATGTCCCTCATCCTTCAATGTTACTGCAAGAATCTTTCTATCATGTAAAAAGTGGAATTCCGCCTTGTCGATACGATCTGAATCAGAATAAGTTCTAATTTTTTCTAAGTTCATTACTTCCTACCACGCTATGCTTGAACCATTTCACGATGGTTTTCACTCTTATCTATAATTGAAACAGAGTCCGGTAGGGATTCATATGATTTTTGTGCCATTAAGTTAAGACAGTGGGCAAAACAGTAGCTGTGCTATTTATCCCAAATGCTTTTCCCACCGCACTTACAATGTTACTTTTTCCATCTGTAACGACAGATTTACCTTTCTCTGGTGTGAATCCCCTTTCTGAGCACGTATCTGTGAGAAGACCAGCCATATTTTGTGATATGTGATTTTCATGTAGCTCATGAACTCCGAGAATTATAGACTCGAATACCCAGTTTTCGGTAAAATGAGCTGTTACTCCAAGAAAGCTTCTCGTCCGGTAAGTTTTCGGTCAAATATCTGTTGTGAGACACACATTTGAGACATTGCTCAATCTCTCTTTTAACATAAATGACACTGATTCGTACTTCTGATCTATCATTGAATCTATTGTTCTTCGGGATGGAACAGTATATAAAAGCATAGTTACTATTAACAAGTATTTAAAACCCTCGTCTTCAATGATTGAAATCGGCTGAGTTTCTCTACAAATCATGTAAAGAATAGCTTGAGAAATTTTGCTGTGCATATCTCCACCATCTTTAAAAGAAATCACATCTGTGAAAGTGTAATTAAAAGTTTTTTGATGGAACCTAGGAATATTGGAATATGAACATACGATTTCTTCTCTATGTTCCGTTTCGGTCACAGAAATGCTCGGAATCGCTTTTTGCCTTGGGCTTCATTGATGACTCTAGATACTCGTTGTAAATATCGCCGTGTTTTGCCTTCAAATGTCCAGATCAATTCGTGGTATTGCCAGAAGTTTTAAGGGACTTAAAGCAAATATTGCATTTCACCAATTTGGAAAAATAATTCCAAACGGTACTTTATAGGGAGGCATCTTACTAATAATATTAACGTTAACTTATATAAAACCAGAACAAAATAAAAACTCAAATGGCCGCTCTCGTGTTTATACTATTTATAAAATAAAACCTCATGGAAGGTACTGGAGTTTCACAACATTCTAAGCGATCTGATTGGTTCATTGGTTGTTGATTGTCATTTGTCTTGTTGCTAGGGGATCGTCCCCCCTTTTGTATTCGTCATTTTCAGAATTTAGACTTACATTTACTGAGTGGGAAAATTGTGCTACGTGGTTAAATTTTTTTATTGAGGTACTTTTTTATCAAAATAAACATCAAGACAACGTAAAACATCGAGCACAAAGCATCGATGCTAAAAAAATCGGTGTTTTGTAAACATCGACATGGATGTCGCATCCCAAATGAAGGTATAGAGAAATCCGCTGAGATGCGTTCATCACTCCTAACCCAATTCCAGAACTTAAGGAATAATTGGGACTTTCTTAAAAACCATACCCTTGAGTTATCAGCTGTATGGAATATTGAACCTTGTTTTCCCCAAAAAAGATTGTGTCGTGAAAAAATTCTTTGATGAATTACAAGTAGATGAACGCATTGAAAACAATGAACAATGTTTCAAAGACGAGGTGTTTTATAAAGTAATGGATTTAACAATTAATCGATTAGATTTGAATCTGTTCGACATTTATGTACACTTTTTAAATGTTTATCACCTGCATATCTCGTGGCGTCACCTGATAAAAGTATTCTGGAAAGATCAGAATTATTACAATCGGCATATCTTTCCGATATTTCACCTAGTTTTGGACCTCAACTGCTTCGATTTAAAATGTGCATTTATATTCAATTAAAACAAATTACTTCTATACGCGAAATTGCTGAACTACTTCTAATTCACACCGCAGTCTTTCTGACAGTACAACATGCCTGATTTTTTTTTAAACTTTACCGATGACGAAAGCGACAGCAGAACTAAGTTAAAATTGGTCAAAGCATATTTAAGAAGCAGCATGCTACAACACCGTCTTAGCTGTTTGGCCACTATGTCAACTGAAAAAGCAATTGCTTGTGAACTTGATCTGGAGAAAGGGATTTTCCGATTTGCAAAAGAAAAAGCGAGAAAACAAAAATTTTGGAGGTTTTTTTTTTCATGCGCAAAAAAGACATGCATAATTAAATTTTGTCAATACAGTTTATAAAATATGTAGCAAATATTAGTGTGTACTTAAAGAATTATAATTTGTTTTATTATTATATTTATATTTATTAAATTGAATACATTATTGTTGAAATGTATTGAATTTCAAACAAATTGTAATCAAGTAAGGTTTTAAATCGAAAAAAAAAGGTTAGATAGCAAACAAATTTCGCCATAACTCTTCCGAGAAACAAGCGACCGCACCGATTTTACTTGCTCTGAAGCACTGAATATGTAGCTACGACACTGCACACGAAGGCTAATTAGACCGGAACCTACTGCTCAAATCCGATTCTGAAGGCTTCAAACGTTCATGTCAATAGTGGGACTCGAACCCACTGACTTTGGCAGAGAGAGCCAGCGGCTAGTCATTCGGCCATTGTCTGGCCCCTTTCCTATGTAAAACGCTTGTGATGTAAAACAAAAGGTATTTACGTATTATAGCTGAAACTTGGCGGTTCTTTGCGTTTGGCCCAAAATTAGTTCGCCAAAGCCTAATTTCACCGTGGCAACTTATTTTCTAAGAAGTTCCAAACAACATTTTCAGCAGCAACATGTTAATAAAATACAAATATGTATGTGAAAATCGCAAGAGATAATAAAAAAAAAAAAAATCGTCAGATGAAGAACAAGATTTCAAAACCTGCTTTCTTTCTTTATTTATTTCTCTCTCACAGATGGAAATAGAATCTTTAGAAAATTATATTCTATATCCTTCTGTTATTCTTTTTTGTTTATTTAGTTCTGCTGTTTTATGAACTAACAAGATTGCGTGATCTGAATGGTTGGTTATCTTTGCATGATTTAAATTAAATAATAGAGTGACTGTGTTAATGACGCTGATTTGCTCTTTTTACCATGTTTTTATTTACTCGCTTTCTTGTTTGTTTGTTTGTTTGTGTGTGTGTGTTTGTCAGGTACAAATCTTGCAATCGATTTTTAACTAACTTCCCGACTAGCTAGACATTTGAAACTTTTAGAATAGCTCAGAACACGATGACAATGCATTATTT
This sequence comes from Dolomedes plantarius, assembly GCA_907164885.2. Taxonomy (NCBI): domain Eukaryota; kingdom Metazoa; phylum Arthropoda; class Arachnida; order Araneae; family Dolomedidae; genus Dolomedes; species Dolomedes plantarius. Next base: position 157,429,122 of record OU015492.1, read on the forward strand.
TAATACTTTTAGCTATCTTTAAGCAGAATTGAATCCTTTTTCAGTTAATTTTGTTTTGTAGACTGGTGCAGCCATCTATCAGCCGGGACGGAAACGAAAAGTTAAACGCAAGTTAACTTCCAATTAACTTCATTTTCTTTCAAGTTAATGGGATAATTTATCAAAAAAATTTTAAAAAGTATTTATTAATACATAGAAAAGTCAAATTTATATGATTCAACAGAAAATTTAAAAACATGGTATATAAAAAGTTTTTTATCTTGTAATTATTGGTGATTGCATTTCATCATGAAGTGTAACACATATTACAGCTTAATTTTAATATAGCTGCTTTTCTTTTTAACATAGATATTCTTTTAACATACTGTGGCTCCCAAAAGTGTTCGTACACTTACGAATTTCAATGAAATAGGGGTCTATCCATTAATTAAAATGAATATTTCAGAATGGGTATTTAATAATAAGATCTATAATCTATTCTTAACAAATCTACATGAAATATTTTAAAACATAGTAAAAGTTTATTTTTAAGAAACCAGTAATCAAAAAGTGACAAAAACTTTATCTCACAAAAATCATCGTACACTGAAATGTTTTCGGATAAATTCATAATTAAAATTATCGTCTGGCGCTTTATTTATATTTTTGAATTGTGGTGGCATTTAAAATATCGTTTGGCTTTAATTTTTGCTTCCCTACTCCGTAATATTCTATTTATTATTTAAAAATGGCTCGTAGTCGTAAGGAAACAACAAACAGCATTCGGAAATTGATTATTTTTCATTATAGTAGTGGTAAATCAGTGCGGAATATTGCTAAATTACTTAATTTATCCCATTCTACTGTGCAGTATGTGAAAAAAACGCTTTAAAGAAGAAAATTGGATCGAAAACAAGGTAAGAAAAGGCCGTTCGGCAAAATTAACAAAACGTGATCAGATATTTATAATTAGAAAATTTGTCAAAAATTCACGTTTGAGTGCTGTAAAAGTTTCTGCAGAATTCAATGAAACATTTTCTACTTCAAATTCACCTGAAATGTTTTGACGAGTTCTCAGAACAGCTGGATTACATGGGCGTTCTGCCCATAGAAAATTTTTTGTGAGTGAGTAAAACAGAAAGTTTAGGCTTCCCTTCGCACTATCAATGATAAACAAGCCCCAAACCTATTGGAATAATGTCTTATTTGCCCATGAACATTTTTGGTGCTGATGGGCGTATAATTGCATGGAGAAGAAAAAAATGAGGAACCTAATCCCAAGAACTTATAGTAGGAACAGTTAAGCCGGTGGAGGTATCCTTGTGTGGGGGTGCATGTCAGCATCAGGACTAAGAAATTTGGTATTTATAGGTGGCATAATGAATCATGCTGTTTTTATAAATATTTTAAGAGACAATTTAAAATTATCAGCTCAAAATTTGGGTATTGGAAACAACTTTGTTGTTTTTATCAAGATAACGATCCTAAGCACACGGCTCTCAAGGTTCGCATCTGGTGTCTCTAAAATTGTCCACAAATTTTGAAAACACCACCTCAGTCGCCAGATTTAAACCGAATAGAACATATTTGGAGAGAACTGGAAATTCGAGTACGAAAACACGCCATTCACACGAAAAGCGAACTAAAAACAATTATGATGGAAGAATGGATGAACATTGATGCAAAAATTACAAAAGAACTAAAGCAATCTATTCCAAGACGTTTAAAAGCTGTTGTGGATGCTAAAGGATATCCTACTAAATATTAATTTAACGAAAAATTAGAATATTTACTAATATGTAGAGATTTTTTACAAGTGTACGATGACTTTTGTGAGATAAAGTTTTTGTTACTTTTGGTTTCTTAAAAATAAAGTTTTACTATGTTTTCAAAATATTTCATGTAGTTTTGTTAAGAATAGATTATAGATCTTATTATTAAATACCCATTCTGAAATATTCCTTTTAATCAATGGATAGACCCCTATTTCATTGAAAATCGTAAGCGTACGAACACTTTTGGGAGCCACTGTAGATATTCTTTATACACTTTTTAACATAGATATTCTTTTTAACATATATCTTTCTTTTTAATATGGATTGCGTGATATGAATAGTTAGTTATCTTTGCATGATTTAAATTAAATAATAGAGTGATTGTATTAATGACGGTGATTTGCTCTTTTTGGTGATTGCATTTCATCATGAAGTGTAACACATATTACAGCTTCATTTTAACATAGCTGCTTTTCTTTCTTTCTTTTTTTCTCTAACACATATGGAAATAGAATCTTGTTTAGGAAATTATACTGTATTTTCATTTGTTATTCTTTTTGTTTATTTTGTCCTGCTGTTTTATGAACTAACAAGATTGCATGATCTGAATAGTTATCTTTGCATCATTTAAATAAAATAATAGAGTGGTTGTGTCAATAAGGCAAAATTGCTTTTTGATGATAACGTTTCATTGTGAATATAATTCTAAGTTATATCTTCATATTTATATTGCTTTGATATGAATGGAGATTAGAATTTGATTCAGGAAATTCTTGCTAGCCCTGTTGTATGAATAAATTGTTCATGAATCTTGTTAAGTAATTATAATAATAATTAATGAAAATAAATTATCCATTGTAAGTACTGAATATGAGTTTGATTTGCTTTTTTTCTTGATTAAATTTGGGATTTCCTTTCCACCAAGAAAATAATTTCTTTTTTGTTCCTTTATCACGATTATAAGAATGATCTAACAAGATTACATGATTTGAAATAACCAGGGAGTAATACTGTCAATGAATAAGTTTACTGCTATAATGTTTGTTGCATGTGCATCATAATCATGCTTTAATATGGTACTTATAATTTTTTATGTTATTTATTTTAGGCTATGGTTGAATTGTATACCTGTATTTAAATTTTATATGTAAGTATTTGCCAATTTTCATTCAAGTTTTATTTTTTTACTCATACATTATGCCAATTTAACAACTTCGAAATTTTATGTAATGTGAAACATTTGTAATATTTGTAGCATAATTAGCCTTACACATATTTTTGCAGTGTCTTTATAACTACTTATATTTCCTAGATAGATACGTATTTGAGAGAGAAAAAGCATGGTATGAAAATAAATCAGGGTTCGTACAGTCCTTAAAAGTTCTTAGGAACTTCTTATTTTCCATTTCAGTTTTTAAGGGTCCTTAAAATAAATTTTGAGTACTTATTTTTGCATTCATGGTCTTTAAATTTTTTCACTAGCTGTCTGGTTATTACAAAGTTTTTCATTTTCCTTTTGAGATAGGATTTTTTCATTAGTTGCAGAGTTCAGCTGAAGAAATACTTTCACTTTTCCTCTTCACCAGATCAATGCCAACCATGCTGTTATCTGATCAGTTGCAGCTTCCACCTGGGGCTGTGAGAGGAGCGTGGGAGGCTCGGAATTTGCTATGGATCCAAGTAGTCCCTCTGAATTTTCTTAACATGTTCCTGATGAGGAAAAAAATCGTAAGAAAGGGAAAGATAATATAACCCTACCAATTACCAGCCCCCTCCCCCTGTAACGTCCCGTGTTTTGTGCGGTTCCCACGAATCTGCGACGAGCCTTCCACAGCTGCAAGATTTAAAAAACGCATGCCATGCGTACCCCTGCATTCTAAAATTCTGTGGGAGGGCTATCACATACGATTTCACCGCCGACGTCAACATTCCTTGGTTTTGCTTGTAAACTCCTTGTCTTCATCTTAGCCGGCAAAAATCTGGAATTGGCCGCCCTTCCTCTCATAAAGATGTCTATCAGGGTCGTCAGTCAGAACAAGCTGACGTTATAGAAGCGATATGTTCCCATAAAAACGCCATCGAGTCCAAGGCTGTCATCGAGAACGGAATTCCTCGTTCCCCCTCGGAAAATCCAGCAAATTCTGAGAAGACGCCACGCCACCCGGGTAGACCTGAAGCGAGATATAGTCAGAGTGTGTTTTTGAGAGAGATTGTCATGTAACATCGATTTGAGCAGACGTGTTTTTTAGGAGCTCTTGTTGAGACCATGGGTCTGGGAGCGTACGCTGTGAATCTGCACTTAAATTAATTAATTATGCTGTACCCTTTTAATGTTAATTTTTTTGTAAATAAATTGCATTGTTAAGTTTCTGTTTGTAGAAAGGGAAAAGAAAGGCATCACGATAGGTTGTTGCCTTAACAACCTATCGTGATGCCACACCCCCAGTTACTTCTGTAGTAGTTAGTTACCAGAGCTGGATAAATTTAATAGCTGCAGAAGGAGGAAGGCAGGTGGGATTGACCATTAAAAATTTAATGACCCTGGTGTTATGGTTTAGAATTTTCAATGAGATATAAATAAAGCTTCTGTTTTTACTCTTCTGTACTTTTACATTTTGTTTTAAAGCAGTATTGGTTTTATTTCCCTTTTCAGAGAAAAACTAACATTCCAAGTCAATACGATGCAGCGTCCAAATGCCTTTGATCCCTGCCTTTAAAAAATTATTGTATTAAATGGGGAGTGAAGGCATTTTTAATACTCTGAGAATTTGAGTTTATAGAATTATTTCTCTTTCTTTAATGCCATATATCCAATAAAGGCATTATAATACTCTTTAGTGCTTATCACAGACAATCATTAAGAATGTTAAGAAATGATAGATAAATATTTTTGAGATTTAGTGTGTGTGTATGGGGGATGTGACTGCCTTACTCGTTTCCAGCTAATTTATTGTTCAGATATAGGTTTGAAATATGAAGACTGTTTTCATTAAGTAATTTTCCTCCCAATACCGTTTGAAAGAAAATAAAACTTTGAATATTCACTGGTGTGGTACTGAACTCTGTGATGTTACTTGTGTGAAAATTTACTTGTGTACCATTGCAAACGTCGGATTACGAAACGAACCAAAAGCGAACCCGTAGAAGTGAAGAGGGTTCAACACTGTCGCAGCCGACAGCACCCGCATACCTGGATTCGTGGATAAGTGAGTGAGTCGTCAGTACAGGAGAGAAGCCTTTAATATTTATATTTTGAGGGATCCGTTAAATAATATCCAAATAAGATGTGGACTATCAAAGGACTTAAAAAAGAAGATATAAAAGTAGTTGCCGGGGAATGTGGAGCAGAAGTAACTCCGAATTTAACGATTACGGAACTGAAAAACTTAATTTTAGACTCTGAAGAATATAAGAATGATCCAGAATTTGTTAAACAGAGCCTAATTTCCGCGGTAGATGATAGAAAAAAACACGAGGAACGACAACATGAATTAGAAATGATAAGGGACCAGAACGCGAACATAGACACAGCGAATACGCAAGACGATAACGAGGATAGATATCTAGTAAATACTATTAAAAGTGTAAAAGCATTGACCATTCCCTGTCCTAATAAGCCTGAGTTGTGGAATCTATTTTTCGCCTCACTAGAACGTGCTTTTTCAACAAAAAAGTAGCTAAAGAACATAAAGCAGAAGTTCTAGTAAATCTATTGGGTGAGAAAGCAGCAAACATCTAATTTACATTGATGACAAAGAAATTAAAGATTATGAAGCGTTAAAGGCAATAGTGTTACGAGATTTCGAACCAACTGCACAAGTTTGTTTGGAAAATTTTAGACGGGCGAAACGGTCGTCAATGGAGACCCATGTACAATTTGCGTCGCGACTCAGTACGACCTTTCAATACTATTTAAGTCTAAGAAACTGCAAAGATTACAAAAGCGTATGCGATTTGATGGTTGCGGATAAATTGTTTTCCACACTCGATCAAGAAACACAAACTCACATAGGTGTGCGACAAGGTAATGGGTGGTTTTCGCTGATTGATCTCGGAAGGGAATGTGATACGTTTTACGTAGCTCGAGGAAAAACGTTACATAAACAAGCCTATCCAGATTCAATTTACACGTGAAATAATACAGAACATGTCGGTACAACACCTGAGAAGGGGAAATACATACCACCTCATATGCGAAATAAAAATGTTAGAAAGGCTGAAACCTTTTAGAAATATAGAAGCAAAGATTGTTATGTGTGTGGCTCGAATACACATCTCGCACGTGATTGTGGGAAGAAACAACAAGATTCGGGAAGTTCGCATGAGGCCAGTACTGTACCAGATAAACATCGAAATAATAGCGACGAGCCATTAGCAGCAAAGGTGGAAGTGAAATATTTCCAAACAAAAATCCCGATTCAACCTTTGGAGTATGAAGACCTTCTGATCAATGAACACCAAATTAAAGCGAATTTGGATAGCGGATCACAAATTCCTCTCTTGCATCATACGTGTCGAATACTGAGCGAATGGAAGAATAGTTCTCACCTCAGCTTTTGGAGAGGAAGTCGAGGCAAAAATCTGAAAAGGTGCCAATTAGTCTACACATGAAAAAGCATGGGAATGGGATCTTTCATCCCATGGAAATATTAGTTGCCGTTACCGATAAATTGAACGTCGCATGTCTCCTACCCCCCAACATTTATCCGTTGCTTGTGAAAGCCGGCGAACACAGCTGGGGCGAAGATTATGAAACAAGAACTCCTCTTACTGAGGAACGGGCAGTGCCCTGCGAGAGGGAAATTAGCGACCCTTCACCCAGGGGGGAAAGGGGTCAACGGAATACGGAGGAGGAACCTCGCACTGTATGTTTTGAGGTAGAGTCAGATGATAATGACCAAGAAATTCTAAACTGCCTACGAGCGAGGGACGATAGAGAAACAAAAATGCCCGCCACAAAATCGACAAAACTGAGGCCCGTTGCACACACAGCGTTTTTATCTCTAGCGGAAATTTTCTATCGGACGTCGTTCCAACAGTAGACCACAGAAGTCAATTGGAGCTTGCACACACAGCGGAAAATGAAATTTTTCTTCGACGGTAGCCTGTGCAGCTGTCAAGTGCCACTGTATGCCGGCGGATTCGTTGACGCCAGATTGAAGTAGTTATCCATGTGACCCTATGCACGCTTACACACACAGCGGACTCTACCGTCGTAGGGTCTTTTGCGAGGGTGTGGTTGGGGGTTTGCTGGGGGGAAGGCGCGCTGGTTTTCTTGGAATCGTAAAGGGGATTCGAAAAGGAGGGCTCCTCCGATCCCGGCTGGGGGGAGGGGGGCGTTGATGCGACCCCTCTGGTTTCTTGGACACGTGCAGGATTTGAAAAGGAGGGGTGGGCCTTTTCCCCGGCGACGGAGGTTTTCGCCGTGTGTGCAGCTCTACTTTTAGAACGACGTCCGATGGAAAATCTCCGCCTACGCCGTGTGTGCAACGGGCCTTAGGCCCGTTGCACACACGGCGTAATTGAAACGACAGAAAGGGAATTTTGTGTCGATTGACGGACCCAATTTCCATCGAGATAGAATATTAGGAGAAACAGAGATGCAGCTGGTATTGCCTTACGATAGAAGAAGTAAAGTGTTGCATTTAGCACATAAATCAAGCATTGATGCTGAAAATGCTCAGCAGGCAATTTGCCAAGATGTGAAAGATAACAAATCAGTGTTTTCAGAAACGCTTTCTATTAAGCGTAAAGTAGAACCCAAAAGCAGGTCTTCTAAAAGGCAAAGAAATACCCGGGAAAAGCATGATTGTCTGGAAGAAAGAAGCATAAAGAAGGCTTGTGAAATCAGTTATCGTACTGAACATCCCAAAACGAAAACACAGTTATGAATTCTTTTAGGTTTGTGTAATTATTATAGGGATCGGCCATTTGCGAAACTGGCAAATGCAGATGTTGTGTCGTGTCTTCCAGTCGAGGACTAACTATCAGAAGTCACGAACTTTTATGATGGACTTAGTGTAGAACTTTTTAAATATCTTTTCTTTATATGTAGTGATTTAACAATATTTTTATTTCTTTCTTAGTTGCAGTATCTTAACGGGTATCGATATTATGTAGTTAAATCTATTATCGATATTATGTAGTTAAGTGGTAAATCTATTTTATGTGGTGTCCAGTATGGTAAGAAGCGCATTTCCTTTATTTCTAATTGATGTTATGTTATCTTTAATTATTTCATTATGAAGATGTGCATTTTGATATTAGTATTTCACTTTATTTTACCCGTGTATCATTAGCGATTAATAGTTTTGGAAATGTAGCTCCAAATAGTGGTAATTATGATTATGTTTAATGCTAGGAGTGTTTATTTTGTTTATTATTATTATTGAGATTTATGTCATTTGTAGTTATTGTTATTATTATTGTGAAATTTTGGTAAATCGAATATTGTGTTAAAGGCCGGCAGACAGGTAATTGTCAGATGTGTGTTTGCAGATGCATCTGCAACCACCATCTTGGGGGGAAGGTGTCGTGTCGCCGCGTCACCCCTTTTTGTCTTGTCCCTGCTACTCTCTTCTCAAGGAGGCAGGGGGGGGGGGTAGGGAAATGACCCCGGCTCGATAAGGGATTCGAGATTGTAGACGGTGCCAAAAGGCAGAGGGCAGAAGGCAGAGGGTGGTCAGATACTGCTTGTGCCCACGCGAGAGAAGGCGTGTGGTTTTTTAGTTTGCGGTTGTTGGCTTTAGAGAGAGTCGGGCAGACGAGTAAAGTGCGTGGGTGTATTGAGACCTAGAAGACGCACTAGGCCTTGTTAGATAGCAGTCAGAATCTAGATGATTGACCTAGTTAGATTTTTGTATATAATACTGTAAAATAAGTTTGTAGATAAATTAGTGTTGTGTTTGTGCTTGCAAAAGAAAATAAAACTTTGAATATTCACTGGTGTGGTACTGAACACTGTGACGTTACTTGTGTGAAAATTTACTTGTGTACCATTGCAAACGTCGAATTACGAAACGAACCAAAAGCGAACCCGTAGAAATGAAGAGGGTTTGACAATAATGTTAACAGTTTGCTTTATAAATTTTTAAAAATATGGTTGGAAGAGTGACCTAAAATTATTATCCCCCCTGTTCTTTACTTTCATATATCTGCTTTGCAAATAATGTGATGATAATGGGTGTAAAAAGTTCGATATTTTTATGATGATTTTTTTTATTTATAAATAAAATGTCTCAATGACGGGGTTGAAGTTAATAACGAAGAAGTAGGGTACTCGTGAGGATTTTTCCGAAATCTCAGCCTGATGACTGCGAAAGGATAAGGAGCCAGAAGAGGAATCTGCATGTTCCGTGCTTGACATAGGCGTTTAAAATGGAATCTATTTTAAACTTTATGTCTCGGGCAGTTTTGCAACGGTTAGTAAAGTAACCGTAGAGCTCTCAGTTTACTTACCAACTATGTCTATATTATGATTGATCTGTCCTCTGTTGATTTCTAGAAGGAAGTGTTATCTTGTTTCATTTAATTTTTATTCAAGTCTGCTAATACACCCAATTCTACTTTTACATAATTTTGATTGAATACAGTCTAGAAAAATTAATTTAGTTTCATTTTTACTTAATTTTTTTTCGATTAAACACGGATAAAATATGTAAGATCTTAATTCTAATATGTAAAGGCGTTATTAAACGTCTAAACTTAGGAAGTAAAACGTTATTGTCCGTTATTTTTAAGGTCCTTAAAAAATCCTTACTCTCCTTATTTTTGATTTCACAAAAAGAGTACAAACCCTGGAAATTCTGGGTAAATTGAATTTTGATTGGAAATTAGAAAATTTCAAAATAAATAGGAAATGTAAAGCCCAAATGTGCACTGTCACAGTTTGTAGAACATGGCTTCTGCAGTTGATGAAATGTAATAAAAAATGTGTGCTGTACAATTCGTGTGATGAGAAGGATTTTAAGAGACACGAATAGTGCATTTCTATTATTGTTAATTTAGTGTTGGATTCTGAATAATAAATACTTTAGAAAATTCTTGCGTTCTACTCACTAATTCTGTCATGACTTATTTATATTCTTAGTATTCTAAAAACATATTGCACATTTTTGTTTACCTCTTAATATCTATGTCGAACGCATGCCTGCTATACTGTTCTTCTGAAATAAACAAAAACAGTAAGGTAAGATTGTTTTGTAGCTCTTGACGAATTCTTCAGTATTTAAGTATTTTTATAATTGTAGTTTTAAATATTTTTAATACATATCAAAGCTAAATGAGTGTTTATACTGTACACTGGTGTGGAAAACAAAAGGCTGTATTTGTATTATGTACTTTTTTGGCTACTTTTATTTGGAGTATGTAGAATGACATTATGACTGTTTGTAACTATTATATTGTCACTCATAAAAACAATGTTAACTACTATAAAGAAAAATGTATTCATGTAGTTCTCAGATGATTCAGATTTGTCATTATCAGTATCACTTGCCAAAAGAAAGCAAAGTCCCGTTTGGATGTAATAAGTTATTTATATGGTGAATGTTTTCTGCAATTAGTTTTCTGTCATAGAAATAATTATATTTGCATTACTTAGTTAAGTAAATCCTGTTTTTAGTAATGTTTGTGATTTTTAGACTAATTTAATGTTGAACCGTTTCTAAAATGTCTAAAGGCTGTAAGTGTATTTGTTCAGTATATTCGATATTAGAAAAGCTACACACCTGATTAATTAGCATATGTTTTCAGCTTAGTTCTTACTTATATAAGGTAAGTAAATTATTAATTATAAGCTCTTTATTATGATTAGTTTGTCGCTCCTGTCTCATATCGTAATAAAATTATTATATTTGGCTCCATCATCTTAATTAAAATAACAATATGGTAATGCTGAGCCATTTTAGGCCAACATTCATTCATGTCCAGTTGTAACATTTCTTTGTCTACAATCCAAAATAGCTGTAATTATGAAGCATCTGCTAGTACATTTATCTGATTATAATCAGCAAAAGGAATGTTTGTTTGGAATTTTTTTTCTATTCCATCGTAATCGGTATCAGAAATCTGATTTTCACAAGTAGGGGTGATCTAATGGTTAACCTTAAATTTTTATGCATGGTTCATACGGTCCTTAAAAAACTCCTAAATTTTGGTTACTAAAATTTTATAGCAGTTTTAGGTATTTATAACAGGTCTTAATTTTTTTATGTAAAGAACTGCTCATGTATATACAAGATCAAATCTTAAATGATAGCTGGGAATTAACAGTGGTAATCTGTTTTACAAGTATTGATTTATGTTTTTTCTACAATTCAATTTACAAAAGAGTAAGGATTTCATGTTTTGATATGAATAAGGATGGATAGGAAGGTTAGCACATTGTTTGTGAGGATTTTCGTCACTGCCTGAGAAATTCCTCAGCATTGAATGACATTTCAAAGTATTTTTCATACATTCGTGCCCTATATTTAAACTAGTTAGAATAAAGTATTTCTATCTGATAAACATGGAAACATGTTTAAATAAAATATTTTATTTTGTATACTTACTATTTATGTTTCTAGTAAGAGATGAGCAATTAAACTTATTAATTGTAAAATTCTTCATTTAAACTCCTTTTTTTCTTGTTAGTATAAATGTTTCTTAAAAAAATGAGAAATATACTTAAAAAATTTTCTGAAAATAAGAAAAAAAAAAGAAATTTTTTTACACTTTAGGCTTTAAAAAATATTTTTAAAGTTTAACTTAAAAGTGAAATTTATAAAATTGAATTTTATATTCAAGTTCTACGATTCTCGTAAATAAAATAATAATAACTTTAAAACGTTTCGAAGAACTCGCACCGTTCGCGAAGAATGAAAAAATTTAAAAAAAAAACAACTCAATGTTATGCCACAATATGGCGTAAGCAGGAACATCGTTAATGATAAATTACACAGCGAGAAATATTCGCGAATATTCGTCAAATGTTACTCCCCATACCCTACGAATCTTATCTTTTCAGGGAGAGACGCATGCGCATCTTCTGTTTTATATGGTGCAGAAAACGATTAATTTTGCACAAAATATGACCCCTTAAGCTCACCTACTTCGATGAACGGTTTTTCGGATTCAGGAGTCCCTGCGCGTGCACAATTTCCCCCCATATTCTCGCATATTATAGAATTGAGACGCATGTGAATCAGCAATGCGCTGCGCAACGTGATGTCATTTGAGCGTATCAACCTCTCTTCCAATCACAAGCGTTGTGTTTAATTTTCATTTTATATCACGTTGGAAACAGCGTGCTATTAATAGCGGTCGTGCGAAAGGAACAACTGATGTATTTTAAGAATTTTTACTTCGCTATCTTGACTTTCAGATATTTTATTATTCTTTTAAAACCGTTCGGAGTGTTTCATTTGACGAATAAAAATTAGCTTCGAAGGATGCGTTTCCTTTAGTTGTGCTTCCATTTGGAATATTTAGCGGTATATGAGAATAATCCCGCCGATTGTCCTGCGCTTGACTGTGAATGGTTCCCTTTTTAAGAAGACTGAGTGTTTATGATTTAAGGGAACCATATTGTGGACTTCTGAAAGTTTATTAAATATAAAAATCATTAGAAATTAGGTGCCTTTTGTGTTATCATGGACCGTTCTTACGCAAATCGGATTGCTTATAGGATTACATCTCATAAGCAGAAAAATGTGGTTCATTGGTTTCGAAAAGGTCTGCGTTTGCATGATCAGCCAGCTTTGAGAGAAGGTTTATCTGGCGCCACTACTTGGCGGTGTATATTTATTGTAGATTCTTGGTTTGCGGGATCATCTAACGTGGGAATCAACAAATGGCGGTAAATATTAATAAGAATTACGCCCACGTATTGACTACTGAACATTGTCCTCTAGTTAAGAAAATTCTAGAAACTCTCAAATGATGTATAAATATTTCTACCAAACGCATAGGCGTAGGGTCGGGGGAGGGACAGGGGGCACGTGCCCCCCAACTTAACTTGAAATAAATTAAAACGTTAATAGAAGTTCAGTTTAAATCGGGAAATTGTAGAAAACTTTTAAGAAAGTTGGTTTTCCCCCGCTTTTTCAAACTGTGAAACTGAAGATTCTGATTATGTCTTTAGACTTAAAATAGATTTTAACAATGATATGATTCATATAAAAAATTCGATGCTATATTTTTTTCTCATTTTATTTATATTATATTTATTTTTCTCATTGTATAACTTTTGAATACAACTCAAACATCTATTCTATTGTAATTCAGTTTTGAAAAAATCACAATATTTCATATTTTAAGGACCGTCTGGAAGTCAATGCGCTGAGGAGGGTCTTAACTGAATTTAATTCATTCACCCCCCCCCCCCCCCCCCAAAAAAAAAAAGAAAAAAAAAAAAAGAAAAGTTAGAAGCACACTACGCCTATGACCAAACGCATTATTCTTTTCAATAACGCAATCATATTTAAACCTTATAATTTAAGAGGGATTATAAATTAATTGAAATTGTGCTTACTATTTATTCTGAGGTCAGCAACATAATTATAAAATAAAAAGTCATAATTTTCACTTTTTCAAATAAATGGTATTATATAGTGAAAAAATTGTCATCAATGAGATTTTTTTTAAATTACTAGGAATTAATGATCAAAAACTTTTTAAAAGTTTATTTTACATAATTCTTGTTTGCTTGAGCTCAAAAGTGCAGAACTATTGTATTTTATATATTCCCACGTGCAACAGTTTCAAATATTCTTGATGTTCACGTACATACTTCACCTGCTTTTAAAAGTGAGCGCCAAGTGTATTTACTTCATTAGGTCAAATAGCTTCCATTTTATGCATTAAAAAATGCTACATGGCTAAATTTTATATTGTATAAATACAGCCATCAAAAGATTAATAATATTTTTTCAAATCAAATATTATATTTACACTGAAGAGCCAGAAAAACTGGTGCACCTGCCTAATATCATGTAGGGCCCACACGAGCACGCTGAAGTGCTGCAACACGACGTGACATGGACTCGACTAATGCCTGTAGGTATTCCGGAGGAAATTCACACCATGAATCCTGTAGGGCGGTCCACAAATCCAAGTGTCGCACGTCTATCTCGTTTAAGGATTCTCGTCAGGCGTCGACGGTCCCGCTCTTTCAAGGTCTTTTTCCGGCCGCACCGCTGTCGGAGATTTGATGTTTTATCGAATACCTGATATTCACGGTACACTCGTGAAATGGTCGTGTGCGAAAACCCAAACAGCATCGCTACCTCGGAGATGCTATGTCCCATCTCTCGTGAGCCGACTATACCCCACGTTCAAAGTCACATAAATCGTGATAACCTGTGATTGTAGCTGCAGGAACCGATCTAACAGCTTCGCCAGACAACTGTTGTCTTATATAGGCACTGCCGACCACATCAAGTTACGCTGATTGGTTGCATATCTCCGTTGTTTGCATACGCACGCCTGTACCAGTTTTTTGCGCTCTTCAGTATATATATGTTTTGAGATCTCCTTTAAGTGTGTGTAATAACAGTAAGCATTTGCAATTATACTAACTGTAAATAACTTTAACTGTTTATTGTATTTAATAGCGTTTCATTGCTTAAATAAATTAAAATAATATAAAGTATATGAAAAGTATGGTTTGAAGCATGTTTCTTAGAAAATTAGTGGTCCTATATGTGTGCATTCATACCAAGCATTTTTGTGTAGTACTATGCCTTATTGCCCATGTTTTTTTCTTTTTAAAGATTTTTTGCAAACACAAGAAATATGAAGTATTTATTTAATGCCTTTAGTCAGCTTGAACTGCAGATTCAATCTTTCAACCAAATGCTCTCTATGACATGACACTGACCTCCTTGAAGCTGTAGTGCCTTTTTTAATAAATACTTTGCCCTCAGTTATGTGAGATAGAACATAAATATTTACTTAATTTTTATTTGCATGTCATTGCTTGAATATGAGTTTTAAGTTTCAAATGATGACAATTATGATAATAATTTTTATTATCATCCGTATAGTTTGTAATCATAGACATTCTATAATTTAAATTTAAAGAAAAAACTTCTAATCCTCTTAGGTTCCTGTTGCAATGTCTGGAGAACTTAGACAACAACCTTCGAAAACTGAATTCTCGTCTGTTTGTTATTCGTGGTCAACCAGCTGATGTTTTTCCAAGATTATTCAAGGTAACTCCTAAATTATTTATCCATTGTGACTAAATAATTCCACAATGAAAAATGACTGAATAATGACTGAATAATGTCATTCGTGGTCAACCAGCTGATGTTTTTCCAAGATTATTCAAAGTAACTCCTAAATTATTTATCCATTGTGACTGAATAATTCCACAATTAATTAAATTCCTGTGACTCCTAAATTATTTATCCATTTGTAGCTTTTTATCCATTGTCAAGGTCATAAAAAGCCACAGGATTCGATGGTTGGGTCATTTATACAGGACTGAAGACACAAATCCAATAATAAAGCTCACATTTACCAAACCTATGGGAGCTAGAAAGCGAGGATGGCCACCAAGTAGGTGGCTTGATGCCGTTGAGAATGATATAAAAACTATATATAGGGGAGACTGGAGGAGTATTGCCTTAGATAGGTCCAGATGGCGTAAACTTATTGGGACGGCCTTGGCCAGCAGTAGACTGTAGTGCCCTAGAAGAAGAAGAAGAAGAATTCCTAAATTAAACTAGACATTTTGATTGGTAAATAAATATTTAAAAAACAAGTACTCTTTTGCAAGATTTTTAATTGTAATATTTAGCCTTCGGTCTGTCCCATGTGAGAGAGTATCGCACTGAAGGATGGAAGTATATAAAATTCCCTTTTCTTGATAAGAATTCAAAGAAAATTTGCTATAAATAGGCAAGTTTCTTAATTTACAATCATTCATCTCTTGAAATAAAATTCTTATACAATTAATTTCTTCCATGATTAAAGTGAAAAGTGCTTTGATTGAAATTCATTTTGTCTCTATAAAAAGAAATCTTGACCTTTCATAAATTAAAAAAAGCTCTAGCTGAACTTCTCTGTTATGTAAGATTGATTTTTGTTTATACTATCCTCCATTGCTTCAATATTTTATTTGATTTGCTTCTAGATAATTGATATTGAATAAATTTTATAAATGAGTTTTCACATCCATAGAAAAAAAACCCGTTTTGTTTAGATTATTCATTATTTTCATTTATGAATATGCACTAAAAATTTGATATTGTGATATCCTTGACCATTTCTTAATTATTTTTTGTGTTGTCTCACAAAATATATAAACACTTTTTTTATTATGAAAAGTTTCCTTTCATGTCCTTTAAGTTGTACCGTAATGTAAATTTCAACAATTTGAAAAAAAAAGCATATTCATATGATATTACAATATGTCATGAATTAATACCTTATGTTGTTTTCTAGAACTTCATGTGAATCCTTCTTTTCTAATTTATAGCTATGGAAAATCACACATCTTACATTCGAGAAGGATCCAGAACCATACGGTCGAATAAGGGATCTCAATATCAGAACCATGGCACAAGAAAATGGTATTACAGTCATAAGTCGCACATCACATACTTTGTATAGTCTTGGCAAGTAAGTCACTTGAGGGACATTTACTGAGAAATGCCTACAATATGTATTTTATTATTTTGAAAAGCTGTGCCTGAATATTTCAGCGAGTAATGTTTAAGTTGGTTGAAGCCTTTTAGAATTCATCAGGATGTGCTTTAGTTATATTTGCTATTATGTTACAGTAAGAGTGTTTAGGTTGGAGGTATATATGATAACTTTATTAGTTTTTTTGGATCTTTTAAGCCTTCAACCTCTGTATGATTTTTTCTCTATTTCTAGAATCATTGATAAAAATGGTGGAAAATCACCACTAACATACAAGCAATTTCAAAATATTTTGGTAAGTATGGAACCTCCTCCTGCTCCAGAGCCTCGATTAACTGCTGAAGAAGTTGGGAACTGTTATACACCACTCTCTGAAGACCACGATAATAAATATGGGGTACCAACACTCGAAGAACTGGGTATGTGAAAATTTTTTAAAATATATTAGTATGCATAAGTGATTCCTTATGACTGTTTTACTTTATGTATTAAAAATGGTCACTGACTGTACATGGATTGAAACTTTTTTTCAATTTCGTTTAGAATATTTTTTGCTGTTAAAGCACATTCTTTTTATTTTATCCTATAGGATAGTTTAACAACACTATTTTAAAACCAGTAACATATAATACTAAAATGGAAATTAAGTAAATAGGATGGATCAGCTAAACAAATTTCTTAATTCTCACTTTGCTTTTATATAGAATTGTTAAATTATTCTCAGTCAATTATGCATTTTGTTGACAAGTGATGTTGATGATTTTATGCAAGTGATGTTGTCAAACATGTATTACTTAAAAAGAATTTAAACACTTAAAATATTCCTATAATCTTCAAACTTTAGATAATTCGTTGCAGAAAACTTTTTTTTCTTTTTAAAGATAGAAGAGACACAAAATCTCTTATAATTATTGATACTAACTGAATTGGGTTTAAAATAAAAATGCCTTCAAAACTGCATGACAAGAATTCAAAGTTTTTTAAAAATCAAAGTTCTGCTGTAAGACAAATTTTTGGCAAGTGCTATAGACAATTTTTCTGGCATTCTTGCTATAGCTTATTATTATCATTCTGTTACATTTTGAGGGAGTAATGAGCCAGATTTAAAAGAATAAACCCAGGAAAATATATCTCATTATGATGAGGTTGCTCCAAGTCAATTTTACATAACATGAGAAATGAAAACATTGATGTTAGAGTGAAAGGATATATGTAGTTTTCATAAAGAGACAGCTATTTCCTATAACTTATGAAGAAACTCTCATGAGGGAAAAAGATTTTCTTGTTAAATTAAACCATATTTCAGATTTTACAATGTTTATACATTAAAAACCCAAATTGACAATCATATAGTTGTTTCTTTTGAATATGAATAAACATGGAAATGAATTATTTATTTAATTAAAAAAAGGTAGAATAATAGTTACAGGATTCCTATAGTCTTCAAAATTTAGACAATTGTTGCAAAAACATTAAAAAAATGATAGAATTATTAATTATAAGAGATTGTGTGTCCTTCTGTTGGGGCTTTTAGTAATGTATTTGATAAAACTAACTTTTGCATAATATTTAACCTTCTCGACATGTTGTTGTTGTTGCACATCCCCAAAGACTAGCTAGGCTACATCAGGTCCATGACATTGTATACCCTAAGGAAATCCAGAACCATCAATGGATTGGCAGGTAGATCCCGCATGGAAAGCCCCAGGCAAGCAAGAATATGCTCAGAGGAATCCCGCTCAATAGACTTCAAAACACTTAAAACCCTCAGAATATGTCAAAGATCTAAGATGCCCGCTGAAAAATCGGGTAAGAACGGTTTGATCTTGCCTGTTACAACCAAGTGCCAGAGAGCAACCCGGTCGATTACTCTGATACCAGTGATGCGCCGGTGGAACGAGCCAAGTGGTTTTAATTTTGCATTTAGTTCTGGAAAAAAAGCTCCATATATAAGGCCATATAATAGGTGAGAGGCGCAGAAGGCATCGAAGCTTCACTAGTACCCGCTTTCGACAGGGAGTCTGCGATCTCATTGCCCTCGATGTCAACATGAGAAGGAACCCACTGAAGGTGGATCCGATGTGACAAGGACAGACGTTTCAGCTTTTTAATAATAGTCACTCCTATATTATCCCTTACTCTGTGCCAGCTGGCCAAGTGTTGGATAGAAATTCTGCCATCCGACAGGATCCAGATATCATTTCTTTGAGTGAGTGATGCAATAAAATCAAGGTCTTCGTTTACAGCTATTAGTTTACTACGAAAAACAGAGCAGAAGTCGGAAATCCTCATCTGAATATTTACCTCTTGATTTTGTGATTTGATGTAAATTCCACTGCCAGTAGAATCTTTATCATTTCTACTACCGTCCGTATACAAGCATATGTCCGTATATACGAATATGTCGCCCTTCTCAGCATGCGTATTTTGACTATTTAAAATTGAGATCACTTGTGCTTATATTTAATTTTTAATTTATAGTTAACAAAACATGTGTTAATCATAATAACCATTCTCATATTATAATAACCAGCTAATTTGGTTATGCATTATGTAAAAATTATGCACCTAATTCTGTTTTTGCACGAACTTTTTTTACACAAATTTGATTTAACACGAATTAAAAATAAATTTTCATTCTCTTTTTACACGAGTCATTTTCATTTAACACGAGTGGTCCAATCCAATTTCTCATTTTTTTGGCATAAATTCTAAAAAAAAAAATATTTGTGGCGTATTAATTTTGGCGATAGTGTATCCAGTTCTGTTTTGATTCAAGGATTCGGTCCGCAAAAACATTTTCTTCTTTCATTCTATCACACATGAAGCTACCATAAGAACAATTAATAAAAATGAAGCTGCAATTAGGAAGTCGGTATGTTCTGGAATCAAAGTAAGCTTGAATTCATCATATACAAGAGATATCGTGAAGGAAAAGATGGAAAAGTGGTAATATGGATAGAAGATAAGTCACAAAAAAGTGTACCAGTAGATGGAAATGCCATCAAGCAAACAGCAGTAAGAATTTATAGACAGATTAAAGAAAAGGAGCCAAGCACTACATCTCAGTTAAACAGAAAGTATGAATTTTCTGCAAGTACAGGTTTGATGACGGGGTTTCTTAAAAGGCATGCTCTTTATAATATAAAAATTAAAGGTGCAACTGCATCTGAAGATGAATCGGCTGCAAAAGTATTCCCGCAGGAACTTGCTAAAATTATTAAAGATGGAGGATACACTCCTGATCAAGTGTGGAATGCAGATGAAAGTGGTCTCTTCTGGAAGCGATTGCAGAACAGAACGTACGTAGCCAAATCGCAGAAAACTGCTGGTAGTTTTAAGGTAGCTAAGGATCGCGTGATCTTATTATTTTGCTCCAACGCTTCAGAAGATCATATGTTGAAACTACTGCTGGTAAATAGAGCCCTAAACCCACCTTCAGTGAAAGGTGTAGATATCAATAAACTGACTGTTCATTGGATGGCAAACAAGAAGGTCTCGGTGACCACTGCTATCTTTATAGAATGGTTCAGCAAATGTTTCGCCCAGAAGTCAAACGTTACATGAATGATAAAAGTCTCGAATTTAAAGTTCTTCTGATTCTTGACAATGCACCTGGCCATCCTGTCTTGGAACACCCAAACGTACAAATTTTATTTCTGCCACCTAATACTACATGTTTGATACAACCGCTAGACCAAGGTATAATTGCAACATTTAAAACATTCTACGTAAAACGAACATTCCAACACGTTTTGGACAAACTGAATGATGAAACACTAACAGTCATTTATGTGTGGAAGAAATTCTCAATTATGGATTGTATCAATCAAGTTGGATTTGCGTTAACTGAATTAAAACCAGCAACTTTGAATGCGTGTTGAAAAGCGGTTCAGCCAGAATGTGTAAAAAGCAAAGATCCCATCATCCCGAATACGATTAAATTTCCCAACATCATTTCAATGACACACACAATTGGTGGAGAAGGATGCGATGATCTATCGTTTGAAGATATTGATGAATTATTAGTCGATAAAGCCTTAAGCGAAGATGAAATATTAGAGGTTGTCCTTAAGAATCCGAATCCCACAGAACGTAATGATAATGAAGAAAATTATTCTGCTCTAAACGCAGATTTAATAAAAGAAGGTCTGGAACTGGCCAAAAAATTGGGTAATATTTTTGTCAAACATGACCCTAATGAGGAACGCTCTGGGAAGTTTCAAAGTGAACTGAAGTTGTTGACAGCCTCTTACAGAGAATTATATAACGGCCTGACCAAAACACGAACACAACGGTTAATAACTGAATTCGTTCGTAAAATCGGTGAATCATCAGCACCAGAGGAGACTTGCTGATTTTGCTCAAGAGATCACAGAGAGAATTTCATTAAAAGAGGAACAAGACGATGCCCAGAACATTTCTAGTGATAGCAGTGATATTCCAGTCGTACGCAAACTTATGCACCGTTTATTGTCAGAAAGTGAAAATGAATAACAAAAATTTTTGTGTAAAACAATTTTTTTTGTTCATGAAGAATTTTTTTTCTTTTCATTACATGTTATTGCATGTGTATTTTGTTAGAATAAAATAATAAGTTTGAAACGAATATTTTCATATTTTTTTTAAAAATTATTTTTACTGATTTTTTTATATCTGGAACCAATCTTCTCTTCTTTCATAGATACAATGTCTTTTTTTACACGAATTTTTTTACACGTATTCCTCAGGAACGAATCTATCGTGTAAAAACAGAATTAGGTGTAAATGTTTAATTTGATAAATAAATTATGATACGATTATTTTTATTGCTTTGGGGAGATATTTAAGCTTTATTTAAGATTAAGCTATATTTAAGACTTACTTTTGATGTATGAGTTGATTTCTATTAGTTTTGTCTTCAATATAAAATTTTTCAAACATATTTATCTATCTCACTATATCACTTTTGATATGGTAATTTATTGTATGCTCTTAATCCATATTGAAAAATTAGAAAAGAGTAAATAAAAATCAAAATGTTTAATTATTATTATTATTAAAATTATAAGCTTTGATGTGCAGAAATTAAAGCCACCTGTTTGGATTGGAGGAGAGACAGAAGCCCTTGCAAGTTTAGAGAGACACCTGCAGAGAAAAGTCAGTGCAATATTTTAATTTGAAATCAATTAAAAATTGTTGTATGATACAAAAATGTGTAATCTATGCTTATTGTATGATTTGAAATCATATATATAAATAAATATAAAGAGTAAGGGAGTATTCTCTCTCACTCTCTCTTCTCAATTAATAATTTTGACAAACTAAAACAGTTAAAATAAGTTGTATAACAGAAGCATAAATTACATCACATCTGATGATATAGTTTAATACATGCTTAATTAAAAATTTTGTGTTAACCTTTTCCTTACGGGGTGGGATAGAATGTATCCCAAGAATACGGGCCCAAGATGGATGAATACACACACAAACACATATATATATATGTGTGTGTATGTGCGTGCGTGCGTGTGCGTGTGTGTATGTATGTATGTATGTATGTATGTATGTTCTTACAAAAGGGATATGAAATTTCCGTTCTAAAGAGGGAATCTGAAAAATGGGCCCCGTAAGCTAAAGGTTAAACAATTATATCTCTCTCTATAGTAAGAAGAGATACATGCATTAAATTATCTGTTTAATGATGATGTAATTTATGCTACTGTTAGGTAATTCTTTTCATTTAACTGTTTTTGTTTATGAAAATTGCTAATTTTTACTACTAATTGAAATTTTTTTAATTCCCAATTAAACAGAAGTTAAATCTAATATATAAAAATGAATGTTTGTATCTCTGTAATTGTATAGAAATCCACAGTTTAGGAGCAACGATCGTGAAATTTTAAATACAGGCGTCTTTAAAAACAGCCGAGGGTCTGAAGAACTTCAAAAATCGAAATTAATTACCGTTGATTTTTAATTAATAAAAAACCACAATTTTGAAACTAAATGTAAGCTGTTACACTTTGTGGCATCATCCCTCTGAATATGGCGTCCACGTTAGGGTTAGCTGACAGCGAGCGAAAAGATAAAAATAAATAAAATCAAAAAGTTTCAAGTTATATATTAAACCAGAATAATAAATGAAAATAATAATCTTTCAAGTCAGATTTTATACTTTAAGACATTTCGATTAACGATCATCGTTTATTTTCGCCGTGTTATTTTGTAAACAAACGTTCTCTGTTGCCATTTTCATTTCAGACATTTCTTATTGAAACGATGTAATGCGTAGTAAATGCGTTAAATATTTCTTATCTAAAATTTATATTTTAAAACATTTCAGTGAAATTAACATCGTCTTCAGATTATAAACAGACGTTATTTGTTGCTATTTTCATTTTAGAAATTTCTTATTAAAATGATGGAATTCTCCGATATATTTCCATAGTGGAGATTTAGACACATTATATAATTTAAAAAAAAACCTTTTGTGTAATTTATATATTTGTGTGTGTTTAATTATTTCAAGTGACTCTAAAGTGGGCGTGGCATTTTTTCCACTAGCGTGAAAAATCAGAATAATATTGAATTATTTAATTTTTTTTTTGCTCATCAGACGACAGTAGCAGCGAGTGGCAGTAGTTACACAAGTTTGAATTTGAAACATTGTTTTGTTGTTTCCTAAAAGAAGCAATAATCCGTTACTGTATTTTATATTGTTCTTAATTTTATAATTCACGATGTACTTTTAAAAGCAGAAAAATTAGTATATCTTAACTAAAAAGAATCAGTCTAAACTTAAGCACAGTTTTGCGATTTATTTACGGTTAACTATGTTTGTGTTTAGCTATTCCATTTGTTTGTTTTAAAAAATGATTTTTTAAAGGTTTTTTTTGGTGCTTTATGGTAAAATAGCACTTAAAAATTAAAAAAAAGAAACAAAAACTTAACTGTAAATAGCATACTTTTTCTATAAATTGGTCAATTTGAAGTAATTTTTATTGAAATTTAGCTAAAATGCCTATAACTGCATAAAAATCTTAATGCTACTATTTTAATTTCCCAAGCACAATTCTAAAAATGTTATAAAATACGCAGCCCTACTTTCCGATTTAGTACAAGAATTTAAAATTGATTTCAGGACTTCGGGGAAAATAAACAATTTTTGTTTTTGCATGTTTTCTATTCTATTTACAGTCGATATAGATATAATGCTAGCAAATTGTCAAATGGAATGCATAGAGTTGCAATCTGACATTTAACTTAAAGAGAAATTCAATCGAGTCTCTTTGTTGTACTCATAAATCATACCTGCCCAGATATAAATATCCTTCACTGCATAGTCAAGCGTTATTCTGGTCATCAACGTTTGGAAGCACGTACATCTGAGAACAACTATTTTCAAGAGTTTCAACTATTTTGAAGCACACTAAGAGTCAAATTCGAACCAAAATTTATTCGTTGTTTTTTAGTATTGATGTGTATGACATTTCCCATCCCTTTTTTATACTATGTTTAATTTTTCATGCAGAGTTCACAAGGCAAAAGACAATTTGACAATTTTACTTTTCAGCTTTTAGTGATGAAAGGCTGAATCTATCTAAATTCTGAGATGTGTATAACATTTCACATGTTTTTTTCCTATGCTATTTATACTGTGTTTAGTTTTTAAGTTGACTTTGGTTAACAAACATTCATATTGAACCCCGAATCAAGAAACGAGAAACATAGTTTATGAAGGTACTTCAGATGATATTTGGATCAGTTTAATTGAACAGAGATTTATATGGAGTTTAATAAGGACAGAATGTTTCTATTATTGCTACAGAATCTTGCATTTATGGTGCGTGTAGCCCAAACTGCAGATTTCTGTTAATTTTTTCATCAGTCAGTGCCTTTAACAAATACTTTAATACTTTATTTATATATTTTTTTGGCTACAGAATCCTGCATTTATGGAGGTATTTATATGGACAATTAGACATTTTTACTTTTAAGCTTTTAGTGATTTATTATAAATGTATATATTTCATGATATTTATACTGTTATTAAATCTATGTTATTTATACTGTGTTTAGTTTTTAAATTACTTTTTGTTAACAAACATTAGACAATTTGACAATTTTAATTTAAACTTGAAAAATGAAAGGCTGAATCTACTAAAATTCTGAGATGTGTATAACATTTCACATGTTTTTTTTTAAATGCTATTTATGCTGTGTTTACTTTTTTAATCAATTTTGTTTCACAAACATTCGACAAAATGACATTTTTACTTTTCAGCTTTACTTTTTAAAACTCTTAACTTTCCAAGAGACAATTTGACATTTTTTCCTTTTCAGCTTTTAATGGTTTATTATAAATGTATATATTTTATGTTTTACTTTTCAGCTTCTTTTGCTCCAAAGATGAAAGGTTAAATCTAGATGAATTCTGAGGAGTTAATTATAAATTTATATATTTTTATATTGGATTTTTTAAAAATTATTTGGGTGTATAACATTTCACATGCTTATTTTTCTATGTTATTTATACTGTGTTTAGTCTTTAAATTGATTTTGGTTAACAAACATTCGACAAATTGACATTTTTACTTTTCAGCTTTACTTTCCAAAAGACAATTTGACATTTTTCCTTTTCAGCTTTTAGTGGTTTATTATAAATGTATGTATATTTTATGTTTTACTTATCAGCTTCTTTTGCTCCAAACATAGAAGGTTAAATCTTGCTAAATTGTTTAGATTTTAAATTGATTTTGGATAACAAACATTCCACAATTTGACATTTTTACTTTACAGCTTTTAGTGGTACAATGATGAAAGACTGCATCTAACCAAAATACTGAGATATGTATAACATTTCACATGCTTTTTTTTGGCTATGTAATTTATACTGTGTTAAGTTTTTAAATTGATTTTGGTTAACAAACATTCCACAATTTGACATTTTTACTTTACAGCTTTTAGTGGTACAATGATGAAAGACTGCATCTACCAAAATACTGAGATATGTATAACATTTCACATGCTTTTTTTTGGTTATGTAATTTATACTGTGTTAAGTTTTTAAATTGATTTTGGTTAACAAACATTCCACAATTTGACATTTTTACTTTATAGCTTTTAGTGGTACAATGATGAAAGACTGCATCTACCAAAATACTGAGATATGTATAACATTTCACATGCTTTTTTTTGGCTAATTTATACTGTGTTAATTTTTTAAATTGATTTTGGTTAACAAACCTTCTTAAAATTCCGGGCAACGCCGGGTACTTCAGCTAGTGTTTTTATATGTTTTAAAACTTAGAATTTTAATCTACAAAATTAGAATTACTGTAATTCTTTTCATGATCCAAGCAATATAGTGATAATTTATTGAAATCAGTAAAATAATTTTCATACATCTATATACAAGGTTATATAAAATATTCGGCTGTGGTACTAAAACGGGATGGGTCTGCCAAAAAGGAGGATATTGTACTGCCGAAACCTCCCAGATTATGCCAACCGAAATTACTCCTCTCGAGGAGTGTTTGCGTCTTTGGGAGGGTGTTGCGGGAGGGTCATTCCCGCTTCTTAATAAATAATTCTATATACGGCTATTAGCTATTCATGCATAATTTGTGCATTTTAAAGAGTATTTTTCTGTTTTATACCTATATTTTTCAGAATAAAGAAAAGCTTTGAAGTGGGTGTGATGGATAATTAAATTAAAAGTCAATATAATTAATAAGTTAGTATTTTATAAAAGTTGGTATTTCTTGATAATTATATATTAAAAAAATAATAATTCTAATTTTCTGATACAATTATTAATTACATATTAATTTTTTTAGTCTGAAAAAAAGTTTTTCCCACAACTTAATAAATTATTTTATTGGCCTATTCAATCATTGTATGTATATATATATATATATATATATATATATATATATACCGGGTGTCCCAAAAATGACCGACGATTGGAAAAATCAATTAAAGAAAAACGAAAGGCAAAAGAAATGCACGGTTTGCTGCATTCTGCTTAGGTAACCAGGGAATTTATTCTCACCAATTTTCAAAATTAGTTACAAAGTTCGTCAACAGATGGCGCTGCTGACTGGAAAACTATAAAATAATGTTTTAAAAATAACCACTGTTTGCAGGAACAATGTGGCGCAGTCAGAGGACAAAATTCGCAGACGCCCGTGCAAACATTTCAGTTTGAATGTTCTGACAAGCAGCAGAGATGTATTACTCCAGTTCATCTACAGTTTGTGGATTGTGACGATACACCTGGTCTTTCAAATACCCCCAAAGAAAAAAAATCACATGGCGTCAAATCTGGCGAATAGGGAGGCCAATCCATGCCACTTTGCGTATGCTTCTCGTAGTCAAGGGTAATGACGCGATCACCGAAATGTTCGCTGTGAAAATCGAACACTGCAGCCGAACTGGAAGAATACATCTCTGCTGCTTGTCAAAACATTCAAACTGAAATGTTTGCACGGGCGTCTGCGAATTTTGTCCTCAGAATGCGCCACATTGTTGCTGCAAACGGTGGTTATTTTGAAAACATTCTTTTATAGTTTTCTCAGTCAGCAGCGCCATCTGTTCACGAACTTTGTAACTAATTTTGAAAATTGGTGAGAATAAATTCCCTGGTTACCTAAGCAGAATGCAGCAAACCGTACATTTCTATCGCCTTCCAGTTTTCTTTAATTGATTTTTCAAATCGTCGGTCATTTTTGGGACGGACACACACACACACACACACACACACACATATATATATATATATCCTTATAATAGTTGCCGTGTTCAGTAGTCGACTCTGTCCGTAACGCGTCCGGAGCGACCACCTCATATCCATCCATTTGGCATCCATTTTGTTTTATGAGTTAGGCTTAAAAGTTAAAAGTAAAGTTCAAAAAGATTATTTGCCAACTAAACTCAAATAATTGTTATTAAAACAACGTAATATCGACACAAATCAACTTTATTGCGATCAATTTTATTTCAAAATTATCTCTTCATTAGAGAATTATCTCTTTTCCGCCACCTTTCGCGTTATTATAGTGTTACTCAGAACTTGAAAATGTAAACACAAGTGAGTCATTCATTCACCGTGATTCGTTAATTTAAGAAAAATTGAATTAGAATTTTTTTCACAGTAAAACAGGTTTTCATTATTTTAACCATATATAATATATATATTTTAATATATACTATATATTTTTTAATACATAATATATAATATATATTACAATACAGTATTACAATTTAATATTACAATAATGTCGAATTTAGTTGCAAACTTGACGCATGCGCAGTGATATGTTCCAAACTGTACGTCACAAAAGTTGCTGTAATAGTAAGCTAGCCGGTTCAAAAGGCCAAATCTTCAGTATACAGATTTTTTGCATTTACAACACATGGAATTCTATATATTCCACATCTAATACGTGTTTGGTAACGATTCAATAAGTTTGTATGATTTTTAATCAGAATTTCTTTAGTTTATATATATTATTTTTGCTTAATATATATTTATACATATATTTATATATTTATACACACATATATATATATATATATATATATATATATATATATATATATATATATTTAACAATATATAATATATGTACATTAAATTGAAATACACATGCAAAAATTTTTTGCACATGAATAATTTGCATGATATTTTAATCTGATTTTCTTTATATATTTTATTTTTGCTTAATATATTTATACATAGCCTATTTATACATATATATAGTATAAGATATAATATATGTACATTAAATTGAAATACACATGCAAAAATTTTTTGCACGTGAATAATTTGCATGATATTTTAATCTGATTTTCTTTATATATTTTATTTTTGCTTAATATATTTATACATAGCCTATTTATACATATATATAGCATAATATACAATATATGTACATTAAATTGAAATACACGTGCAAAAATTTTTTGCACGTGAATAATTTGCATGATATTTTAATCTGATTTTCTTTATATATTTTATTTTTGCTTAATATATTTATACATAGCCTATTTATACATATATATATATCATAATATATAATATATGTACATTAAATTGAAATACACGTGCAAAAATTTTTTGCACGTGAATAATTTGCATGATATTTTAATCTGATTTTCTTTATATATTTTATTTTTGTTTAATATATTTATACATAGCCTATTTATACATATATATAGCATTATACATGATTATATAAAATATTTATATTACATTGAAATAGATTGAATTAGCAGTATTGTTTCTAAATATCTGGCTGCATTAGTTAGACTGTACAAGTCGGATTTTAAAATCAGCTGCAAGCATGCTTTTTTTTTCCAAGAACGTTTTTTTTAATTATAAACTTCAATATTTTTTAAAAAAAAACCTCACTGTAATAATTTTTAGTAAAGCATTCTATTGCGATGATAGTGTATCTTTTAAGGTGACTGCCTACGTTGAAAATGTCATTTTTTGACTATTTTGGTCAATTTTATTTTTTCCAGGAATCGTGCAATTCAATCTTTTCTCTTTTCAAAACCGTTTTGATTTTCATTCTACATCAATTAGAAGCAGAGTTATAGCTATTTTAAAAAATGTCTGCTACAAAATTGAAGTGGCAAACAACTTGAACTGAGTTTTTCTCAGAATTATGTT
The DNA here is from genome assembly GCA_907164885.2 of Dolomedes plantarius. NCBI lineage: Eukaryota > Metazoa > Arthropoda > Arachnida > Araneae > Dolomedidae > Dolomedes > Dolomedes plantarius. The sequence goes on from OU015492.1 coordinate 157,458,171, forward strand.
TTTAGCACAAATCTTTACCGTTATCATGATATTTCACACAATAATACATATAATTTGATAAAATTTTCGGGAAATGTTTTAGATGCTATTGTTAATGAAATGACGCTCAATAATTGATGCATAATAATAAATAGTTAAATAGTTTTTGTTTGCGCAGTAGCATACGCCGAAATTTTCAAAAGTGGGGGGGGGGGTGTTACTATGAAAAAGTAGTTTTGAGCAATCAGTGCAGAGCTTGCACCTATTGAAGTAATATGTGCAATCAGAAAAAATGGGGAGGGGGGTTAACCCCCATGAACCCCTCCCCTGCATACGCCACTGTGTTTGGGGCTGTTTTTATAAGGAGAGGAATGATGAATCGGGGGAAATTTTCATATTGCAACATTTTTGCATTTTAAAATTTCTCTTAGATTGTGGGTCATTTAAGATAACTGTCATATGTGTCGCATTTTAGCTAATTTTCATTGAAAATTACTTCAAATTGACCAATTTATAAAAATGTATGGTATTTACTGGCAAGTTTTTGTTTATTTTTTAATTTTCCAGTGCTATTTTACCATAAAAAACAAAAAAATCTTTAAAAAATGATTTTTTAAAAAAATTGGCTCCAAATGTAGGCAGTCACCTTAAAACAATAGTTCAGGTGATTATAAGGGGACATTTTATTATTTTGTTTTGTGCCACTTTCTCGAATTATATTACTTTATTTTTCAGATCTAATAAAAAAAGTATTAAAAAATTTCACCTTCAAATTAGAAAACAATTTAAAATTAACAAATCAGACAGCAAACATTCAAGTAAATTTAAATGTTCTAAATTGCAACACATCAGGTTGCAAAACAGTAATATTCTGTAAAAATTTCTTATATTTTAACAAGGTTATGAATCTTTTTTTTATTGGAACTGTTCAATTACTTACCATCAAGTTTTGACAGGTACTATCTACGGTATGTACTGTATAGTAGTGTGCTTTTCAGAGCGAATACCTAACATAACGGCAAAATTTTCTTAAATTTTTAAAAGTCTGTAAATTTTCCAATACCTTTCACGTTTTCATAGCGTTCCAATTAAATTAATAACAAGTATTCATTTTATATATTCGGAACTTGAAAATGTAAACATGAAGTTAGTCATTCATTCATCTTTTTTTTTTTAATATATATATATTTATATTTTAACCATACTAGCCGCTGCGTGACCAGCATGGTCACTTTTAGTTTTAAATTTCCTTTTGCAAAACAACGCAACTGAAAGTGACATATGTAAGGAATGTTATAATTACCTGTCATCATAAATATATGTTGTTAAGGGGTATTCTCTATTAAGCTGATTCTAAAACATCGTGATCAAAAAATGTGAATTTCCATTACCTTAGAACAGAGTTAAAGATAAGACTGAGAAAGCCCACATCAATGATTTTAAAAATTACATCCCTCTTTGTATGTACTATTTTTCAAAATTAAGATATCTATACTTTATCATTACAACAAATAAGAAATTGCAGGGGGAAAATTGAAATATAGTGTTGATTACATCACTCTCTGTATGAATTACTGTTAACAATTCAGATATCTACACTTAATCATATTAAATAATAAATTGCTGGGAAAATTTCTTCATTTATAAAATGGAGCAAAAATTCATTAATTTTTCAAAATTAAGATATCTACATTTTACCATTACAAGAAATAAGAAATTGTTGGGGGGAAATTTTAAATACAGTGTTGATTACATCACTCTCTGTATGTATTACTGTTCACAATTCAGATATCTACACTTAATCATATTAAATAATAAATTGTTGGGAAATTTTCCTCACTTATAAAATGGAGCAAAAATTCAGCAAGTACTAAAATATAGTGTGGATTTCAACTATGATATTCATAAAACTTCTTGATATACAGATTTGAGTATTTCAAAAGTAGGAGATACTAAAGCGACAGAATCAAAAGAATGGATTCTAGATAAACCTACATACAACTGTCCATGGTTAAACACTGGATTTGATAGGTCTAAACATGTATTGTCAAAAGATCAGCGGTTGTAACTTATGCCGCCACTACACACGCGCGGTTTTAAATTGCGGACAGCCGCTGTTTACATCCGGTAGTTGCAGCCGTTGCCATTCGAAGTGTAGAAATATCGTAGATTTTTGTGCCGCATACCTACGCGTTTTATATATAGGGATTATTTTAACCAGATATTACAATAATATCAAATTTTGTATTTTCGGAAAGTTGCAAACTCGGCGCATGGATAGTGATATGTTCAAAAGTGTCTGTACGGTAGCGTGCTTTTCAAAGCGAATACCTAATATAACCGCAAAATATTCTTACATTTTTTTGAAGTGTTTTATTGAATATCTCTAAATTACCAGCACACGTGGCTTTCATATGAATTTCTAATATTTTAATAAGGTTATGAACCCTTTTTTTATTGGAATGTTTACTTAATAACCGTCAAGTTTTGACGGGTACCATCTAGTATATATATATATATATATATATATATATATATATATATATATATATATATATATATATATATATATATATAACAGTTCCTTAACTGACTGACTCACTGACTGACATACAACGCACAGACCAAACCGCTGGACCTAAAGGGCTGAAATTTTGCATGGCGATTCTTCTTATAGTGTAGGGGTGCACTAAGAAAGATTTAAAAAAAATTCTTCTTAGATTTTTCAAAATTAAATTTTTAAGCTGTTTTAGTAACTTTTTTAAAGTTTGCTTTAAATATAATAATTTGAGGGTTATAAAATTTATATCACGAAAAAGACCATAAAAAGTCCTTTAAAATGAAATCTTTTTCGAATCTTTACCTCTATTTTCTGATTTTTGGTGAATTTTTAAAGATTCATTTTTAGAATTTAATTTATTAAATACTGATCACGTGATTTCTTTTTCTGGTACTTTAAATAAATTTATCATCACGTGCATACCAACTAAATAGACAAAAAAAATATTTTTTTTCTTGCTAATGTGGCAGATGATTAGACATTATCCAAAAAAATATTAAAATACAATAAAAGATATGTTCCTCAAACTGTACTATATTCTTTAGTATGTCCTATTACATTTAATTTGAATATTTTCTTCTACATTATTTTGTCTATAAAAATATCCCTTAAGATTTTTTTTATAAATATATAGATTTTTTTACATCAATTGTATACATTGATCGTCGTATTTATTATATATATATATATATATATATATATATATATATATATATTTGGCATTAATTGCATACATTGACCGTTGTATTTAATTTGAATGTACTCCGTAGCGAAGTGCGGGTTTTCAGCTAGTATATATATATATATATATATATATATATATATATATATATATATACAGTGGAATCTCGATCTATCGTTTTTCAAGGGACCGATTGAAATGAACGATAAATGCGGGAAAACGATAGATGCGGAATCATAACAAAGCAATATGATCGTTGGGATTGGATAAAATGAACGACACATACGGAAAAAAGATGTATCCGAAAACGATCGATCGAGATTCCACTGTATATATATATATTTCAATATATATATATATTTCAAGCTGGGCTGCCTCGTATTATTATTGTTATATTGCACCGGAGACAGTAAATGTAGGATCTCCGGTAACTCGTCTTTGCTATCTACATTAATAAATGATTATTGTTGAGTTTTATAAAGTCTTGTTGATTAATGATTCAAGTGTCTTCTACTTGACACACCCCTAGACGCCAGCTACGTAGACAGGAAAGTATATATATATATATATATATATATATATATATATATATAAGTTGCAAATGCATAAAGAGAATTAAAATAAGCAAATCAAAAAGAGTAATCATTATTTACTGCGCAGAGCTGCTCGTAAAAAATGTACTATATAAGCAATTAAATATAGTAATAAAGGAGTTAGAATGATAAAGCATGACTGCACAGAAAGCAAGTACCGGTATTACAGCAATAGTGCAACAGAACATGAAGGACTTGTAGTTAATGACCGGGGGGGAGTTGTGACCCCCCTCTCCGGTTAAAACATGTTTTCAAGCCATGGCAACACTCCCGGAGGTCACTACAATTCCAGAAACCTCACAGGAGTTAAAAACATACATAAAAGTAAAAATTAGAAATGAATAGCAAAAGGAAGCATAACTGCCAAACCCGTCAAAACCCCAATGCAATCCCTCATCAAATGAACTACACACAAAAACTACAAATATAAAAGTCAACACATACCTCAAGCCCCAGCCTCTGCCAATTCTCAATCACGGTCACAGTCATTTGCGCTCAAAAACTTATTCAAAATGTCTTTTAGAAATACACGTGGAAATCCTCTTTCACATGCCCTTTTCATGAAATTGTCAATATTGATGTTAAAATCTACAATATTTGAGTGTAACCTTCTACTTCTAATTATGTGATTTATAATAATGTTACGTTTTATATTTTTATGTATATTGTTGTCCCATGACATGATTCTTACTGTATCAAATTCATAATCATCACGTTTGTCATACATACTATAAATTAAGTTATTCTGATCATCGATGTTTAAACTCAAGTCTAGAAAGACCAGATTACCATTATTATCTCGTTTAGACCCTGTAACGTCCAGGACTTTCCCGCGAGACAATGGGACAATGGCGAGGGTAGCACAAACAGGAGGTCTTTGGTCGCTTTCGCCGGTTTGGTGCGAGCAGTTCAACGCAGCATACAACCGGACCCCCCACGCTGTTTAAGCAATGGCTTATTCAGGCGTTGTTAAACAAAGCTGTTTTGGACCGGGCAAGAAGTTGTCCAGGGGATGAGAGGCCCGGAAAAAGATTGCACCCTGGGTTTGGAAGAACCACCCCCAGCGGGGAGGGGGGGAGAAAAAGACTAGCTTTGGAGAGAGGCCCGGATCGGGATTATTCGACGCACGGCGGACGAGAGAGGAGGTGGCAGACTTTGATCGCCGCGGGGTTGAGAGACGGAGAGCCCACCTTACTACTACGCGAGTAGTTGGAACGCAATGTTAATTTAACTTTTTTTCTTGTATTAAATTGTTGTTGTTACGAAAGAAAGGGAGTCATTCCTAATATCGTTTTCTTCACACCCTCACTGCATGCGGAACCTTTGAGTAATATCGCCCCATTCACAGGAAGGGTGATTTTGACTGCTCCACGCTCGGAGTACGTCAGTTAAAGTAATAACCGCTCGGAAAGTTGTAATCCTGATATTTGCGTGCATTGGCTATTGCACGCAGGCGTTTACAGTGGTGTCAGGAGTGGGGTCCATGCGAGGGTGAGGAATTGTGGAAAAGGACTTTGGTGATTCTGCTGAGAATTCCAGCAGCGACAACGGACTTCTTTGGAAGGCGCAGAGCTAAGGACCGGGAGCCGAATGGAGAGAAGTGGATGAGTAGCGGAGGTGGAGTCCAAGTCATCATCAACTTCTGACTGTGACAGCGGACACCAACGGACTGTGGAGTTTCGGGAAAAGTGGAACAGAGCTGCGGAAACAAAGCAGTGTTTACCTGGGGTGACGAAAGAACACCTGTAGTGACTTCTGATGTCGGCTGGCAAGGTAAGGTGCATGAATTTGTATTCGTTTGTCCCTCATATTCTGTTCATGGCTAAGTTGATTTTGGGTGCTTAGGAACGCGTGCGTTAGGTTTAAAATGTTTTTCTGTCTCTGAAAATTTTATGATTTTATGTTCTTGTGTATACTATGTTCTTGCATAGGTTAATATTGCTCGCATATAATTATTAATAGTATTATTGTTTTATATGAAGTAAATTTCCTCCTAATGTTGTAAAATTGTCTAAAAGTGCATGGTGTTTTCTGCTTCGAATAATTGTTATTTTGGAAGGAATATTTGTTTAGTGTAGGAAAGAGCTGGGAGCTATTTTCTGGATTTTATTTTGTTTTCGCTCGTTTATTGTAAATTAACATTCAGGAGCAATGTCTTTTTTAAATGGAGCGAGGAAGGCTGATCTCATGCAACTGGCTTGTGAGATGGGTGGGGTAGTCACCGAGGAACTAAGCAAACTGCAAATAATTAAAATTATTAAGGAAGGGGAAAACTATGAGGAAACTTTGGCTAGAGAATTTTTCGAAGTGATTATGGAGGACAGGAAGGAACTAGAACGTCAAGAATTAGAGAGGAATCGGGAATTAGAGAGAGAAGAGAGGGCTCGGAAACACGAGTTAGAACTGATAAAGTTGAAAACTCAACTTGCCCAGGAAGAAACCGATAGGTTGCGGGCGGATAGAAGTAGTGAGGGATCTTTCTATAGTGAGACGGGAAGTATTAAAATCAGATCAATTGAGGAGATCATAAGAACGGTACGTCTGTTAACGGTGAAGATACCGACGAAACCGGAAGGGTGGAATTTTTTTTTAATAGCCTAGAGAAAGCTTTCGAAAGCGAAAACGTGGAACGAGAGCAGAAGGCTAAGGTCCTAATTTGTTTGTTGGGGGAAAAAGCAGTTAATTTGTTCACGCAATTAGAAAGTGGAAGCTACAACGATTACGAGGCAATTAAAAAAAGGGCATTGCAGGAATTCGAACCGTCACCCAGTACTTGTCTAGAAAATTTCAGGAAGGCGAGGAGAAACTCTGAGGAAAATTTTGCGCAGTTCACTTCACGTCTCACATCGATGTGGGAATATTACTGCAAACTTAGGGGGGCGCAGGATGCCGAATCAATTAAGCAATTGATAGTAGCAGATAAAGTAAAGTCTACTCTAGATACTGATACGGGGTCTCATATCCTAGTACGCCAGGGAGAGAGCTGGTTTAAGCCTAAAGAATTAGCAAGGGAAATCGACAGGTATTATGCGGCTAAAGGACGCGGTTACGCTTTCGGAACACGGAATGGACCGATAGCGGGAAAAGAGGGAAGCGTCAGGGTGGCCGGGGAACCCAGGAAAGGAGTTACGAAAGAGCGTAATTCGGGTTGTTTCACTTGCGGCGCAAAGGATCATTTTAAGAGGGATTGCCCAAGAGCTAATAAAGAGGGAAACCGCAGAAAAACGAATAATGTGGCTAGAATAAATGTAGCTAAAGAGTCGCAAGAGGAAAGGGAAAACTCAAGCTTAGAAACTATATCGAATGAGGGGAAAACCGAGGATTCGGAGCATGTAGTAGTAGCAAGGGTGGATTTGTTCCAAAGGAAGGAGAAGATACTTTGCTATGGGAAACTAAAGAGGGTAAAGGTCAAAATAAACAGAAAGGCAATAGAGGCGTTACTTGACTCAGGGTCTGAGATAACGGTCGTAAGGAAGGATGTTTTAGAAATGGGAGGTACGGAAGGGTTATCGAGTATATTTTTGAAAGGAGTATTTGGCCCACCAGTGAGATGCCCACTAGTTAAAGCAAGTCTGTCATTAGATGAGGGTGAGCATACTTTATCCATCCCTACGGAAATTATTTTCGCGGTGGCGGGACAAATGGAAGACCAGATGTTGCTTCCACCGCAGATTTTCGAGACTTTAGGGGGAGAAAGTATCGCGCGGGCCAGTTTTGACAATGAGACGGAGGCGAACCCCAATGGCGAAACTAGCGGGGAGGAAATACAGGGGGGGGGGACGATTCACGGAAGGGAACATCCGGCGCAGAGTAAAGCCCTTTCGGCGGAAGGAGGAGAGGTAATTTCGGAATCGGACAGGTTTCTTCGCGACCAAGAGAACTGTCAGCAGATCGAAAAATTATGGGATTTCGCTAAGAGAGGAAAGGGGGATTATTTCATCCGTAACAAGTTGCTTTATCACAAAGACAAGGTGCTAGGAGAAAATGTAGTGCAGCTAGTGTTGCCTAAGACTAGAAGGGAGGGCGCGTATGGGTTTCCGGAAGACCTTAGAGCGTCTGAGGTACTCATTTTTTTGGGATACAATGAAAAAAGATGTGGAGTGGTTTTGCAAGTCATGTACACAGTGTCAGCTCACTAAGACTCCTAAATTGAGGGATAGGACACCTATAACTCCAGTGGCCAGACCAGAATTACCTTTTAAGGTTGTCAATATAGATATGATTGGGCCTATTGATCCGGCGAGTTCCAAGGGGCATAGGTATATTCTCTGTATGATAGACCAACACACGCGTTGGGCGGAGGCGGTGCCTCTAGGGAGTCTGAGTGCAAGGAGCACATGCGAAGCGCTTCTAAGTATTTTTTCTAGGACCGGGATACCCAATGTGATAGCGTCCGACAACGGGACCAACTTTAGTTCCAAGTTAACGACAGAATTTGAAAGGAGACTAGGAGCTAGCCCCAGATTTTCCACCCCGATGTATCCGCAATCCAATGGTTTGGTAGAGCGTTTTAACCGAACTTTAAAGGGAATGCTGCATCACGTAATACGGGAGGAAGGTCGAGGGTGGCACCTTCAGTTACCGTACGTACTGTGGGCATATAGAGAGATTCCGAACGCCACGACCGGTGTATCGCCGTTTCAGTTGCTATATGGTAGACCCGCACAGGGACCGCTGTCCATTTTGAAATCCACTTGGACTGGAGAGAGTGTGGGGGCACAGTTTAGTACTCAGCCGGTGCACCAATATTTAAAGGAATTGAAGGTGAGGTTGGAGAGGGGTGCTGAGCAGGCTCAATTGACGGCTCAGTTACAGCAGGAACGCATGGCACATCAATATAACTTGAGGTCGAATCGTAAATTTTACAAAGAGGGGGACCAGGTGGTTGTGCTAATCCCAGACTCTACAAACAGGTTATATGCTAGATGGCAGGGACCGGCTAAAATTGAAAAACAGGTACGACCGCATTCTTTTTTGATTAGAAGGGGAGATGGATCGGTCAAACACGTCCACCAAAACAAAATCCGCGAATTCATAGCGAGGGTGTATGCCGTGAATCTCATTTTCGAAGGGGAGGAAGAGTTCGGGGAGGTAGAAATGCTACCGACACCTAGGGCAAGGAAGAAGTTAGGTGAGGAGTTGGTAGAGGGGATAATTACGTCAAATCTGACGGAAAAATGTATGCAGTTGAAAGGCGTAATAAGGAAATTTAAGTCCCTATTCACGAGAGATTTTAGGCCCGCGGGGGTAGGCGAGCATAAAATAGAGTTACTCCCGAATGTAGAAAGACGGAAACCCCATTGTTACGGAATTCCAATGGCATATAGGGGAGAGATAGAGCGACAAATACAGGAACTGGTGGAATTAAGGTTGATTCAGCCGTCGGAGGCAGAGATAGCATACCCAGTGGTGTGTGTAGCGAAGAAGGACGCCTCCACGCGGATGTGCGTAGACTTTAGGGCTCTCAATGCAGTAACTAAAGTTCCAGCTTTCCCGATGAAAGACTTACACGAGTTAGTTTATGTGGCGGGAAAAGCGGAGTGGTTAACTTGTCTGGATCTAAGGCGGGGATACTGGCAGATTCGGATGGAGCAAAAAAGCCGCGCATTAACGGCGTTCACTACCCATGTGGGCACATTTCAGTGGAAGGTGATGCCATTTGTATTGGCCGGGGCCTCGGGAACATTCCAGAGGGAGATGAACAGGGTTTTGCGTAATTTCAGTGAGTGCGCACAAGCGTATATCGACGATATAATTATTTTTTCGCCAAGTTTTGAAAAGCATATGCACCATTTGGAAGACATTTTTAGGGTGTTGGATAAGAACGGGTTTTCTATCAATCTAGAAAAGTGTACTTTCGCGGCGCGACAAATAAATTACTTGGGTCATAAAATAGGAGGGGGAAATCATGCGCCGGGGGACGAAAAGATTAACGCTATTCGGAAAATACAGCGGCCAAAAACTAAAAAGGAGGTGAGGTCGGTCCTAGGATTGATGGGGTTTTATCGATCATATATCCAAAATTATGCCACGATTTCTGCACCTCTGACGGAGCTCACGAAAAAGAATGCGCCTAACAAAGTCGTATGGGGGCAGAACGAAGAGAACGTGTTTTGTGAGCTCAAAAATACATTATGCTCAGTGACAAAATTGGCCACGCCGGATTTGTCTCTACCGTTCCAAGTGCACGCCGATGCTAGCCAAATTGGAGTGGGAGGTTGTTTAACCCAACGGGATGAAAAGGGAAATTTCAAACCCATAGCCTTTGTATCCCAAAAATTAACGGGCGCACAGAAGAACTGGGCGACAATAGAAAAGGAGGCCTGGGGCGTTTTATTCGCTCTCTCAAAGTTCGAGAAGTGGATTTTGGGGGGTAAGATAGAAATTATTACCGATCACAACCCACTAAAATATTTAAACGAAACAACGCCGAAGAGTCCGAAACTCAACAGGTGGGCACTGGCTTTGCAACGGTGGGACTACACCATATCTCACAGACCAGGCGCACTGCACAAGGCCACCGATGCCATGTCAAGGCTCGCGGGCGAAGAGTAATGTAGTAGTTTTCTTTTTCTTTTTCTCTAGCTCGTAAGGTTAGGTATGTCTAAAGGTATTTTCTAAAGATATCTTCAGCTAATTTATAGCATAAGTAAATTGGTATAAGTTCTCTGTTTTTTTTCTTTTTGTTTAATATTAGTGCATTTCAGTATCATTTTGTTAAATGGGTAATGGTAAGGTTTAGCTCTTTAGTTTTGAGTCAAAAAAATAAGGTCGCGGAGTTCATTTTCTATTTTCTATGTTTCGCTATCGTGAATCATGTAACGAGGAGCGATAAGCGTGTTTACTTTTTCCGAGCACCCAGCCATGAACCGGTAGGGGGGAAACGAGTATCAATTCTGTCACCTGCGGCCGGGTCGACAGTGTTGGATGGTTGAAATTTTGCCTGTTGGCAGGCAAATTTTCAAGTTAGCGGTGGGCATGTAACGTCCAGGACTTTCCCGCGAGACAATGGGACAATGGCGAGGGTAGCACAAACAAGAGGTCTTTGTTCGCTTTTGCCGGTTTGGTGCGAGCAGTTCAACGCAGCATACAACCGGACCCCCCACGCTGTTTAAGCAATGGCTTATTCAGGCGTTGTTAAACAAAGCTGTCTTGGACCGGGCAAGAAGTTGTCCAGGGGATGAGAGGCCCGGAAAGAGATTGCACCCTGGGTTTGAAAGAACCACCCCCAGCGGGGGGGGGAGAAAAAGACTGGCTTTGGAGAGAGGCCCGGATCGGGATTATTCGACGCACGGCGGACGAGAGAGGAGGTGGCAGACTTTGATCGCTGCGGTGTTGAGAGACGGAGAACCCACCTTACTTCTACGCGAGTAGTTGGAACGCAATGTTAATTTAACTTTTTTTTTCTTGTATTAAATTGTTGTTGTTACGAAAGAAAGGGAGTCATTCCTAATATCGTTTTCTTCACACCCTCACTGCATGCGGAACCTTTGAGTAATATCGCCCCATTCACAGAAAGGGTGATTTTGACTGCTCCACGCTCGGATTACATCAGTTAAAGTAATAACCGCTCGGAAAGTTGTAATCCTGAGATTTGCGTGCATGGGCTATTGCACGCAGGCGTTTACAGACCCCACAAGCTCTAAACCTTCAGGGTAAAAACTCAAACTCAGTGATGTAATATTTTCATTAAATACAATCAGTACATCATCAACATATCGGAAATATAGGAGTTCATTTAAGAGCATTACTTTTCTCTCATAAAAATGTAGATATATGTCGGCAAGTGCAGAGGAACATCCTCCTCCCATGGGGATACCCTGCACTTGTCTATAAAAACCCTGTCCATTGTATAATATAGTCTCATGCAATACCAAATCCAGTAGAGCCCGAAATCTATTAAACTTAATATAAGCTCTTAGGTCGTATTGCTCATACAATTCTATGATTATATTATATAGGTCCTTTAAATCTATTGAGTTAAACAAATCGGTAAAATCATAAATTTTTATGTCCTTTGCATTTCCCAATCCTTTTAATTGTTTTATAACTGTATGACTATTTTTGATGAAATAGCCTCCCTCTGCTGTTAGCTTAACTAAAACCCGATTAAGTATCGTAAGAAGTCTGTCATTTGCTGTTTTTAAATATGTATTGTAACCTATTGTAACTTTTCGAAATTTTATGGGATTTTTATGAAACTTTGGTATCATTACCAAGTATGGGAATTTAATTTGTTTAATATCTATACCAGCCCTACGATATAATGCCTTTATTCGATTAATAATAGTACGTTCGTTGATATCCAATTTTTTGTACATTTTTTCGTTCTGATACACTTTCATCAAGTATTCACAATAGAATTTTTTACACATAAACGCATAGTTAGAAGAAACTTTGTCTATATATGTAACTATAAAAACCTTTTGCATGTTATCTATATACGTTCTAAGGTTATTAATTTTCATTTTCCCATATACTTTTTCTGGTGTACAATACGCACTTAAAAAATCCCTTACTATGTGATGCCTCCATTCATTGAAAGTTACTTCAGGTATACTAAATTTAATGGCTGTTTTATATATAAAATTATCCAAGTTATTTTCAAAAATTTGATTCACATTTTTATAGTACTCCAAGCGGTATCCGGTGAATTTATTCATGATGTTGGTCAAATCAGTGTTATTAGCTACCATAGTGTTACCAGTAAGAATATGTTTATGATAATCATTATATCCTATTAATGTACTTTTACAATTACATATACAAGGTGTTTCCGAGTCCAGATTTTGTGATATCCTATTGTAATTAAAAATCATTCTACCAACTGTTCGGCAATAACTAAAACTATTATAAATTTTAACATTATTTATAGGGAAATATAACATATTTTGTCTTATAATTTTTGCAAATGGAATTAGATCAAAGCTTTTATTTGCATATTCAGTAGTAAAAACCAACTTGCATAAATTTTCTTTCTTAGTATCATTAAATGCAATACCACAAACCTGGATCCTATATTTTAATATATCCAAGATTATTTGTATAAAATGTATATTAACATTAATATTATTTTTCAATGCATTACCACTGCAATAATCCCAAAATTTTAAAATTCACAATTTTTTAGCGCCGAATAAAAAGTTTTTAATCCATTTTATTGGATATGCGGGTGTTTTTTCTATTTCTCTACATATATTTTCAAAATTACCAATATACTCATCATATTTTATTCTACGTTTTCCACCTCTACGATGTCTACGTTTACCATTATTATCCGCTACATGCTCACTATTCATTATATTTTTATGTATACTTGGAGTATTGGTATTCATTATATGGCTTTTGTTATAGTTCTTGTCATAGATGTTAGTATTCAATCCGTACGGATAGACCGTATGATTAATAGTTATATGTTTGCCTTCCCACCAGATTCTTACATTTGTATCTGGAACAACATCTAATACAGTAACATCAAAATTATCTACTCCATGACTTTTAAAATGTGCGATTTCCATAGTACAGTCCTCACCATTATCAGCACACCTATATATTTGACTCCTGTGTAAATTTATCCGTACATTTAAAGTATTTTTAGTTTGTCCTATATATGCTAAATTACAAATTTTACATTTTATCTTATAAATACAGTTGTATACTTTACAAAAGGTTTTATAACACTTATCACTACCTATTTGACTTTGGTTAGCTTTAGGGCACAGTTTGCATCTCCTATCACCACGTATTCTATATAGGAATTTTTTCATATTAGGATAATAACTATGACGTGTAAGACTAGAACCTCGACTCTCCGGTGCATTAAGGCCCTTATTGATGACATAACTCCCCAGAATGTGAAGCGTCGATTGCAATGGTGCAAAGCTCACCGTCATTGGACTGTGGACTTGTGGAAAAACGTTCTTTGAAGTGATGAATCTCGCTTTACAATCTGACAGTCCGATGGACACGTATGGGTTTGGTGGATGCCTGGCGAGCGCTTCTTACGTGACTGCATTGTGTCGACTGTTAAATTGGGTGGTGGCAGCATCATGGTGTGGGGATGTTTTTAATGATTTGGGCTGGGTTCCTGTGGTTGGAAACATGAACTCTGAGATGTATGTGGACATTCTGGACAATGCTGCTCTCCCAATTCTATGGCAATATTTCGGGGAAGTCCCATTTCTCTTCCAGCAGTGTGAGGAGCGATCCCTCTCCCTTGACGAGGCTTAACCGCCCCCGGGTCCGTTCTTCGTGTTATGGGAAGGTATTACGCGGTTTACGAGTCCAGACACGGTCTTCAGGCCCAAAATTTATTTATTTACACATCTACTGGGACACATCACACATTATAAAAACATATATATTCAAATTTACGCTGATCACACATTATAAAACCATATATATTCAAATTTACGCTGAGGAGCAAAATACAGCCACTTTTATGCTAGATGAGTTATATGGTGATTCCACCTCTGTAAAGAGAGTGCCCATCGGGTTAATTTTGGGCTTTTGGGAGTAGTCGCATTCAGATATTTTAACGGATTATGGTCAGTTATAATTTCCACCTGGGCCCCATATACCCATTTGTCAAACTTGTTTAATCCGAACAGCACTGCCCAGGCTTCCTTTTCTATACTAGCCCAATTCCGTTGCGTCGCCGACAATTTCTGACTGGCAAACGCGATGGGTCGATATTTGCCCTCCGCGTCAATTTGGGTCAAACAGGCACCGACGGCAACATTCGACGCGTCGCAATGTATTTGAAAGGGCATACCCATATTTGGGGTAGCCAACACCGTGGCTTCACATAGAATACTCTTTAATTTGGCGAATGCGGTTTGCTCCGCCGTTCCCCACGGAACAATGTTCGGGGACCCCTTCTTGGTCAAATCAGTTAGTGGGGCTGATATTTCTGCATAATTCGGAATATAAGACCGATAGAAGCCCATCAAACCCAAGACCGATCTAACTTCCTTTTTATTTGTCGGCCTCACAAGTTTCTTTATGGCCGCTATTTTTCCCTCCTCAGGAGCATGTTTACCCCCCCCCCTATTTCATGACCCAGATATTTAATTTTCCTCGCCGCAAACGTGCATTTGTCTAGACGAATAGAGAATCCCATTTTCTCCAAGTTTTCCAAAACTGCAGATAAATGTCTTAAATGATCGTCGAAAGTCTCGGAGAAAATTACGGCATCGTCCATATAGGCTTGAGCATAATCACTATGATTTTTAAGAGCACGATTCATTTCTCGCTGAAATGTACCAGAAGCTCCCGACAGACCAAATGGCATCGTTTTCCATTGGAAAACTCCGTTGTGGGTTTTAAATGCGGTTAACGGTTTACTACTCTCATCCAAAGGGATCTGCCAGTAGCCCTTTAATAAATCCAAACTAGTTAACCACTGAGTCGCCCCCGCCATGAAGATTAATTCCTGCATATCCTTCATAGGGAAAACTGGTACTTTCGTGACCGAATTTAGCGCACGATAATCTACACGCATTCTAACCGTCGCGTCTTTTTTTGCCACACAGACTATGGGATGGGCAATTTCGGCTCCCGAGGGTTCGATTAAATCCCAATCTAACAATTCCCGTATCTGTCTATCCACCTCCTTTCGGTAAGCAATAGGTACACTGTAACAATGAGGCTTTTTACGTACTGCGTTAGGGACAAGCTCTATCTTATGAGTTCCTACCCTAGCCGGTTGAACAGGTCTATTAAAAAGCGATTTACGTTCCATGATTACCTCTCTGAGGTCCCTTGTTCGCAGCTCACTTAACTTTGGTAACCCCAGGTTGTTCATTTGTTCCATAAAGCAATCCCCTTTATTAATAGTAGGAACTGTTTCTACTGTTCCAAACTCTTCCTCACCCTCAAAAATAACGTTCACCGCACTCGATTTCGTTATATAGTGCCTAATTTTATTTTGGTGTACGTGCTTCTTCGTATCATCCGGCAATTGAACTATGAACGAATGAGGATACCTTTGTTCTAGAATTGTCGCCGGACCTTGCCACCTAGCATATAGTTTATTCGCCGAATCCGGTATTAACACAACTACCTGATCCCCTAGCTTAAACACCTTGTTAGATGATCTTAAATTGTAATAGTGCGCGGCTCTCTCTTGCTGGACTTCCGCCGTAAGATTGGCTTGTTCGGCAGCCTTTTCAAATCGCGCCTTTAAATTTTGCAAATACGTAGGGATCGAAGTGAGGTCTAACCGCAGATTATCATGTTTGCCGGTCCAAGCGTTTTTCAAAATCGATAATGGCCCTTGGGGTCTCCGGCCATACATAAGCTGGAACGGGGCGACCCCCGTTGTTGTATTTGGAATTTCGCTGTATGCCCACAGTGCATAAGGTAACTGCAAATGCCAACCCCTACCCTCCTGACGAATTATATGGTGTAGCATCCTTTTCAACGTCTGATTAAAACGCTCTACTAACCCATTAGACTGTGGATATCCCGGTGTTGAAAATCTGGGAGAAGATCCGATTCTCTTCTGAAATGCCCTCGTTAACTCTGACTTGAAATTTGTCCCATTATCTGAGGCAATTACACTGGGTATCCCAGTCCGCGAAAATATACCCAACAAAGCTTCACACGTACCCCTAGCGGTGAGGCTCGTTAAGGGTACGGCTTCCGCCCACCTGGTATGCTGATTCACCAGGCATTAAATATATTTGTGACCCTTTGAACTGATTGGGTCGATAGGTCCAATGATATCTACGTTCACCACCTGAAATGGCAATTCCGGTCTGGTTACCGGCGTAATTGCCGCTCTGTCCGATGTTCTCACGGGTCGCGTCAATTGGCACTCCCTACACGAGGAACAAAATTCCTCTACTTCCTTCTTCATCCCTTCCCAAAAGAAAGAGTATCTAATGCGTTGTAGTGTCTTTTTCACCCCCATATGACCGCCAAACACCGAACAATGAGCTAACCTGACAATTTCTTCTCTTCGGCATTGGGGAACAACCAGCTGTGGGACGTTCTCCCCCAAAATTTTATCCCTGTGGAACAGCCACCCATCAGCTACATAATAACTCCCTTTTCCACCCAACGCCTTCTCCCATCCATCCTTTAATAAATCACAACCTTCTTGTTGCCGCCGAAACTGGTCAGAAACAGACCCCCCCCCCCCTATTTTCGTCCGGCACGAAATCTCTCGTCTCCGGTTCATGCTCATTCATCCCGGTGCAGTTCGAAACGTAAATGCCCTTTTCGCGCCCTGGACAATGCTCTGATTGTTCGGCGGTCGGGAAGTAGGATTTCTCTGTCTCCTTTGTTCTTCTCTGGGGTCTGTCATTTCTCTCGGGAGACTGAGAAACGTTTTCCATTCGACTTCTCGATAACATTTCAAATATTTCTGGGGGAAGCAAAACGTCATCTACCAGCGATTTCGCAACAGCACATAAAACCTCTGGCCGTTCGTTAACGCCTGAATCAAAGACTCCCAAGGGAATATTCACCAACGGGCACTGAACTGCGGGTCCAAAAATCCCTTTTAAAAATATGGTGGGTTTTCCCTCCGTTTTAACTTCTGGTACAATATTTTCCCGCACTACAGTTATTTCCGTCCCGGAATCAATTAGTGCGTTAGCTATTCGCCCGTTCACGTTGATAGGAACCCTTTTTAACTTACATAACTGTTCTTTTAAGGACTTTCCGGTATTTCTTGGCACACTGAACGAGTTCGCTCTAGAAACTACGGTATTCTCTGCCAATATCCCCTGTTCTTCGTAATTTTCCTGTTCTTCTATCTCGTGTTCTTCTTTCGCAAACGACATATTTACGTTTGCCTTTTCCCTTTCCCCCCATGTTACATTTCTTTCCTGTTTTGGGAATTTCGGACAGTTTCTCTTTAAATGAGCAGTTGACCCACAACCATAGCACTCCCACTTTTTCGGCGTTCTACTGAACTTTTCATTTTCTCCTGACGAAGAACCATTTCCCGGGAGCATATCTAGTTTAAACCCCTTGGCATTCTGTCCCGACCCCTAAAATCCGCAAATTTTGTGTCGTTACCCCCCTTCGTGCTATAAGCTCTCCCTTTAGCCGAAGAGAATATATCACACTCTTCCGAGAGCTGCTTTGCTTTAACCCTTTCGCGGCGACCGTCACGTATACGTGCCAGCAGCTATCCGCGTTTCTGGCCGAACGTCACGTATACGCGACAGCAGCTATCCGCGCTTCTGGCCGAACGTCACCTATACGTGTCAGTAGTTCGGAACGTTTTATTAGTTAATTTTTGGGGCACAAGATGGCACCGCATGTCTATGAAATTTGGAGTACACGTAGTTGGGACCTTCTATTCGAAAACAAGACTAGTATGAATCACATGCGGTCTATCGTTTTACGTAAACAAACGGAGGAATGGATGTATTGCGTTCGACTGTCAGCGGGTAGGGCATTTAAACTTTGCACGTGGTCTTTGTTTACGAGATATCTTTGTTTATTTTTCTTTTGCGGTGGGATTGTAGCATTGGGTATATGGGTTTTGAGTCAGAATCAGATTCTGTTGCAGTGAGATTTCTTTCCTTTGATGATTTAATATGGAGAAAAGGAGAAAATATTTAACAGAAGACGAAATTTCTGAATTGATGAGAAATGTGTCTGATTATGAAAGTAGTGAGTGATACAGAAATCTCTTCGGGTGAATCTGTTTATTTGGAACATCGGAATCAGAGTGATGATGAAGATACTCAGACATTTCTATTCTGAGTATATCGCGGGATGGTACTTCTTTGTGGACTTCTCACGTAAGGGATTTAAATCAACTAACATTCACAGCGGCATGCGAAATAAAAGTCCATGATGCTGTATCAAATGAATTGGATTATTTCAGATGTTTTTTTGATGAAACTGTAATGGATTTAATAACTAAATTATTGCGTATTATATTATACTAACCAAATTAATGCGTATGAGAGGTACATAAATCCGGAAAGCGAACAGAGTTCATCCTCGAAGTATTTTTGCCTGTAACTAAAGAGGAAATGTTTGTTTAATTTGCTTTGACAATTTTAATGGGTATCGTGAAAAAACCGAAAATTAAGATTTACTACTCAACGAATCCCAGGATTGCAACACCTTTTTTCAGTAAGGTTATGAGTCGGGACCAACGCATCAAAATTCTTCGATACTTGCATTTCTCTTCTTCTGATGCCAAAAAGATTGAAAAAATTAAACCTTTTTTAGATTTAATCATTCAAAACTTTCAGAGTTCTTGATATATTATTGACATATTCTTGATATATTCCTGATAAGAATATATCAGTTGAAGAAAGTCTCTTACTGTGGAAAGGGAGAGTAGGATTTCGACATTATGTCCCAGCGAAAAATATTTTAAACTGTATAACAAAAATTTTTTAGTGGAAAAATAATAAAAGAATGTGTAAGTAACCCATATATAGCTTAAATAAATAGATTTGTTTGTAAATGTTACTATTTTGGAATTTTTCGTAAATTTAGGCTTAGCGCTTAAAAGTCCACCGGCCTGGAAGGTACGCTCGCGAGAAAAACCTCCGGCCTCAGAGGAAAGCGCGTGATCGGAACTGCCGTCGCGAAAGGGTTAAACCAACCACTCCCCTGTCTAATCCTGATATGCATAGCGATTTCTTGGTCCAACGTCTGGAACATTCTATCAGCTACCACCAACTGATTTAAACCTTCGAAGTCATTTACTTCTCTCAATTTAACGTAGTGTAGCCACATAGACATTAACTTGGTTGCGAACTGACCGAAAGTTTCGTCGGTGCCCCTTTTAGCTTTCCTAAAATTATCTAGGCACGTCTGAGGAGACGGTTCGTATTCTCTCAGCACTATCTTTTTCACCTCCTCGTAATTATTGTACTGACCCTCATTTAAATATATTAACAAATCTGCCGCCTTATCCTCCAAAAGGTAAATTAAAATTTTGGCCTTCTGTTCTTCTATCCTCTCACTTTTGAATGCCCTTTCTAGACTCGTAAAGAAATAACTCCACCCTTCGGGTTTATTTGGGACTTTCACGGTCAATAATTTTATGGTTTTAATAATTTCATCTATTGATTTAGATTTAATAGGTATGCGATTTTGTAGTTTTAATGTTTCGATTTCAATACGTTCGTCTTTCCCTTGTTTTTCCTCTCTCTCAGTAACTATCACGCTGAGCATATCCTTAATGAGGCTTTCTTCATAACTTTCATGTTCGAGAATAAGTTTCCTTAAATATAATATCTTATAGTCTTCCTTAACTTCGATTCTTAATTCTAGCGCTAGCGCTACCAAGTTGCACTTTCTCGATTTTGCAATAAATGCCATGTTAGAAATACCAGTTAGGAAATACAATAACAATAAAACTAATACACAGAGAAAAAAAAATCAATTGAAACTCCACCCGACCTTTTCTCTTACAAAATTCTATCGAACACTATTAAATTTCATCTAACCATAAACATTTTTAGAATCCCAACAGAGAACAGAAGCAAATATCACTTACCTTGGACAACATTTCTGGATTGTACCGATTTCCTGGAGCTAGAATCGAAAATAGTATGGCCTCCTGTTGATCATCATCCTATCACCTTTACCGATGACTGAACACTGATGATAGAGCGCTGATATCCTTACTGACGTAAAGCTGCGATCCTCGCTTGCGTATTTTACCATTCCACGCCACCGTTGCCGCCAGATGTGAGGAGCGATCCCTCTCCCTTGACGAGGCTTAACCGCCCCCGGGTCCGTTCTTCGTGTTATGGGAAGGTATTACGCGGTTTACGAGTCCAGACACGGTCTTCAGCCCCAAAATTTATTTATTTACACATCTACTGGGACACATCACACATTATAAAAACATATATATTCAAATTTACGCTGATCACACATTATAAAACCATATATATTCAAATTTACGCTGAGGAGCAAAATACAGCCACTTTTACACGTGTGCGCCTCCTCGCCCTTTCTTCCTCGATTCCCCGGGGTCGCTTCTTCCCCCGTCTTTCCTCCTTCGCGCCAAACAGGTTTCCGGCTGGTCACTCAACGGCCGGGAAGGAAAGCGGATATATATATATATATATATATATATATATATATATATATATATATATAATCCATTCCTGACAAGCAGGATAACTGATCCATTCACAAATCGAGACTTGCGCAGGCATGGTTTGACGAAATGGGTGTTCAAAAACTGGACTGGCCTTCTGAGAGCCCCGATCTAAATCCCACTGAACACCTTTGGGACGAATAAGAGTTAAGATTACGTAGCCAACCAAATCGACCATCCTCACTGCCAGCACTCACTTCAGCTGTGATGGACGCCTAGAAGTCAATTTCTATGGATACCTATCAAAAACTGATGGAAAGTCTCCTCAGAAGTGTTCAGGCTGTCATCGATGCAAAAAGAGGACCAACATCATATTAATATATGCCTCAGGACTCTCAGAGTCCGTACCACTGAACGTCCGGATACTTTTGGCCAGATAGTATATATGTGGGTGTGATTGGTTCGGAAATCACACGTCTTACTTAAAAGCGCTAAAAACTCATTTATTAAAAAAGAACGATGATATGAGGTGGTATCTACAGATGAAGAAACTTGCGATAAAACTGGATAGTCGACTCCACAGCACTTGACTCTGCTGCTTAACCACGCTCTCTGCTTCCCACTGCACGTGTGTCTCCTTCACGAAAGCTCAAGGTCACTTCGTTCTTCTACTCCGCTAGACGAACGCACCGTCTCTCCTCTACGAGCGAGTGAGCGACTCGACTGCCTGAGTGTCAATCGAACTGCCGGCCTTTTATACGAGTGCCCGGGAAACGTCTGCTTGCGTTACACTCTGAGGTGTTCGCCTTCTATTCGCGCAGCGTGGTGTCAGAAGTGGGATTCGGCGAGCTTCACTTCCCACACACACACACACACACATATATATATATATATATATATATATATATAAAATTTAATCTAGTTCAAAAATTTTATTAAGTTTAAACTTTAAGAAAACCTTGAATTTTAACAGTGGTGACATTTTTTCTAAAATTAAAATTTGATTAATGATCCTAAAAAGAGTGAGAGACATTCCAAAACTCTATATTCCTTCTCCTCGGAGCTTCGTAGAAAGAAATGTGTGGGAGGAGGTGTAGAAATAAAAAAAAACCCACCAATGATCCGAAGGGAACGCCCTCGTGAGCGGGGTAATGCTTTCCGTGCTAATTTTGGCGTTCGGGAGCGAAATTTCACAAAATCTCGCCAAAATGGTCCGGATTTAGCACTACAGCTAAATATTCTTTTCTTAAAATTAGAAAGGTCTCATATCAATGAAATATTTACAACACATGAAAAGTAATTTACTTTAGAGTAAATAGATTTAATCCTTAAGTGCTTTAGGTTTTTCACTTTAATATATTTATTGCATGTCTTAAATTTAAAACCATAAATGAGTAAATAAATATGTAAATGTTTTATTGAAATTTTAAATAAAATCATACCTTGGTGTTAATGCCTTCTTTTGAGGTGTAAAATATTTCTAATTTTTGAATGTTATTTTCATTTATATGCTCTCTCATACGTTAAAATTTCTATTTCAAATGTTATTTTATTTGTTAAAATTTTTTATTTTCCATTTTTTTGCAGGCTTGGGTGACCAGATTTGGCAGACCAAAAATGACACCGCAATCTCTATTACCAAGTCAAACATGTCTCAGTCCCTATTTGAGATTTGGTTGCCTCTCAGCCAGACTTTTCTATCAAGAGTTAGCTGATCTGTACAGAAAAGTAACATTTTTTTTGTTGATGCTAATTTATTGAACTTACATTTATTGAATTGATGATTTTATGATTGATTATTGAATTGATGATTTCATGATTCATGATTGAATTGATTTAATTGAATTTACATTTTTACATGTTATAATTTATTGAATTTAATTAAATCATTCCATCCCAAATTTTCTATGGAAGGACTTGGGGCATAAAAGTAGTAGTACGGTAAATATATATATATATATATATATATATATATATATATATATATATATATATATATATAGTCGAATCTCTATTTAATGAAGTCGCTAAATATCGAAAAATAGTTCGTTGTATGGAAAATTCGTTAAACAGAGATTCACCTTTTAAAATACTTTAAACTGGAGAAAACGGTTTTTAAATTTATAAATACTAAAAATTATTAAAAAAGTAATTAATCACACCTTTATTTTGTAAATTAATATCTATTTGTTTTATATACTTGTAGTATTGCTCCTCCATTTATTTTATAGGGCGTGATTATTTTGTGGTAGTACATTAGTTATTAGTTTAGAAAGGGGCAGTTAGGTGCGTTGTGTAAAATGTATTTGTTTATAACCCAAAGTTCTGGACGTAGTTAGCAATAACGAACAAATTGAAGGATAGCGAAAACCTAGACTAAAAAATGAAACTTTTCATTCAGTACCCGGAAAACCAACTGTGTAAACTAAAACAGACAAATAGTTAAATTTAAACTAAACTAAATTTATTTACAAATTTTACATTTATACATCTTATTTTAATCATTATCTTTTCATCAGGCACACTTAGCCATCCACAAAAACTTAGTTTATCTTTAAAACAATATTAGCATTCAACAATTACTTTTCAAGGAAAATAGGGAGCACACGAAGATTACCCAAAACTCAGAATATCTATTCAACACTATCTCTCCTATCAAATTTCTACTACACCGACCGTAAACCAAACTTAATAAAAACAACTAAAAACAAAAGGGACTGAGCTAAACAATAAAATTTGTGCGACTCACTCGGTTCAGTTGACCTTTAGCAGATTGATGATTCCTCTGATTTAGTTAGTTGAGGTATTTGAGTCTTTCCGTTGATAGGCAGGGGCATAAACTTCCTTCTCCTCCGTCTTCTTAAAATTTCTCGTGAATTCACACCACCACACAAACTTTATTCTATTAAGCACCTATATTTGGGGAACTCTAAGTTCGACCCAAAACAGTAATGACACCAAGGGGAACCGCAGTTCTACCCTAACATTAAGCTAATATTTAATTTCCGTCTTTATTTTGTTAAAAGGCAACTTTTGAAAACTAGAGCATATTGAAATTCAAAAAAAAGTTTTTTTCGTTCCTCCCTAATGTAGATGGTAGATGGTGGCTGCGCTGGAACTAGGGGTTTTGAAATTAAATTGATAGTTATTGGCTCTTGGATGGTCTGATCGTAGGACAGCGAGTGAATGGTGTTGTTAGCTGAACTTAGTTTTGTGATGACGATCTTTGCCCTGTTGGACACGAGGTCTTGGATAGTACGGTGTTGGAGACTGTGATTGCTCAGCGACGAGCGGATTTCCGTCGCGGTGACCATGTTGTCAGTAGTCTTTACCTGCTCTATACGCTTACCGCGGTGGTCAGCTTAAATTCTCGAATATCTGGTGAAAGTAAAGACATTATGATAGTGAAAATTGGAAAATGGAGACACAAAATTTTAAAAGACTATAAGCCAGAAAATATCTTGTTGTGTTCATAATTAATAGTATAGTAAATAATTAACGTTTATTATAATCTCGGTTTTTTAAGCAATTAACCTTAAGTAAGAGAATTCTTTGCTTGAAATAAGTTTTTTAAGCCTCTACTAAATATTTCTCCTGTTTAAACTTGTGGTGATTGAATACTCAGTTATTTGATTAATGTAATCGAATTTTGAGAAAACGTGCGCAAGTTTTCTCAAATTGCTTCCACATTATGAAAAAATTTACCGGAGAAAAGGTCATCACACGTTTTAATTGATTATTAAGATATTTGATAAATAAATCTAATTTACAAATAATTGTAAGGTGGCTGGTACGTATTTTTGGCTGGTGAAGTTTTGGGTTTTTTATTTAATGAATGCAAAATTAAAGTGTGTATTTTAAGTCTTTTTCTTTAAAAAGTTAGCCCTTCTTTTCGAGATAATTTCCCCTTTTTTGCTGGTTGCTTGTAAACCGAGACATCCGGTGTCGCCATTTCGCGGACACTCCCCCGAACCGTGGAATGTTGGTGAGATTAGCGGAGATAGGGTCGCCGTGGCTGACTGCGCGGAGGGATACAGTTAAGTATGGATGACGTCGTGGCGCTGATAAAATGACAAGCCAACGATAATACTTGGAAAATAGAAATACAAATCAACGAGGGGATGGTATGAATATTCCTGCGGAAAATTTCAGGATTCGATGGTTTCTTCATCCTGAATTGACGGCGTGCGTAGTCAAGGAGAAATGAAAAAGAATCGACTCGGATGTGGAGGAACACGGGGAATAGAAGAGGAACGGACAGTGGCTAGCCAAGAGGCAAGAGCTGATGTCATGAATTTGTTGGACTTAATACCAGTGGTTTATTTTTGTGTGGAATCTTAGCTTATTTTATTATTAATTAATTGGTTTTTGTGTAGTTAACTATGGGTTCCAATTTTTTTATGAATTGGTCTTGCAGTGTTCACTGAGGTATCCGGGATGTTAAAATTTTGGTACTCATTACATGTATGGTTTATGTTGTAATTTTTGTGCACTTGTTTCACATGTTTCATAAATTTTTTTGGGGGTTGTACAGTGAATAGGTTATTTTTGAGTTGAACAGTGGTAATTGATTAGACAAGGGAGATTTTTGTGTTGAGTTTTGCTCGAAGCGGTTTTGTTTATTTGAGTTGAGCATACTTTTTTTTGTAAATTGCTTTGGATTATATGCAATGGTCGCACTGCCAATTTCATATTATGGGGGTAAACTGTAGACAGGGTGCAATGCGTTTGTGTCATGATTTTTTTACACCGAAACTGATTATTTTAATATTCATATTTTGTGTGCAGGGTTTATTTTTAAGTTGAGCATACATTATTGTTTTCATGAATTATCTTGAGAGGTTGTTAGGTGTTCAATGTTTCATGTTTTTATTTTTGTTTTATATGCAATTTCTAAAGTATATGTATTTTTATTATATTATTCGATCCGGGTCTAATGGTCACAATATATCACAGTGCTTAATGTAATTCTATACATGTATAATCTAATTAGGAGGTTAAATTTCTGTAATTTTTTATATATTAGTGCATGTTTTCAGTTAGCGCAAGAAGGGCAAACTTTTGGTTTTAATTAAATTTTTGACAAATTTCGCAATTATTTTGAAATTGAATACACTTGTAGTACAAAAAAGTATCAAAATATGCAATTTAAACATTCTTTTTAGTCAGGAGACCTGCTAAACTGATTATATAATGCGTGTTACTTCATAAAAATAGTACACATAAAGGCACTTAAGGACGAGGCACTTAAAAGACACTCAGACATCACGGTGGAACGAAAATGTTTTTTCGGAATTTCAATATGCTCTAGTTTTCAAAAGTTGTCTTTTAAAATTAAAATTTAGAATATAAAATCTTTTTGCTCTACTAAAATATTTTCATGTGCCGCAAAGGGCTTCAAAATGGATATTTTTATGAAAAAGTGATTATATTTGTATTTTTTGTTAATTTCTTTTATAGTATATTTAAATAATGTATATTTCCTGTAAATAAAATATTCAAAATATGATATTTTGACAGAAAAATCGCATATTCTAAGTATTTCTAATTTTTAGATGCTATAACAGAACAACTGATTTTGTGGAATTTCGCGATTTTCATCATATTAATTTTACAGTAGCATATTCTTATAATACACATTGGAATGAAAGAAAAACAATTTTTAATTGACCGAGCTTAGTTAAAATAAGAAAATCACACTTATTTAGAAAAATATTAATGTAATGTCTATAAAGGCAAAACGTTACTTTGAAAAAAATATTCATGCTTTTCAAAAGTCCATAGTAATCACACATGGTTTCCATTACTTATTTCACTGAAACATTGAATTGTTTTATTGTTTCAAATTTTGGCATTATCTTTTGAGAATGTATTTTTGTTTTTATCAATGCATCTCTTGCAGAAGTACCACGAACGGACAAGGATGACCCGGTAACTAATTTAACAATCCTTTCTATTACTTGTGTGTGACATGGAATGTTGTTGAAGTCAATAATTTGTTTCTCGTGATCAGATTCTTTTGCTTCCTTTATAAACTGTTTTAGTTTGTCATCAGAAACTTGCCTCGTCATAGGAGGTTCTGTTACTTTAATATCATTCCATTCAATCATATCAATATAATCTTTGGCATCAAAGTTTATTCATGGAACTAAATTCTTTCTGATGCCTCCTTCATTTTCCGCCCTTGCTTTTAAAATCCGGAGTAATCCAACCTCTCTTACTTGACTGCGATCGTCTAATATCATACAAAGGAGGAGATTTTCAGAAGCGGCAAAGTATGCATTTCTTTGAATGACAGGGTCAATTACATTTTTAAGTGTCTGATTGAGGTAACGTGAATAGCTTACAAGTTTCCACAAGTGCTTCGATCCACGGATACAAGATGGTTTCAGCTTTATGTTAAACCAAATTGGTGAATAAACTTTCAAAATGTAATCAGTATTCGGAGATTTTTTGCAGGAAATTCTGTTCCCACACACAAGAGAAGTATTCGGTTTGCTATTGTAAACCATCGTGAATGACAAAATTTTCCTGGTTTTCTCATGGACAAATCAGAAGAGCACTTTCCAACAGAGATGGCATTATGCATTTCTAACAAATATTTTGGGTCCACACTTAAATCATCCTTAATTTCTAGTAATGGAATGCTATTTTCAATAGGTGAAAATTCAATCACTGGAAGTTCATAGCAGTTTTCTAGTTGTTTACCTATTTCTCCTCCAAATTCATTTGGACCTTTAGTTTTTCCATCTAGGAAACAAAATAGGTGACGTAGGGACAGTTCATTTAAATTATTGACTTCAACAACATTCCATGTCACACACAAGTAGTAGAAAGGATTGTTAAATTAGTTACCGGGTCATCCTTGTCCGTTCGTGGTACTTCTGCAAGAGATGCATTGATAAAAACAAAAATACATTCTCAAAAGATAATGCCAAAATTTGAAACAATAAAACAATTCAATGTGTCAGTGAAATAAGTAATGGAAACCATGTGTGATTACTATGGACTTTTGAAAAGCATGAATATTTTTTTCAAAGTAACGTTTTTCCTTTATAGACATTACATTAATATTTTTCTAAATAAGTGTGATTTTCTTATTTTAACTAAGCTCGGTCAATTAAAAATTGTTTTTCTTTCATTCCAATGTGTATTATAAAAATATGCTACTGTAAAATTAATATGATGAAAATCGCGAAATTCCACAAAATCAGTTGTTCTGTTATAGCATCTAAAAATTAGAAATACTTAGAATATGCGATTTTTCTGTCAAAATATCATATTTTGAATATTTTATTTACAGGAAATATACATTATTTAAATATACTATAAAAGAAATTAACAAAAAATACAAATATAATCACTTTTCATAAAAATATCCATTTTGAAGCCCTTTGCGGCACATGAAAATATTTTAGTAGAGCAAAAAGATTTTATATTCTAAATTTTAATTTTAAAAGACAACTTTTGAAAACTAGAGCATATTGAAATTCCGAAAAAAAATTTTCGTTCCACCGTGATGTCCGAGTGTCTTTTAAGTGCCTCGTCCTTAAGTGCCTTTATGTGTACTATTTTTATGAACTAAAACGTATTATATAATCAGTTTAGAAGGTCTACTAACTAAAAAGAATGTTTAAATTACATATTTTGCTACTTTTTTGTACTACAAGTGTATTTAATTCCAAAATAATTGCGAAATTTGTCAAAAATTTAATAAAAACCAAAAGTTTGCCCTTCTTGTGCTAACTGAAAACATGCACCAATTACGCTAATATTTAATTTCCGTCTTTATTTTGTTAAAAGGCAACTTTTGAAAACTTGAGCATATTGAAATTCAAAAAAAAGTTTTTCTCGTTCCATCCTAATCTACATCGCTTTCAACTTTATTATTCAACATCAAACTTGCAAAACAAATTCAAACGCACTATACAACCAGTATAGGCAAACCAAAAACTGTACAGCCAGTACAGAAAGTACACAAAGTAAAACGCAGCTTTATGTAACCAACAAAAGTAGTGGTAACAAATTACAAAGGGAATACAGTAAAATAACAAAAACGTGCACAATATCAATAGCTATAGCAAGCTTCAAAGTCCGCATCAAAGTCGTCTTGATATGTTCGAGGACGTCTACTGGTCTGGATCCCATGTCTCCTTGTTTCTTTAACTTTCTCAGTTATCTCCTCTGTCTGGGGGCTAACCTCCTTTTGACTTCCCTAGTACGTTCTTCTGATAATCCTTCTGATGTCTAACTTGTATCTCGGACAATTACGATTCGAATTTAGGTGTTCAACGAAGCTACGAGATCTCTTCATATCAGCAGTTCCTTCCCTCTCATAATAATAAGAGCAATTCGTGCAAGTCATCACCTTCTTGCATTCCTCTTGATCCTCATGAGTGTCGCCACAAATTTTACAGCGCTTAGTCCTGCTGCAGTGCTTTGCTATGTGCCCAAAGGCCCAGCAATTAAAACAGATGTCTGGCTTCAGATACTCTCTAAATCGAAACCTCTCCCAATCTAGTTTCAACCTTTTGAGTTTTCAACTCTCTTGAAAGCGTCTCCGTCCAAACTTACTATCCAATTCTGCGCAATGTTCATTTCATATTTCGTCATCACCTTGATGTCCGCATTCTTCAATTCAGCATTTTGGGCGGCCAGCTTCCGCTTAATCTCTTCATTTTCGTAATTTTCTGTTATACCATATATTATGATATGCGGTTTCCTTCTAGGTGGTTTTTCAACTCTATAATTATTTTTCAACTTATCATTAAATTCAGCTATGAGCTGGTCCAAATCACCTTCCTTTTCTGATCCAATAACTTTTCCACCATTATGAGCCTTTCTACAAGAAGAAATACCAATCTCCAGCTTTTCTGGATCTATGAACTGACGGATCTGTTCCTTGGTCACCTCAGAGGTTTGTTCCCTTTCAGGAACAATCTTGACCACATTGGCCTTAACCCCTCTCCTTTTTATCATCCTCGTTTTCGCCTCTGGTGTCTTCTTTACTATCTCAGCATAGCTGGTCTCTTTTGACTTACTAAGTATACTATTCTGTCCAATGAGGTACATAATGAGTCTCTGTTGTACCTTCGTAACATCAACTATAGCCGTGATATCATCGTTGAGCATCCTCTTGGTGTCAACGCTCCATTTTGAGGTACTTATAATATTGCCAAGCTTCTTAAACTTGTCGCTCACTATTTGTGCATAACGCTCACTCTCCTTAGCAGCATTTTCTTTCGCGTTCTCCATGGTGTGAGACTTCTCTTCTCACCACCTCTGGCGTTAGCAGGTAGTCGGAGACTAACCCCCCAGGGCCCACCACGAGGAGGTGCCGGTAGGTATATTGCTATCAGCAGAACGCAGCCTTAAAAGACCAATGCACAATAAATAAGTCCTTCCGTGTCAAAATTTGCTCAATAACTTTCTAAAAATATATCTCAAAGCGAATGATAGCATAGGGAGGGCCCCTACTTTCACCAGATATTACTTTTGCTATAATTCCGTGTCTTCTCTTAAATTTTTCAAGCCATCCATTGCTTACTAGAAATTTGTCGTATCCCAATGCCTTCGCAAACTGAAAAACATTCTCAATTATGAAAGGCCCAGAGATCGGAACATTTTTATCTTGTATTGGGTGTATCCACTTCAAAATTTCCTCATCCACATATTCATAGACACATGTTTTTAAAGGTTTTGGAAAAAGAATTCTATGAATCATAATTTTGTATCTTATGACAATTTTTTTATTATGGTTGATAAGCTGTTTGGAGGAATGTCAAATTTTAAAGCAATATATTTTTTCTTCACGCCTTTATGCACTTCACGAAGAATTAAATATTTTTCTTTGATGCTCAAGCACTTTCGCTTTGACATTTTCCAGCTACACGAACTAAAATTCCCAGCACGACTCTGACCAACAATCTAGGAAACGGGAGACTAGTTCAAGGACACGTGACAGCTCCATTCAGGGTGAAAGGGGGATATTGAAAGTTTTTCTAGTGAAGTGGACACTGGGGGGAATAAAGGTTGCAGTTCCTGGATGAAATGCAAAGAATGACAGCGATTTTACTACTCTCGGTGAGTTAGGTGACAGATAAAACCAGTTAAAGGTCATTGATCACCATAAAAATGAGTTAAAAGAGACAATAAGTTTAAAATGTTCAGAAATTTCTGTAGAAATTTCTGTAGAAGCATTACATTGGAATGTAGACTACAGAAAAATAGAATTGCACAATAATTCTGCGAAACCAATAAAGGCAAATAATCGGTACATTTATTTTATATCATGTTTCTGTCATTTATTACACGGCTTTATGTGTGGGAGAAACCATTTTTAGGACTGACATGTTTTAAAAGCTTTTCAAATAGCATCTTTAATTAAAAGTTAGTGGTTCTGTTGTAATACTCCCTGAATGATGCGATGTTTACGTCATATGTGACAAGTCATTTCAAATCAGTTCTCATGCAAACCAAAAAAATAAATAAACAAATAAAAGTCCACTTAAATATTAAAGAGAAAATTATTCCAATGGTTATTTTATGAGAATATCTTCAGTATTTTTAATTCCCTTATTTTGGTATAATTCATTAACTAATGCGTCTTACAGTGATGGCTTTTTCAGTAAATTCATAAGAATATCATTTAAGCCAAACAGATGTAAAGAGTTAAAATGTAACATCACAGGTTTTACTTTTAATCCTAGCAATCTGTTGAAAAGGATGAAAATTTCATTGGTGTAAATTCAATTTTATAAACTGGCTTTTTACTTGGAATGTAGGCTAAAGTATTTATAAAACAGATATAAGTTCAAAATTTACAGTGTGTCTAACATCTTAATTAGACATTTACATCTTTTACAATACACTGGTGGACAAAACCTAAAGACGGATGTTTTGGAAAACGATGACCGGCGCACAATGGAACGCAGCAGCCTGTAGGAATTTGCATAAAGGCGTGATGCAATGCGAAACAAGGTGGCGATGCAAATTTTTGATTACCGCACGTGTGGGTCCTGTGACGGAGTACAGCCGGTTTTCAGGCATTCGGCGCTTGCAGCCAGTGAGTATTGGACGTCCCATTTGAACAGGTCGGAAGAACGTTGCGCTTTGAAAAGTGAGTTCATGTCTAGAAGACATCATTTAGATGATTTTACACGTGGACGGATAATTGGAAATCTGGAGGAAGGGCGACAAATTACAGATGTTGCTAGGGGACTGGCCATTGTTAACAGTAGTATTTCCAGTCTTTTGGCAGCTTGTCAAACAAGTGTAGAGCGTAGGAGGCGCAATCTAGGAGGTCATCCTCACAGTAAGACGGCCGAAGTCGATCAGTACGTCGTTTTAACAGGAAAAAGGAACCAGCGCTGTACAGCTGGTCAAATGGCAAGTCAGTTCTATGCAGCCACAGGAACTCAGATATCCCGGAAAACTGTTACAAGGCGTTTGTGATAGACTGAACTATACGCCCGAAGACCTGTTGTGTGTGTCCCACTTGCAAGAGTTTACCGTAGCACCCGTTTGCCTTGGTGCAGTCTGCATAGCCATTGGATCCAGGATGACTGGGCCAATGTCCTCTTTACAGATGAGAGCCGGTTCAGTCTTTCTTTTGATTGTAGATGGAAACTGATATGGCGTGAAGTTGGTAGTGCTTATCGTTCAGAAAATATCCAGGGAATGGACCGATATGGTACTCGTAGCATCATAGTATGGCAGGCATCATGGTTGATGGCCGCACACCACTACATGTGAGTGAAACAGGGACCATGGCCGCTACACAGTACATTGGTGAAGTTCTACGGTCTCAAGTTCCCATTTTTCGTGCTGCTGTCGGCGATAACTCTCTGTTCATAGATAATAACGCTCTATGTAACCGCACCAACGCTGTTCAGGATTGTCTGGAAAGCAAGGATATTTATTCATCGTATCATGTGGCCAGCACGTTCACCTGATCTAAATGCAATAGAAAATGTATGGGATCCCTTGGGGCGACGTCTTGCTGCTCGCTCATATCCTCCGACAAACAAACCGTCCCTCATCCGTGCATTGAAAGAGGAGTGGGACAAGTTGCCTCAAAACCTCATAGATCCCGCCATTCAAAGCATGTCACGATGTGTCACGACGTGTGGGAAGTTGCATTGCACTGCATGGTGGACATATCCCTTCCCGACATGTTTATCCGGATTGCTTGTCGTTTGTAATTTGCTTCTTTTTGTTCTCTTTCCGGGTCAATATGTACCTTTCGCTGAAACAACCTGTTTCAACAATTTTTTACATGGTTTTATTAACCCGCTTTCTTGTTTGTTTGTCCAGTACAAATCTTGCAATCGGTTTTTAACTAACTTCCCGACTAGCTAGACATTTGAAACTTTTAGAATAGCTCAGAACACGATGACAATGCATTCTTTTGATACTTTTAGCCATCTTTAAACAGAATTGAATTCATTTTCAGTTTCTTTTGTAGACTGGTGCAGCCATCTATCGGCCGGGACGGGAATGAAAAGTTAAACGCAAGTTAACTTCCAATTAACTTCATTTTCTTTCAAGTTGATGGGATAATTCATCAAAAAATTTTAAAAAAGTATTTATTAATACATAGAATTGTCAAATTTATATGATTCAACAGAAAATGTAAAAACATGGTATATAAAAAATTATTTTTATCTTGTAATTATTGTAGTTCTTTTAGCAAAAAATCTTGCATTATATCATGTCCCCCATGGCTACCCTTTATGATTTTTCCTCCTGTATGATCTATGCTTTTCTCCCAAATTTTTCAGCTTTTAACTTCAGGATATTTAAAAATATTTGCCTGTAAAAAAGATGTTCTATCAAAGCAAAGGTATTATATTGAGAATTTTTCTTGTATTCTTGTACAGTCTTCGTATAATGTTTGATGTATATTTCAAATTGAAGCACCTTTCAAATTGTACGTAATGTACACTATTAATAAAGTGGATTTTAAAAGAATGGTGTTATAGATGTTCTTGCAAATTTGCATTTAACTGTTTAACTTTAGCAAATTTTTAATTCGGTTACACCTATAAACGAAAACTGGAACTAAAAAATTGATTCCTGTGCTGTTTTTAAATTCAGAAACATAATCACATAACAATTAAATGTTTAAGAGAAATCTATGTTTTATGGGCAGTATTTATCTGAACACCAGAAGAAAAAGAATCCATTGTTGTCTTATATATACTGGGGTTTGAAAATAGGCATAATTTTTTTGCTACAGTTAAAGTAAAATAATATTTTAACATTAAAAAGTATATGGTGAAATTTATAAAACTGTACAAAATATTTTTCAAGTATTCTTCTATATTTTATTTATTTTTAGATGAAAAAAGTAAACCCCCCGTTATATCTTCATGGACAAATCTTGTGGAGAGAATTCTTTTATTGTGCTGCTACAAACAATCCTAAATTTGACCACATTGTTGGCAATTCTATGTGTGTCCAGATTCCTTGGGATGTCAATGCTGAAGCTTTAGCAAAGTGGACAAATGTAAGTAAAGTGAAATTCATTTACACTCTTAGAGAGAGAGAAAAAAAAAACACACAAAAAAAAAACAAAAAAAAAAAAACAAAAAAAAAAACAAAAAAAAACAAAAAAAAAACGACGCACCAAGAAGGGGCATTGCAAATTGGACACAAGTTGATATTCATACAGGTTTTGACGGAAAATATATATTTTCTATTAATTACTTTACATAATTTTATTTTTATCATGTAGTTTGTATTTTGTGTTTTTGATTTCTAGTTCCTTCCAATGTAATTTCTATAATTAATCAAACATTTAATTCAATTTCTTAAAGCAGCAGCATCCCTCTTCAGGTATTTGGATGCGAAAACTAGTATTCATAAAAATGTGTGAACTAAAATTTTTGATGATTTGCCATGTACTGATGGCTTGAAATGCTGTACTGAAATTAGTGTATTGTTTGTATGATAGTTAATAAATTTGGCAATGAATAATTTGATTTGTCTAAAAGCTAAGGGCCCCGGGTTGCCCCAATTGGTCAGAAGATCTGTACTATCCGTCCGGCGCGCAGGATCATAAAAATTACCCGAACAGGGGAAATTCACTCTCGGCTGAGTTTGCAGGTTTAGATACGCAGCGACTGGGCTTCAGGTTCCCATTTGTCGCATAAGCAAAACGGTGAGTTCGACGTATCCTTGTCGAATTGTCTAAAAGCTATATATAATGTAAACATGTGTAAGATTTGAAAATTAACACCGGCCACAGCTCAAAGAGCGGCAAAATGAACTACTGATTCCTGGTCGCCACGACGGCAACCCCACTTGACTTTCGGACAGTCTCCCGGCCCCGGTGTCCGCGGGGCACTTCGCTCCTCCAGTCCAAATGCCACTTGATAACGTTCACTCGCGGTCATACAAATCAGACCATCCAAGAGCCAATAACTATAACATTTAATCCTCAATTACTGTCCCGATAAGGCAGCCACCACCTGCCATCTACATCACTATCCAGCTTTATTAGATCCAAATACAATCGAATTCATAGTCGTCCTATACAACCTGTATAGGCTAACAAAGACAATATGATAGCTTAATCATATAAAACATACAAGCAAATTAACAACAAAAGGCCAGTACAGCTAGTACTGACAAACAAAAGACGACAAGCATATCAAATAACAGAACAATTAAGGCTAAGCAAACTTAGCAAAGCCATGCAAAGCCAAGCAAGAAGTCAGGAAGCAAAGCTCCAACAATGTTCTTAAGGAACATAATCTGTCCTTTCGATGATCCTCCTCATCTCAGTCCGATAGCGGCTGCAGCTCTTATCTGTCGGCAAATGTGCTGTTTCTTAATTTATCCCAGTTTTCTCTCTGCAACTGTGACAATTCCCACACGTCATTTCTCTCTTGCACGGCTCTGGCTCATGCTCCTTCTCATATCTTGCACATTTTAACGTTTCGACAATACTTCACTACATGTCCCAATTTCCAGCCTATATAACATATGACTGGTTTTATGTATTCCTTCCACCCAAATCGTCGCCAGCCTATCTTGATTTTCTTAAGTTTCTCTATTTTACTAAAAGTAGCTCCATCCAGACTTAATACCCAATTTTCACCTTTTTTAGACCTAAACTTGGTCACAACTTCAATGTCCGCACAAACGAGCTCTTCATTTTGCTTTTTCATTTTCTGCATTAACTCCTCCTTCTCATAAGACTCCGTATTATCAAAAATGACAACACGAGGATTCTTTTTAATGGGCTTGTGCAAATTATACGCATTCGTAAATTAATTATTCGTATATTATAGTAGATAAATAGTGTATCAAGCAATGTGTATGTAAAGTCCCATGTATTTGAGAAATGCATATTAAATGTCCTATGTACGCATGCAAAGTACATAGTATAAATAAATAAGTAAGTGAAGTATAAAAAATTGGGAAGAGTTCCGTATCCTGTGCCGCTTGGCGCTATTTGGCGTGGTTTCTGAGTTTTCCACGTTTGGCGGAAAACTCAGAATAATGCAACCCTACCTAAGCGACGCCATTTTTTCGGCGTCACTTAAGGTATCCGACTACCTTTGGAGCACTAAAAAAAGGAAAAAAAACGCACTTGCGTCAATTTCTGTCTTATTTTTCGAAGGGGTATAACAACAAAACACGAAAATAATGAAAAAAATAGACTATGACTATGCAACTTTTAACAAAATTTATGAATTTGGGTTGAAATTTAGCAAATTTTTACAAAAACGGCTCTAGCTCTAAAAAAAAAATTATGCGTATAACATTAATTTTTTTTGTCATATGTACATAAGTACCCCCTGAGTGTAATGAACTAAAAGCTAATCAATGTCGCGAAATCTAAAAAAATTACAGATCATTATATGCAATTACATGTAAAATTTTTGTAATTTCTCATGAGATTTTCTGAAAATGCAGCTATAAATCAACAAATAAAATACCCAAAACCAAATCTGCAGTTCATTACATTCTAAATAGTAAGAAAAACATACGGGAAAAATTTCATAGACATATCATAATATTTGTTTGCATTTTTGATGAAAAATGAGTTCTTCAGAGAACATAATTAAAGTTTTCAACTTGTGTTGAATTTTATAGCTGCTGCTGACCTTTAAATCGCTCTCATTTCATTTCTAATGATCGTACATGAAAAATATAAGCAGATTTAGAAATAGAAATTTACAATCTTTAGGAAAAAGGATTAAAAACACTTTCGGAATGTTCGTCAAAATCTACGTTTTAATCTTAGTCGGATACCTTAAAACAAAACAAATAAAATTTTATAACTTACCAGAAAGCCACGTTTTGAAGTAACTATTGTGGACGGGATTTTGAGTAGTCTGAAATGCATCTGCCATTTTTTTAAAGATATCCCCCAAAATTTCAATACATAAAACTTCTTATATTGAAAATATCCACAAGAACCATTTACCTATTTTTAAGTAATTACATTACTGTGATAAACTTTTAAAATCACTTTTAAAAATGGAAAAATTAAAAAGTAAGGGATACAAAGCCCCCCCCCCCCCAAAAAAAAAAAACAAAAAACAAAAAAAAAACGAAATTGTCAGAAGCAGAGAATTACTTGCAATCCTTCCATACGTGGTCGCAATGTCCGTTCAAAAATAAAACTATAGAATTCATAACGTTTGAAATTACTACGTCATTAAAATTAAATTGTTTGGCCTTTAGATATACCACGTGAAAAACATCGCAACAGAAACGAATGAGAATACACCATATTGAAATATTTATCGCCCCAAAAAATCGACAAATTTTCCGGCACAGGATATGGGACTTCTCCCAAAAAATTACATGTAGAAAGGAATGCAATAAATGTGTAAACCTGATAATCTGAAAGTCCTTATCCCATGTTCCTTCACTATAAAAAGCTATTCGAAATCGGCTTAGATACCACGATTGGCACGCTCATGAATCTCGTTAAGAGCGCCGAATAAGTTAGCGATTCTTCACCTATCTGTCTTGGACTCAACTGTCTATGGGCGCCGTTAGATTTCGGTCGAGTAGTTATCGCTCTTCAAACGAAAAACTTCAAGCATCTCGAAAGCACGGGAGGCGTGATTGTCTTGGGATCACCAGTATAGCGCTGAAGAATTTGGAGTCAGAAGTGAAATAAACATTCTTTATTTACCAGAGAGAATATAGAAAGAAGCTACTATCGATGCATCAATTCATACCATTTTTATTTTCAACATATCCAAGCAAAAGAATAACATCCTATAACAAAATATAGCTCGTTCGCTATTTGTTTCACTTCGCTTCAGCGTGCAGTATAAACACAAGGTTTTTTCACGTGCCTTCATTACTTTATAAACTCCCTGGTGCTGAAGTCAAAGCTATTATCTTTTTTAAAATATGACACTAACATACACTCATGGACAAATAAATTAGCGCACCAAGAAGGAGTCGTCAAAATGAAACGAAATTTTACATACGTAATGACTACTTTGATATAAGTAAATGATAAGAAAATCAAAGAAAAAGGATAATTTATTTCAGAGAAAAAGGCAAAAGAACGGAGGAGTTAATACTCCGTTGGACCCCTTCTAGCGCGAATGCACGATGCGATACGATCGGGCATTGAGTCATACAAGTTATGTATGATGTTTTGAGACATTTCGTTCCATATTTGCTGTAACCTTGCCTCTAGTTCGTTCAAACTCGTGGGATGCCCAACTCGTCGTCCCAAATGATCCCAGATATGCTCGATTGGAGACAAATCTGGGGATCGGCCAGGCCAAGGAAGGGTAGTAACAGTGCGGAGACAGTCTTGTGACACCCTTGCCGTATGAGGCCGAGCATTGTCTTGTTGAAAAATGGCTTCTGGGAGCCGTTGCATGAGTGGCAACACATGTGGTTGCAGGATTTCATGAACATACCGCTGGGCTGTCATAATGCCACGGAACAATACTAGGGGTGACCGTGTATTGTAGGCAATGGCACCCCATACCATCACACCAGCTGTGGGAGCGATGTGTCGCTGTACAGCAAAGGCAGCATTGAAGCGTTCACCACGGGCTCTCCACACACGAACACGATTATCATCACTGCCGAGATTGAATCTGGATTCGTCGCTAAAGACGACCTGGTTCCATTCCGCTGCAGTCCAGTTTCCTCGTGCGCGGCAAAACTCCAAACGGAGGCGTCGACGGGTGGGCGTCAAGGGCAGCACACGTAATGGGCGCCGCGATACCAACTGTCCTTCAGCCAGGCGCCTTCGTATGGTTCGAGAAGACACAGAGGCCCCTAGTGAAGGTGCTACCTGTGCCTGGATGGCGGCCAATGAAGCAGTTGGCTGTACGCGTGCATTTCTTACGATGTGGCGGTCTTCTCGACGACTGGTCTGTCGAGGGCGTCCTGAGCCTGGTCTTCGTGTACATGACATCTCTCGGGTCCACTGGTCCCAACACCTCCTCACAACACAATCAGAGCGGCCTAATTGACGAGCTACTCTCCTAGCTGACCACCCAGCTTCCATCATCCCGACGATTCTCCCCCTCTCAAACTGCGACAACTGCTTATATTGTCTTCGAACACGGCGTAATGGCATGTCTATCTCAGCTCTTCCTTTGTAAAGGATTCAGCACACTCAAACAAGCTTTGGTTACCTGTTTTATACTCCACAGAGTACGATGTTCAACGCCCTCTACCGGCTATACGTAATGCGCAATCACGCTGCATTTCTAATCATTTGCATATCTCCCCGACATGTACCTTCATTGCAAGTTTCGTTACGATCCCGCAATTATTTCTTGGTGCGCTAATTTTTTTGTTCATGAGTGTACATACAAGTTTTAGCAATAAAATTAAATACCATATACTTCGAAAGTAGCACAATTTAAACACATTGCACAATAAACACAGCAAACACTTAGCCAAATAATAGTAATACAATGAATAGTATTGTAAACCTGTATCGTCGTTTCTTTTGGGACTTATTGAAGGTGCTATTATTCACCTTCGTTCAGTCCCAATTAAGAATGTCGGACGTGAGTCTGACAAAATGAAAAACGAAATGTGTATATTGCAAAAGTTGTAACCGATGTATATATGTAAATAATTGTCGTAACTCTGTCAGAGGATATATATGTAAATAATTGTTGTAACTCTGTCAGAGGAGTGGTGCAGCGCTTAAACCTTGTGCTCTGGGACTTCAGGTCGTCAGTTCGAACCCAGTACCTGTAATGGACTAACGAAGTATAAAATAATGAGTAGTATTAGAAAGAAATATTGAGAATTTAAAAAAAATGCAAGTTGTCTGTATGGAAAATATAGGAATTAGTGAAGTAATGCATGGTAAATGGGCTAGAAAGTTAGGCGGGTATAGCAAATTAATAAAAAAAACTTTGATATGTTAATGGGAAAATAATAAATATTAGTAATTTGAAATATGAATTATGGTAAGCTAATGATGTAAGGCAGTTATGGGGTAAATTGAATTGATGTTAATCCATTATTTATTTGTAATTTAGCCCATTAAATAATGTAATGCCCATTAAATAATGTGTGTAAAATAATTATTGTGAATTGTTGTATTATGTGATTTTTATTATAGGTATTTATTGTTTGTAGTTAATATTGTTTTAGATCTATACAGTTGTATAGATATTATGTTTAATTTCATTGCACAGAATGCAATATATCATGCAAGTTGAGTATTCAGTAAAGAAGGTAAACGTTAACGGGATGGGGCTTGGGCAATGTTGCCATACAGAAGAAGTTAGATATTCAGTTTTGATAAGTTAGGAAAAAAATGTGTTTCCGACTTGGTGGTGTCGGCGTGCCCAATTGGTGTGCTGGCCCTCCGGGTCCCGACGGAGCGGATGGCTGTCGGGAAGACTGGTCGTCCGTAATAATACCGTTTAAGCGCAAGATAAGGTCGGTTTAACCTTTTGAATTGTCAAAAAGCTATTTTAAATAGTTTTATGAAATCATTATAAAAATCAGTTGTGAATCCTACAATTTAGACGATAAAATTTATCCAAAGCAAGTTGGAAACTGTAAATTTGCTGAGCTCTCATTTGAATCCCATTGAAAGTCTAGGTAATCTATATAATCCACCTAGGCCCCCTCCTCTTTCGAGTATCGGCCATGAAACACCTGAAGACCAGTCACTACGTAGCAAGAACCTTAATACGCAGTTGAGGGTTAATTTCCCAAGTTCGGATGCATTTTCAATTGCTGTGGGGCTGAAGGCTGCCGGATATACAGTACAGATCTGCAATCCACTCAAGGCACCCCCAGCCCCCCGAAAGTCTAGGTAAAATCTTAGGTAAATCAGTATAAGTAATAAAAAAACCTATAGATTTTGTAGAAGCATTTTTTAATGTATAAAAATCTTAGACACTGCAATTCAGTTCATGAAGTCTTAATTTTTTTTTTCTTGTGCATTCTTTTTTTACTAAAAGAAATGAAACTTTCAAAATTGTAGTGTTTATTTACATGTGATTTTGAACACTTGCACATAAAAAATTACTTTCAGTCATAATTTCTCCATATTAAATTAAAGAGTCAACTTTATTTAATTGTTCATTACCATAATGTTTAATCATTCAGTCAGTTACTCTTTTAAGGGTCAAACTGGATTTCCTTGGATTGATGCAATCATGATGCAATTGCATGAAGAAGGATGGATTCATCATGTTGCTCGTCATGCAGTTGCATGTTTCTTAACTAGAGGTGACCTTTGGATTTCATGGGAAGAAGGCATGAAAGTAAGTACATCTTTTGTGGACTGTTCTGCATTTTACCTAGATTTATGTAGCCAAGAGTTGTTTGATTCATTATTGACTTTTACAAAATAGTCAGATAGATGCATATGACTGAATTAAAGTTTAATATTGGAGTTAAAGCATAGGAAGAACATGTTTGAAGAAATTGGTGAACTCTATTTATGACCCTAACCAAAACGGAGACATGTGTTTGTGACACATTAAGTTACAACGTTTCTGGCATAATAATGCAGAGTTTCTATGGTTCTTAAAAGTCTTTATGAACTCCTTAGTTTTTGTATCCATTTCAAAGGGCCCCTTAAAAAGTTTTGAAAAAGTGCTGATTGCATGACAGATTCCTAATTTCCTACAGTTAATTTATGGTTCTTAAAAGTACTTATTATTTGTACAGAAACATATGAATGTTCAATTTATTGGTATTAACACTATTCTTGATGTAAATCAAGAATCAGTTTGTCTTTATATCAGTGTCAGTCGTTTTACCCAGATAAAGTTTGCAAGAGTTAAGTTGATTGTTAGGAATAATCTGTGTTACATTGGGTTATTTACTCTACAATTTAAGTGTTGTGTATGTAAAATGAACTTTTCCAACGACTGGGGGAGGGGGGTTGGAAAAAATATCTTTAAACACTCTGTGTCATTGATCGGCTAATACGCAAAATATTAGAAAAAAATTTAAGTTGATTCTTTTTAAGTTTATCAAAATCACTTTAATTGTTTTATGATCTAAAATTTTCTTTTGTAAATTTTAGGTGTTTGATGAGTTATTGATTGATGCAGATTGGAGTGTAAATGCTGGTTCTTGGATGTGGTTATCTTGCAGTTCATTTTTTCAACAATTTTTCCATTTGTATTGTCCTGTAAGATTTGGAAGAAAAGCTGATCCAAATGGAGACTTCATTCGGTAAGTACTTTTTTTGTTAATTTACATGTATAAGCTTGTGCAAGTGTGCTTTTAACAGAAAAGAACATTTGCACCTCAACTATCTATTCTCAGTAATTTTTGCAGCTCATTTTTAAAAAAATTTTTTTATATGTATAGTCCTGTAAGATTTGTTCAAAAAGCTGATCAATATGGAGAATTTTTAATGTAAATATTTTTAATTTTTTTGCTTGGTGGTTTGTTGCTCAAGTCTGCTTTTTGCAGTTTTTAAAAAAGGAAAATTTTATGTGAAATTTTGTCACTAGGCTTTAATACCAATTCAAGTGTGTAACAAAATTATACACCATCTTATACTTAGCTTTCATTCAATTTTTGAATCTATAACTTCAAAGCCAATATATATTTTTTGGCAAATAATTTTATTTTTTTAAAATTATTCTGTTATGTTTAATCAAACAGCTGTATTATTTTCATCTAAATGAAGAAGTTATGCAAAATGAAGTTTAAGAGATATTATTTAAAGCAGGGGTTTTCAATATAGGAGAAATTTAGGTGTTTAAAGGGGGGGGGGAGTGGGACCCCATCCATTTAAGCGTGATGTCCTGTAGATTATTGTACAATCTGTTAAATTGTAGCTTTTTTAAAATTTAATCTGTGACATTCAATAAAGTTTATTGAATGTCACGGATTAAAATCAGTCCTTGAACACAAGTATTATTTTTAGTTTATTAACTTAATTTTTAGTCTGTTAATGAATGAGTTCAGAATATTACATATAACTAATTTTATTAAAGTTTTAAAAACTATCAACATTTTTTATTGTTTTTAAATTTGTAAAATTCTACTTCAAAAATAATCCAAGGAAAGGTATATGTACTAATATAGCTTTTTTATTAACATTACATGCATATTATTTCGAATTCACCTTTTGAATTCAATAGTCTTGGGAAAGGGAAATGGGCAATGAAGGTTGAGAACCACTGGTTTGCAGATATTTATTGATGACTAGATGTA
Source organism: Dolomedes plantarius (assembly GCA_907164885.2). Taxonomy (NCBI): domain Eukaryota; kingdom Metazoa; phylum Arthropoda; class Arachnida; order Araneae; family Dolomedidae; genus Dolomedes; species Dolomedes plantarius. The sequence continues at coordinate 157,501,682 of OU015492.1, forward strand.
TTACCCGGCTTCGCTCGGGGTTCAGTTTCTGTTATTATTTTTTTTCAATGATTAGCCTCATGTTATGATGTTCTAAAGTTTTCGCTAAAATTCTTTTGCGGTAGCAAATAGCATTAGTTTGTTGTCGGTGATGTCGTTGTTCATCGCTTTCCCCTCCTTTCGATGTTGAAGCTCGAAGACGATCGTATGTTCAACGCTTTAAAAGTTTCTTCATCAGTCTCACTGCTTCGGATCACTACAATCCGAATTCTGTTGCCTTCCAGCTCTTGGGAATGTTTTTTTCTTCAGATTCTTGTGTGCGTCTAACTGAATTTTGAATTTTGTTGGCTTCGCGCGCTTGGGAATGTTTTTCTTCAGATTCTTGTGTTCGTCTAACTGCATTGCGAATTCTGTTGGCTTCGCGCTCTTCTGTTTTTTTTCATCACATTGCTCATTTCTCAACAATCTTTGACATTTTGCCCTTACTTCTGCAGGATTAAAAGTTGCTTCTGCAGGACTAAAAGTTAGCATTTTAAAACATTAATTTACATCTAGTCAATAACGTTTGAATGGATTTATTATTATAGAAAAATAATCAATAACGTTTGAATGGATTGAGATCCCATTCAATATTAAAACACAGCAATTCTGATAATTATTATAAAAAAAGTATATGCACGTATTTCATGCTCGGAATTCTTTCTCAAAACTAAATCGCCTGCTTCGTTTCTATGCCACTTTCAGACTTTCTTAATTATAACATACACGTATTTCATGATTGTAATTCTTTCTCAAAACTAAATCATCTGCTATGTTTCAATGTCACTTCAGTTATATAAATAATCGCGTCAAGGCTAAACGCACGTGTTTCTAGCTAAGTCAACGTGTCCTGCAGTATATTTGAGTTTGAACAGGTAGCTTGGGATATGTTCAATTCATGAAATGGATAGATAACACATTCATTGAAAATGAATGACTTTCCATCCTTATATTTTCATTTTTAAAAAGAAATATTCCAGCGTTGCCACGTATATGAAAATAATATATGAAATTCATTCTTGAATGCGCCAATATATGAATAAATCACGTTTTTAATTCATGTCTATTTATTTTTTCGGAAATGTTATAATTTAATTGGCAACAATGAAATGTTACAATGGCTTTGAAAAAAAATATCCGTTGATACCGCACAAACTTGTTCTAACATAATTCGGGAATAGAACGTCGTAGCGGGATGAAAATAGTCTATAACCTTCGCGCAAGTTCAAGCAATAAGTTGACCAAGTTTCATCGCAATCGGATGAATGGTACGGCAGCGCATAAAATACGAACAAACAAACATTTATTTTATATATATAGATATATTCTAAGATTTGTATTTGTGATAAAAAAATGTATGGATATTCCAATTAATATTTTTGTTTCAGCACAAGCTTTGTTATTAGATATTTTATAAAGACATGACTTCTAAACTGTTTAGTTGATTTTCTTTTATAGGAGATACTTACCAGTTTTGAAGAATTTTCCCACTAAGTACATATTTGAACCATGGAATGCCCCTGAAAAGGTCCAACATGCAGCTAGGTGTGTGATTGGGAAAGATTATCCTATGCCAATGGTGAATCATCAAGCTGTAAGCCGTGTAAACTTAGAGAAGATGAAACAAGTTTATCAACAGCTCCGCAACTACAGAGGAGCTGGTGAGTTAAAACTTTTGTACTTTTCATTCAACGTTGGGGAAAATCTGATTTATCATGGATTGAATTATTGTTCTTTTATACTTAGATTTGCCAAAATTGATATTTTCAGTATAGCTGTGGTTATGAATGTTTTATTTAATGTACACATTATACAGGGTAGTTATAATTAAACTTCCCCTATAAACAGCATCCTGCAGCTCAAACGGGTGAACGGAGTGTAACCACATTGGGTATATAGACAATACACGAGATGCGCCCACGGAATTTCGAAAAAAAAAGTTCAAAAATGTCCACCAGATGGCGCTTTTCATGGAAAAACATTAAATTTAACAAAATAAACGACCAAAACGGAATACATAAACAATTTAAACATTTGACTATTTTTTTTATCACCTTATCATCGAACCACATTAAATAAAGGTAAGGAAAGGAAGAACTCCATTACGCTTCATGTGTAAAGCATCACAACTGATCAGTTATGATCTGCTGTTAAACAGTACGCCTTTGCTGTTTGAGAAAAAAAATAGTTGAGTTTGCAGAAACAGGTACAGATTATGACGAAATGTCATAAGAGGAGCAGTTGTTAATCGCGTCCAGAACCATGTAAGGATAGGTGCTCAATGTGACCACCGTCAGTCACCTGCAAAGTTTCAAAGCGATGGACTCAGTGTTCAACAGCAGATCGTAACTGATCAGTTGTGATGCTTTGAACATGAAGCGTAATGGAGTTCTTCCTTTCCTTACCTTTATTTAATGTGGTTCGATGACAAGGTGATCAAAAAACAGTCAAATGTTTAAATTGTTTATGTATTCCGTTTTGGTCGTTTATTTTGTTAAATTTAATGTTTTTCCATGAAAAGCGCCATCTGGTGGACATTTTTTAACTAATTTTTTTTCGAAATTCCATGAGTGCATCTCGTGTATAGTCTATATGCCCAATGTGGTTACATTCCATTCTCCCGTTTGACCTGTAGGATGCTTTTTATAGGGTAAGTTTAATTATAACCACCCTGTATATTTTCTTTTTAGTCTTATATTCATTTATCTGCCTAAGAAATAGAGGAAGTAAACAATTTAAGATCTACGTATAATGTTTTTAAGACTACAATAATTAATGTGAACAAAATAAGATTTGTATATAATACATGTTAATACATTGTATATACTTGAAAACTATACATTAAGAATGCTAAACATTACCAATGATTTAAAACTTCAGGGTTGTTGGGTATCAGTGCAATACTGAATTAGTTGAGTTTTTTAATAAAAAATAAAAGCGGCAAAGATTTTTAAGATGTAAGCAAAGCTTTTTAAGAGTTCACTGATTTTTAAGAGGAAATAATTCTCTGAAAGAGAAAATTTAGAAAAATAAAAATGTAGAAAAATGTTTAGAATTCCGTCCTATAAAATTGAGTGATACTTTGAAAAAAAATCCTTTATGAAATCTGATATTTAGAGAGAAAATTATTTTATAGATTAACATGAGACTTGGGTAATCTAATGTAGTGTGTATTTTAATGCAATTGTTAACTTGATATTTGAGTTAGTGTTATCTTTACTGACCATTTGTCAGGTAGCTCTGTATAAAGTGGATTTATATATGATTTTCATGCTAGAGCATACTTGAATACAAGTAGGAATATTACTGCAAATGCCACGAAACATTTAACAGGGAAAACTTCAAAAGTAGACATTTACTAAATTTTAATTGCTGCAGATGTTAATAAAACGGCTCTTTTGAGAAAGCACCCTGCAGAACTTGCTCATTTAAAATGTATAAAATTTATACACTCCTCAGTTGAAATGTGTCTGTGTATGGGATAGTCAAAAATCATGTTGATATTTTTGCCTTGAGTGCTGCAGCTTGTGGCTGGGCGGTGTATGGGTACTGTACCGTATTATTCCACCCCCGAAGTCTGTGCGTGAGAGTCAAGTCCCCAGCTGTTTCTAAGTGCATGTGCCAAGAAGAAAAGAATTTGGTGGGGAGATGATTTTGCGGTGAAAAAAGGTCGTTGGCCTCCTGCGAGAGGGGACGCTTAAGCTACAAGCCAGAGTGTGATGATGTTTTTATGTTCTTGTATCTAGTTAAATGTATGTGTGTGTTCTGTGCCGTAAATGAAATGAAGAAAAACGCTACCTGATGTCTTTCCTAATGTGAAAGTTCGATTTATTGGCTACGATACGGTACAGTACATATCAGAAGTTTCATACTGTAGTATATATCTATCCTGGTTCAGATCATATGTACATCAAGTGTGTTAACTGTTTGAAGATATTTTTCTCAGAATGTGATTCATACAATACTGATGATTCCAAGAAATTGACAAAATTGTAGCTTTTGTGTTTTTATAAAAACAGCCTTCTTTTGTTATATGAGAGTTGCAAAGTCAATCAAAATTAGTTTCTTATTGTCAAAATTTGAATGGAATTGTTCATATCTGAGAAACTTATCTTTGTTAAGGGGGTCCGGGACACATAAATCTCGAAAAATTACTTTTTTATTTTTTAATCTTAAAAAAATAATAGAGAGCTTTTAAAATAAAATAAAACAAACCGCATGTTTCTACGATGATTACATCAAGAAATATTTAATTTTTTCTGGCATACTGTTAGTGTGCGCCACTTCCTCTACCAGGAGTTAAATGTCCTTGACAAGCTGATCGAATGTAAACAACCGCTTTGGTTCTCTAGTTTAATATTGTCTTTTTTTTTCCTGTCACGTTTAAAGTGAAATGATTTGATGCTTGTTCATCAATAGTTACGGTACATATCCACGTAATTTTAAGCAATACAGTAGAGTCCCGATAATCCGAAATGATTGGGATCAGACCCTTTTCGGATTAACGAATTTTTCGGATTAAGCGAAATCATTCTTAAAATAAACTTAAATTACATAATGACGTGTAATTACATAAATATTACATATCACGTGTGATTACACAGTTTATTTCATAAGGTCATAACTAAACATAACCAAATCTCGGGGCGAAATTGGTGATAAGATAGCGAAACGGTGCCTAGTACAGCGTTAGGCGAGTAAGTTTGTGAAAATTTTAAGGCTGTTTTTCTACCCCCAAACGTTACCCCCTTTCTTCAGCCCATGGATCAAAATGTATTGCAGTATCTCACACTATCATACAGGAAAAAGTTGCTGGGACGAATACTCGAAGACGAAGACAAAACACTATCATTGATTGAAAAGCTCAAGATGATAAACATTAAAGATCTCATTTAGTGGGTAGCAGAATCATGGGAATCTTTAAGTGAGCAAATGTTGAACATATCCTGGAACAAACTCTGGCCGACTCTAACTTTCATAGACAACCCAAATCAGGAGGCAGACAGAACCAGTGTTGTACAGGTACGTGAGATCTTACAAAATATTCCTGGCTGCGATGACGCAAATGAAAATGATGTGGATGAGTGGCTGCGAGCCGACGATCGCGACTGTAAGGGTTTTAACCGCTTTGCATGGGGTTTCTTTCATGCGAGAAACAGAGACGACACAAAAAAAGACTTCCAGAATTTTGTCCCAAACTTTTATTACATGATTTTTTAAGGGACACAGCACATACAACACATATAAAGTAATTAATGCAGGATCATTTAGCAGACAAAGCCATATTCGTCACATAACGACCGTTGGCCTCTGCGTTCTCTCCTCTCGTTCCACCCTCGCATCGAACAACCCCCAAAGCTCCCCTCGCAAGAAGGGTTGCCACACGCCAACCTTGACACGGGTTACCAGGCATGGCGCGCCTTACACGCCTCACCTAAGCATAAAATTAGCCCACAGTGGCTGATTTTATGACATTCAGGAACAATATATATATATATATATATATATATATATATATATATAACTGCGATTACATTTCTTGCAAAAACAAATATGTTCAAAAAAGATAACTCAATACGCTACATATATATTCAAATAATAATGCAGTTTCTTAAACAACAAAAGATCACACAAAACAAAAATTATATTTATACAGATAACATAAGAGATGGTTCATTCCAATCTGGATAGAGCATCCGCACTTCGGTGCTGTACACCCGGCCTATGTGTGATGGAGTGATTCCATCTTTGTAAGGCTAAAACCCAACGGGTTAACTTGGGGCTTTTAGGAGTGGTATGGTTTAAATATTTAAGTGGGTTGTGATCAGAAATTATCTCTACTTGAGAACCATAAATCCACTTATCAAATTTATTCAGCCCAAACAGCACTTCCCAAGCCTCTTTCTCAAAGCTTGCCCAGTTCTTCTGTGTGGCATTGAACTTTTGGCTGGCAAACGCTATTGGTCGGTAAGACCCGTCAACATCTTGCTGAGTCAAACAACAACCCACACCATAGTCGGACGCATCACAGTGCACTTGGAATGGCAAATTGGCATCAGGGGTAGCTAGACCAGTTACTTCACATAACAAGGCCTTTAATTTTTCAAAAGAATCTTGTTCTGATTTCCCCCAGCAGACATCATTGGGTTTATTTCTCTTAGTCAACTCCGTGAGTGGAGCACTTATTTCAGCATACTTTGGTATGTATGTACGATAGAAACCCATGAGTCCTAGCACAGACCTGACCTCCTTCTTAGTGGTAGGTCTAACTAACTTCCGGATTGTTAGTATTTTGCTTTCATCAGGACCATGTCTACCCCCTTCTATCACGTGACCTAAATATTTTATCCTGTCGGCCGCGAAAGTGCATTTGTCTAGCCTCACGGAGAATCCTAGTTTGTCCAATTCGGTTAGGATTAATTTCAAATGAGCTAAATGTTCCTCCAAAGATTTTGAAAAGATCACGACATCATCCATGTATGCCTGTGCATACTCCGAATGAGATTTTAAAACACGATTCATTTCCCGTTGAAAAGTACCAGACGCTCCAGCCAGACCAAAAGGCATAGTTTTCCACTGGTATACAGCGTTGTGAGTAGTAAACGCCGTAAACGGTTTGCTTTCCTCGTCCATTTTTATTTGCCAATATCCCTTGAAGAGATCTAAGCTGGTCAACCAAGTGGCTGACCCCGCAATGAATATTAATTTTTGCATATCTTTCATGGGAAAAACCGGAACTTTTGTCACGGCATTTAAAGCTCTAAAATCGATGCACATTCTTACCGAAGAGTCTTTTTAGCGACGCAAACCTTTGGGTGAGCAATTTCAGATTCCGATGGTTCTATTAAATCTAAATCTAACAATTCTTGAACTTGACGTTCAACTTCCTTTCTGTACGCAATGGGAACACTATAACAATGGGGTTTTTTTCCGAATTGCATTTGGTAATAGTTCAATTTTGTGTGTGCCCACCGAAGCTGGTTGCAAGGGTTTAGTAAAGATATGTTTAAACTTTACGATTAAACCTTTAAGAGTCTTCAACTGAGAAATATTTAAATGCTCTATTATAAGATTGTCGAGAATTTCCAGGAATTTAGGTTCCTTGGTAGCAGTAGGTACAGTTTCAACATGCCCGAATTCTTTTTTTCTTCTTCAAAAATGACATTTACAGAATTTGAACTGGCTATGTAATGCTTTAACTTATTTTGATGAATATGTTTGGCCGAACCATCCGGTAATTTGACCAGAAAAGAATGGGGATTACGTTTCTCAACAATAGTTGCAGGACCTTGCCATCTGGCAAATAGTTTATTGGTCGAATCAGGTATTAACACTATCACCTGATCCTCAACTTTGAACACTTCGTTAGACAATCTCAAATTGTGGTAATAAGCTGTTCTTTCCTGCTGTATTCCTGAAACAAACTTGGCTTGCTCTGCAGCCTTCTCAAGTTTTAATTTTAAATCTTCCAAGTATTTGAAAATAGGAGTAGTATTTAACTAAATGTTATTATGTTTCCCAGTCCAAGTAGATTTTAAGATTGACAAAGGACCTTGCGGTTGCCTACCATACAATAATTGAAATGGAGATACACCAGTGGTGGCATGGGGTATTTCTCTGTACGCCCACAATACGTATGGAATTTGTAAGTGCCACCTTCTACCTTCTTCCCTGACTACATGATGTAGCATGTTCTTCAAAGTTCTATTAAACCTTTCTACCAATCCGTTTGATTGTGGATACCCTGGGGTAGAGAATCTTGGACTGCTCCCTATTCGTTTCTCGAACTCTTTAGTGAGCTCGGCTATGAAATTCGTCCCGTTATCAGACGCAATAACGTTCGGTATACCTGTTCTCGAAAAGATGCTTAACAAAGCTTCACAGGTTGCCTTCGCACTAAGACTAGTCAACGGTACGGCTTCGCCCCACCTGGTATGTTGATCAACCAGGCACAATATATATTTATGCCCTTTTGAACTCGGAGGGTCAATCGGACCTATTAGATATATATTCACTACCTGAAATGGTAATTCCGGCCTCGCCACCGGCGTAATTAGCGTTCAGTCACTAGTCTTAACTGTTTGAGTGAGTTGACACTCTTTACATGAGCCACAATACCTTTTGACATCAACCCTCAGACCTTCCCTGAAGAATGAGTACTTGATTCGTTCAAGAGTCTTCTTAGGACCCATATGACTACTAAACACTGAGGTATGAGCAAGTTTCAGTACCTCCTTCCGTTTGCACTTTGGAATCACAAGTTGCCCAATACTCTCCCCGAGTATGTTATCTCTATGAAATAGATAACCGTCTACCTCATAGTAGTTACCTTTGCCTTCTTTAGCATGCTTCCAAGCCACTGCTAACTCAGCACACTACTCTTGCTCAGAGCGAAAATTATCAGCCACCCTGCTCCCCTGATCTATCTCAGCAGTTACTTCCCCGTCATTAGTATCAACCGTTCCCACTTCATTCCCACATGAAGTAATTTCCCTTTGAGATTCCTCAAAGACAGCGTTATCTCGCGCTTTCTCCTGCAGAGTCCTAGACGAAACTTCGGTTCCACCTAAATTTCCTGAGTCTCCCCTCAGGTCCTGAGAGTTCCGAGCCAGAGAATTCTCTTCACTCCGGGCCCCTCCCAACATGTTCAATATTTCCGGTGGAAGTAACACATCTTCCACCAAAACCTCTGCTAAAGCACACAACACTTGCTGATGCACTACGTTAACCTGACCACCCGTAGCCAGACCTAACGGAACGTAAACTAATGGACACTTAACCGCCGGACCAAAAATACCCTTCAAGTAAATTGTGGAAGCTCCTTCGACTGAAATTCCAGGAACTAAGTCCTTCTTGACAACCGTGATTTCCGTACCCGAATCCACTAATGCCTGAGCTAGATTCCCATCTACACTGATAGATGTTTTTATTAGTTTGCAAAGTTTATCCTCAATAGCCTGCCTAGCAACAGCTTTACCGAGTAAATCTACCCTAGCGACTACAGTTTCTTCTTTTGATTCCGCCCCTTCGGCTAAAACCTTGTTTACATTAACCCTTTTATAATCAGTTCCCGCATTTTTCGGACAATCTCGTTTAAAATGTTTGTCAGATCCGCAGGTGTAACAAGTAGGCTTTTTAAATTCAGTGACTTTTGGTTTTTCGAAATTTTTCTTAAGAACAAAATTACTATTTCCTGGCTTTTTCTCGTAGAATTGTGGTTTACCCCAATTACCATGAACACCTTTCTTATCAGAATCATTCCATTTGGCCCTTACCGACCCATCATAGGATTTACCCTTGGAAGCATAGAATACATCGCAGTGCTTACCCAAGTCTTTCGGCTTAAAAAAAGCCTTCCCCCTGAAGTACCCCTATGTGAACCGCAGTTTCGGGATCTAACGTTTGGAACATTTTATCCACCGCGATGAGTTGACACACTGATTCAAAATCCTTTACTCCCCTGGATTTGCAGTAATACAACCACATTGATGTTAACCGAGAAGCAAATTGAGAGAAAGTTTCATCATTGTTACGCTTTGCTTTACGAAAATTCTCTTGACATAATTTTGGAGAAGGTTCAAATTCTTGTAATACTATTTTTTTTAACGATTCATATTCTTTTAACTCTTTTTCCTCGATATTAACTAACAAATTAGCTACTTTATCCCTTAATAGACAAAGCAAAACTTTAGGTTTAAATTCGTCACTGACATTTTCGTTTACAAACGCCTTCTCTAAACTTGAGAAAAAATAGTCCCACCCATCTGACTTATTGGGAACCTTAACTGTTAAGAGCCTAACCATTTTGACTATTTCATCTAATGATTTATCGCGAGCGGTTGGATTACTGATCTGAACTACATCCTGACTCCTCCTAGCTAATTCTGCCTCTAGGCGAAGTTTTTCGAGCATAAATTTTTCCTTTTCTCTCTCTTCATTAAATTTAAATCTATTTTCGCTTTCAAGTTTTTCCTTTTCTCTTTCTGCTTGAAATTTAAATTTATTTTCGTTAGCGAGTTTTTGTTCCCGTTCTAACCTTTCCGCGACAATAGCTTCTAAATATTCTTTCGCTACCTCCTCTTCATAATGTTCATCAGCCATAATTAAGTTTTTCAGATCGGCTTTAGACATGTTTTCGTCAGGTGACTCACCAAAATCTTGAGCCAGTCAGAATAAATCTGGTCGTCTGCTTTTATTTAGGAAAGACATTTTTCCAGCCACACCTAATGCCAGATTACCTTACGACACAATTCAAATCGAAAACAGAAACAACACTCAAAAGAAAATAATATGCATGCAAAATCAATAATGATAAACTTAACTTATATAGCTATCAAAATTCAAAAACATATTTAAAAAATAAATCAAAATCATTTAAAATCAAACGTTTATCATTAAACAATAAAAAAAAACAACGCCACTCTCTTTTTCATTAACAGAAAAAAAAAATTATGTAATCGTCAATGATTTCAGTTTCACCAAGAATATTTAATTAAGTAAAATTGTCTCCTTCAATATCGTATTACGTTAAATAGCTATAGACATATTTATGTTAAATTTCCAATAAAGCACGTCATTCATATAGAATATATTTTAAAACCAAAAGCAAACAAAGAAAATTTGTATCACTGAACAAACATTAACTGTTATTATAATACCTTAAAACCAAAGCGTTCGCTTATTTTAATTTGACTTGAAGAAGTCTTGAGAGTTAGTTCACTTTTTAACATTGAAAAATTACAGTACTTACGGGTCTTCGCAGGCTGTAATAATTTCGTGAAATCGGTCGTTTTCCCTCACAATGATCACGACGAAAATTTGATGATGGCACAAAGCACAACTTGTTCCCATTCCGGAACAACAAACACTACGCACGACGATACACTGTAGTATACGAAGAACTGAATGAACGCCAAACAAAATGTCGGCCGTTCGCACGACGAAAATTATATGATGGCACAAATCACAACTTAGCTGATGGCACAATGCACCATTTATCGATACACTGTAAAACACGAAGAACTGCACGGACGCCAAACAAAATGGCGGCCGTTCCAACTGAACACGCCATCACTCGGCATGCCTTTGATACACAGATTACTGTCCACAATAGATTATGCCAACAGGCAACACTGGACACGCCGATCGCACTCCTCAAAAATCAGCACCTTCGGCCGACCGAAAAACTTTTTCGGCGAAATCACATAGCACCCCCTCGGAGATCACACCGCTCCTCGGAGATTCCAAAATCTTCGATGCACAATCGCCGGTCACCCATTTTTTCCGGTCTCTGCTCGCACGCCACTCTTGACACCAATGTAAGGGTTTTAACCGCTTTGCGTGGGGTTTCTTTCATGCGAGAAACAGAGACGACACAAAAAAAGACTTCCAGAATTTTGTCCCAAACTTTTATTACATGATTTTTTAAGGGACACAGCACATACAACACATATAAAGTAATTAATACACGATCATTTAGCAGACAAAGCCATATTCGTCACATAACGACCGTTGGCCTCTGCGTTCTCTCCTCTCGTTCCACCCCCGCATCGAACAACCCCCAAAGCTTCCCTCGCAAGAAGGGTTGCCACACGCCAACCTTGACACGGGTTACCAGGCATAGCGCGCCTTACAGCGACCATGAGATTTTAGACAATCAGCAGATTGTTGAAATGGTTTCGAAAGAACCTGTCAACGTCTCAGACGAGAGTGAAGGTGAAGCGGACGGTGACAGCGAGCAGAGAGTGTCCCACTCAGACGCTTGGACTGCATTTGATGTAGCACTACGCTACGTAGAGCAACACTCCACCTCGACCCCAGCGGACACCATTTTTCAGACGCATTGACTTAATTTAGCTTCAAGGGAGAGGTAGTCTTCTCTTCGACAAAAAAAAAATAAATTAACAGATTTTTTTCAAACCAATGTAGTTCAGTAATAATTAGTTCAGTACACTGTCTAACTTCGAATTTTTTTGTAATTTTCAGAAATATACTTTATATACTTACTTTATATTACTTAGTATCACTGTGGTTTTATTGTAAGCTTTGCTCTTTTTGACTTTTGGTTTCGGATTAAGCGGAATTTCGGATTACCGAAGTTCGGATTATCGGGATTCTACTGTAGTTTGAAAATATTTGAATTTCAATGAAAAATGGGTCGTAAGAGAAAGTCAACTACAGCGAAATCAAATTTGATAAAAACTGAAAGAAGTATTATCTGCTGCTTCTGTTGAAAATAAAAATGATTTTAAACGTTTCAAGTAGCTGCAGAAGAATGTAAGTACATCTGTACGTGAAATTAATCATATTCAGTGTAATTAATCATGTTCAGTGTAAAATTTTAATAATTGTTCATATGTACAGTAATACCCATAAAAACATATATTTGAGAAAAAAAAATTCATTACAATGTGATTATAATTAAACAAAATATAGAATTTTGTGTCCCGGATCCCTAGAAAGATTTTAATGCTCCCGCATGTATTTTAAGACCTTTGAACCAAAAAAGCAGTACACTGTCAACATCTTGTTATAAGGGAGTGCAATGCTCCTTCATGATTTATAGAACAGGCAAGAATGCTTTTTTTCTCATGTATATAATGTTGGAAATACCAAATTCTGCATCTATAGCTTTTCTCTTTTACTTTCAACAGTATCAGTTAACTTTATCTTTGCTTGATTGGCCAAAATTTGCCCCTTTAAGAGCCATGATACACACTCAAAAATAAAAAAAAAAATTTGACTCATAGGGGAGAAACAAAAGACTTTGAAATGATTGGATTAAATGTTTGTAGCCTAATGGCTGAAAATATTCATGCCTACCTACAGTGGGATTAAAAACAGCAGACCTTATTTCCAAAGACTATTACTGCCCTTTCCATTCAGCCATGACCTGGCTCTTATAACAGGAACAGAATGTGTATGAAAACCAAAGAGAGGCGTGAACTCCAGAATACTCTTAAAATAAAAGTACTAAGCTGTAATATAAGATAAATTAAAATTTACTTATAAAGATAGGTACTAAATGCAACATTGAACAACAATAATATTTTAATAAAATGAAAGCAGGTATGGCTAACTTAACACAAAAATCAAGGTAGAGACCATGATTAGACGAGTCCATGATTAACAATGTCTTTTCCTTGGGAGCACAAAGAGGACCAAGAAGATGAAAACTGTCAGCTATGAGGTTGTGTCGAAAGGCAATTTCAAAAGCACCTCCTTCTTCACCTTATTATTTGTATGTAATTTGTTTGCACTCTGATAATTTTTATCATTTATTTTGTTGTTTAATATTTGCATTTATGCTTTAGTTTACTAATGCAACATCTAGTTGATTCATGAAGTATGTTACATTCGATCTATATACATAATTTTTCAAATAAAAATTATTTATGAATATATTTATAAAGTTTACTAATATAATTGTTTGTTTTCTAGCCATGTATAATACAGTAGTTACAAATTCCATTCTTCAAAGAGATGATGATGGATATCCAAAAAATGTGAAGAGAAGAGCTATTGAATATCCAAATGATGTAAGTTATTATTATTTTGCAAAAATTGTATTTGACTCCACTTTCTTAAACTCGAAACATAACAATAAAAAATCTTATAGTTTATTACAAATTATTATACTTAATAACCTCTTAACTTGATACTGCCATTAGCCTGTATTAGTACCATAATTTCATAAAATACTTCTATATTAGAATTTTCATGATACTTACTCTACTTCAGTCTGTAAAAAACTACTTAAAAGGCTTCAAATAACATAAAAAATGATCATGAATAAACAGGAAATGACTATTTTAAAAATCCTGGAACAAAATATCTAAAGACTGTTAGAGTTATTTATCTATTACTTTTTTTTAGAAAATTTTTATACACAAATAATTTTTTAATATGAAAGCTGGAAATTGTAATACACCACCTAACTTTATAACAAACCTTAATAACATACTTCAAGCTAGTTTAATATAAACAGGAACAAGAAGTACCCCTTGAAGGTAATCAATTAAATATACTAACAGTTCAAAATGTTTAAATTTTTTTAAAACAAAATTATCTTCAAAAAGGTGTGTAATTTATACAGATATATAAATGGCAAAATTTGTAAGCACTCAAAACTTCATCAACTTCAATATTTACCTTATTAAACTAGTAATAAAAGATAAAAACAATTCCAAGATAAATTTTTGGACCTAAAACTCATGAATAAAAAACACTAAAACTATAAATAAATATCTGTATGGTAAAAAGTTCTAGTACTATTTTAAAACCAATTTCAACGTTTCATTTGTTTATATAATAGTATTTTAAAAACATAGTGGTGAACTTATTAGAAAGGATTAATAATTATGTACTCCAAAAGATGGAGAAAAAATGTACAATACTTGACCAAAGCACTTTCATCAAACTTCTATTCTTAAAGTCTAGTAGAACATATAAGTATTTAACCATTTCCTTTCAAAATAAGTCATTTGAAACAATATGAGCTCTACCCTAAAATCCACCCTTGATCATGGTATTAATTTACAAATAAAAATAATATTAATAATAAAGCAAGTACCAACAATACAAGTTCTGTCAGACTGTGACAATCTTAAATGTTCAAATTGTAATTTGATGATTTTCATGTTTTGGCCAGTAATGTACCATAACTTTTTCCCTTGTCAGCTTAATTCTTATCTTAGCTGGGTAAGCGGTACCAATTTTAGATGATTCTTGGGATTTTAAACTCTTGACTCCTTTCCCTCGAGGTTTATAAACACCACTTTTACTGCAGTGATAACATATAATTTTATTTCTATTTTTTCTTAATATCATATTCTCGTTGTCTTACATACACATTGACTTTGTAACATTTTCTTCATGTTCTTTCCAAGTCATAAATACTACAGAAAAAACATTTTCTATTCAGTATAAGTTAACTGATGTACATTTACTCAATACATCATTAATAAAATACACGTCATTAGTTTTTAAACACTACAATGAAATCACTTTTACCGCTAAAATTATTAAACACTTTCAAAATCTCTCCTTTTAAACCAAATTGCTGTTCATTATAGTTAGGAATAGATTTTAAATGTCATTTCAAATGGAAATGACGCGAAAAGATTTGTTTACAAAATGTACAATTGAAATTACTTCTAACTGTATTATTTTGATCATCCATTTTATGATATTTTATAATGTTTAATTTCGAAACTAACGAATTACGAAATGCGAAAGTAAAACGTGAGATTCAAAAGTTTAGAAATCAACATCAAATAATTGGCACACCAGTGTGCCACAAGAGATTGTGAAATGTGCCGCGAAGGCTTTTGACAAATAATTAAATTTGCATGGGTTTTGTAACCTTGAAATACTAGTATTTTTAATTACCTCAACAGTTAATAAAAAATAATTTTAAATTTAGTTTACCCGCGATTTTGTTTGATATTATTTTTTCCCAAATGTTATTGACGTTGATTCAAATTAACTCTAGTTTAAAATCAAAAGATTTGTGAAATGAGTAATTTTTTTAATTTCTTTAATGTGATTACATTGCTGTGAACTAATTAAAAAATGTTTTATTTATTTAGCCTTAATGGACAAATATTTAATAAAATCTGGTGCTTCACAAACGGAAGTATAACGATGACTGCATCGAATTCGGATTCATCGCAATTGAAACGGAAGACCCTCAAACACCATTCTCTGTATTCTGCAAAAAGAAACTTGCAAATGATGCTCTCCTTCCTACTAAACTGAAAAGACATTTGGAAACTTCACACCCAGAGGTAAAAAACAAACCAAGAGAATATTTGGAAAACCTGGCAGCGCAGCAAAATGAAACAGTTAAAATTTTTTAAAACTATTTGAAGGTGCCAGAAAAGGGATTGATTGCCAGCTACAAGGTTGCACAATTAATAGCACAACGCAAATAAAACACACACCGATGCCGAGTCCATCATTGCACCAGCATTAGCTATCACTGTGAAAACAATGTTAGGAAAGGAAGCGACAGAGAAGGTCGAGAAAGTACCATTATCCAATGTTGCAATATCACGCAGAATCGAAGATTCATCTTCAAACTAAAAAACAAATTGTCGAGCATTTCGAATCGCACAGCAGTGAATTCTGGTCACTTCAGATTGATGAATCGGTAGATATCAGTGGAAAAGCACAGTTCCTTGCTTTCATTCGATTTGTTAAAGATGAAAAATTCTTGAATGAGTATCTTTTCTGCAAAGATTTGAAGAGCACAACGACAGGAAAAGCCATATTTGAGCTTGTACAAGAAAATATTTCAAGCTTTGGTTTGCTGTGGAAAAACTGCTTTGGTGTTTGCACAGACGAATGTCCATTAATGTTGGGAAACCAAAAAGGATTTATCACACTTGTGCGCCAAAAAATTCCAAATATTATAAGCATCTACTGCATTATTCACAGAGAATCTCTTGTTTCAAAATCTTTAACTCCAGATATCTTGATTGTTAGGAACCAAGTCATCCAAGTGGTCAATTTCATCAAGAGTCGACCTCTTAAATCCCGAATTTTCTCTCAGCAGTGCGGCGCAATGGATACCGACTGCAAAACTCTTTTATACCACATCGAAGTACGTTGGCTTTCGAAGGGAAAGGTTTTGAAACGACTCATACACCTGAAAGCAGAGGTGATTTGTTCTTGGAGGTTGAGAAAACATCTTTTGAATTTTCTCTTCTTGACGAGATTCGGTGGCTTAAAGTTCAATTGCTCTCGGACTTGTTTGAAAAGCTGAACTCCCTGAATTTAAATCTTCCAGGTCCATCCGAGAATATCGTCACATCAGCATCAAAACTGAAGTCATTTCAAGAAAAATTAACACTGTGGAAATCTGAAATCTGAAATTTATATTTAAACTGCTTTCGGGGTGTCAACAAATCTCATTTTAAAAAATTGCAGACGAAATTATAAGCACCATTGACGAACTTCAAACCTTTCTTTAAAACTACTTTCCTTCGCTTTCAGTTAATGAATATGAATGGTTAATCAACCCGTTTGTAATTTGCAAGGCACCAAATTTGACAACAGAAAAAGAACAGCTCATTGATTTGAGAGGCGATAAGTTTTACCATTCAACATTCTTCGAGAAAAATTTGGATGATCTTTGGATTTCTGTTAAAAATTTGTAGCCTGCAATCAGCTTGAAAGCTATTAAAATCGTTCTGCCTTTTGCATCTTCATGGTTCTGTGAGTTTGGATTTTAAGCATAGGCAGAAATCAAGTTCAAAAAGCGAGAAAGACTTTTAGAAGTTGACGATGAAATGCGAACTTGTCTAACGATACTGGAACTTCATTTTGATTTAATTTGTTCAATAAAACAGGTTCAGCTCTCGCATTGAACAAATTTTGTGAATAAATATATATATTTTTTTATATCATACAACTTTTACATTTTCATATTCAGGTGTGCCGCAAATAATTCCAGATATTTTTAGTGAGCCGTCAACCAAAAAAGGTTGAGAAACACTGCACTAGCGTATCAATCCAAACAGTGCACCCTACGAGCGGAACAGTCTATTTCAGTGAAGAAGTGAAACATATTTTTTTTGGCGCCATCTCCGGACACCTTGATTGACTAATTGTAAAATGTTATCCTTTTTTTTAAATATGCTGTTGCAATTAAAAATATTTGAACGTTATTCTGTTCTCTTCTTCTACTCCATTTTTTTAATACTGCACATTAAGTGTAGAAATTAATTTATTTGTTGAACAGGAAAGTAGTCAGTGATTTAAAGAAAATAATAAATAATATATCAATTCAATATTTGATAAAAACTGATAGCCAATAAAAGAATCTTATGAATTTAATGTTAATATTTTCGATAAAAACTATTATAAAATTTAATCGATAAATTCTCTTAATATTTATCGATTTTCAGACTTTTCAAGTATTGAAAGACTGATTTGTATAGTTTTGACGGATTTTTATTATGTTGATTTGAATATTAAAGATTCAGAGAATTTCTAAACATAACGTAAAAGTTCTGTATTCAACATTTTTATTTCTTGTGCTATGAACACGTTCTTGTGTTATGAAGTCTTTCGGCATATTTTATGTGATACTAATGCACATTGCTTTTTTATTTAGAATTTTTTTAATTAGGCATTTATAATATCATCAAATTATATCTTTCATTATATCTCAAGAATTTAAGTTATTCAATATCAAGACCTAAAAAGATTTCATTTTTCATTTGTATTGTATATAACATTACTATTGAACTTTTAGTATTCAATAACCTCAGAAGCCAGAAGAACAATATTTTTCTTGGGTGTAAATTGAAGGATACTAAGTGCATTTTTACGATTACCAGTGGGAGCAAAATGAAACACTGTAAATTCTGTAACACGTTTGGGTAATAGAGATACATTATTTTATGTTCCTTGAGATTATATGAGATCTTATTTTAAGAAAAGCTATGCACATATTACACTAGATAACCCAACACGCACGAACACATATTTACCTTCCTTAATATTAGCCATAATTAGTACCCTTATAATCTTCAAACTTTGAATTCATTTAGTAGCTAAAGTTTATACATGATTTTTAATGCAGGATTAAATAATTTTTATGATCATGATTAAATAATTTTTAAAGAGCAAGAAATTTTTTATCTCCAATTCTTCTAACCTTTATTTAGAAGATTGTTTTATTCGAAATTAACAAAAAACAAAGACAATATTAAATTTGAAATATTGGTTCGTTTGATTGATTTGTAACTCTTATGGTCAATTATGCTCATGAGGGCTAATTAGACTCGGACCTATGGTTTAAAGTGAATTCCGAAACATTACAACATTCATGCCAACCTGAGATTCAAACCGATCACTTTCCATACATTTAGCCAGAATGCTAACCATGATACAACTTAAAATTTAACGAGGAGATAGGTAAAGAGGCCACAATCATATATTACATATTCAGTGATCAAAGATTTCGTTTCTCTTGGAACTGTTCCCGTTCCAAGAGTATGCGTTCTACTATCCCCAGATGATCTAAAAAATTCTCACTTTGGCCAAGTTTATATCTTGGATATATAAATTTACTGATAAAGCTAAAACTATAACCTTTACAGCTTAAAATGTAGGGACAAAAGAGTAAGTGGTAATATTGAATATGTAGATAGACAATAAATCACACCTCACAATGAAAACCTGTAAAGTTACAATCAACTAAATGTAATGTTGGATTTCCCTGTGATGAGATTTATATAATTAATTAATGAATATAAATGGAATGGAATGATAATATGACAAATGGAATAGCCTGTAACGATGTATATCTGATGGGACCACTCAGAAACTGCTCACAGTATACATCTAACACTTGAGATTTAGAAAAAATACTTGTATAGTAATTTCATCATGAAATTGGTTCTCTCATCATGGCATAAATTCTAATGTTTTACTTCACATGTTTTTGATATAGCTAAATCAAGAACATAAAAATTGGCAGAAGCTCTCTTCAAGATTTCGATTTCACATTTTTATTTATTGTCCTTTGGTGAGTTACATCTACACCAAATTTATTATTATCATAAAATGAAAAAAGGTTTTCACAGGGATCACTAACTGAAACTGCACTTTAAATGAATATATATATATATATATATATATATATATATATATATATATATATATATATATATATATATATATATATATATATATATATATATATATATATATATATATAGGCAGGGTGTCTTCTTCCTGAAAACACATTATTTAATGGAAAAATGCAAATGTAAAAGAGTGACGTAAACACGGGAAACAATCCCGATTAATCCGATCATGAATGACGTCATACAATACAACGACCGGTTAACTTAAAATAACAAAAAATCAAGGAACAATATAAGGGCCTGTTCACATAGGAGTCCGTTACGTTGCGTTAAGGAAAAGATGACGTTGAGACGAAAATAAACCAATCATATGCCTCCAAACGATTAGCATTGAAATTTTTAACGCCTATGATTGGTTTATTTTCGTCTCAACGGCATCTTTTCCTTAATGCAACGCAACGGACTCCTATGTGAACAGGCTCTAAAGAACACGAGGGAAGTTAAAGTGAACGATACGCACGTCTACGAAGTTCCGATGTTTAGGAAACGAGCGTTACGTAACCGCTGAAGCTTATTGCCGAAGTTCTGAAAGACGATAACTTAACGTCGTAGTTGCGGTAAGATTTGTAATAGTTAGTAATGATGAAGGTGGCTCAAAAGAAACTAAACAACATGACCAGTCATTTTCAGTTAGTGGTAGTGATGCAGGGAATTATGGTCATGAGAGTAGAAAGCAGACTCAGGTCACTGATATTTTGGAGACAGATTTAAGGGATATTATTTCTTTTGATCCGCAGGGTGGTATATGAAACTAGAACGGTGGTTAGAATATTTTGAACAGAAATGTTCCCAATTACGGTTAACAGATGAGTGGAAGATACAAAACTTATCAAGATATTTAAAGGGAGAAGCCCTTACTGCCATTGTGAGCTCATGTTTACACATTCCGAATTGGGCAGAACTCACAGATATATATATTACAGGAGATCTTTTTTGTAACAGATAGCGTCGATTTTTCAGGGTTTTCTAATTTGAAGTATTAGATGGGAGAAGATTTAAAAGCATACTTTCTTTAAAAAAATTGAGTTAGGGAAAAAATTAGGATTATCTAAGAAAAGAATAGTGGAAGGCTTAACCGAAGGGTTAAATTTACAAATTAGATTGACTATCGCTGCAAACCCTCCTCGGCGACAACAGAATGATTGGTGTTAGCCACTCAATTAATTAAGATAAAAAATGAAGAAAGTAAACAAAACCCTACTTCCCGAAATAATTTTTTCACTCCTAGGTTTGATCATAATAGTCATCAATTTAGACCCCGGAGACAGAATTTTAGCCAACAACCTCAGTTTAGGCAGTAGCAACCAAGGATGAACTATGGTTCGGGAAATAAACCTTTTCTCCATAGATTCAATACCCAGGTTAATCATCATCAACAATTTTCAAACTTGTCATCGAGACCTTGTAGAAAATGTCAGGATTTCGGAATTGTCAACGCATACCATTGGGGACAAATGTGTTCCTTTACAGAGAGATTAAGTAATGTTCGAGTGACAAATAAGAATCAGACCAATGTTAATAATGGTCAAAATAATCAAAATTCACAATGACAATTGAAGAATGTTTGTTCAACAGAGAATATTTGTTTACCAAAATCATATCAAACGAACTTAAAAATATAAAAATTGATCTAAAATTCATAAGATTTAATTATAGGTTTCAATATTAGTTCATAAGTAAATTGTCTTCTATTTTTACTTATCTTATTAATAAAAGCGAAAGTTTGCGTGTGTGTGTGTGGGCGGCCCCCAGGCGAATCTGTGAAACTTACAGCCGTGAAATTTGACACACGGGTTGTGCAGACTATGGGAAAGTGCACCTCAAAGCCCGAATTTTGAATTTCATTACCGTTAATTTTTAATTAATAAAAAACCAACAATGTTTGAAGGGTGAGTCCAGAAAATAGTACAGCCTCGCAGCCGCCATATTTGAAATGTCAAAATCGATGCATTTTTTTTCATGAAAGTACATAAATGTTACACATTTGGAAAGAGCTTTGAAAAGCTGATAATTTTTCTGCTTACAGTTATTCTGTTCCTTTAATAGGTTTACAGATATTTTAATTCTAAAATCACTCCACCGCTGAGACGAAACTATCAAATTACCCAGTATGGTGCAGCCATCTGTCGGCAGCGACTGGAATAAAAATTGACGGGAATCTAATTTTTTATTCTTTTCCTTTAAATTTTTATGCTTTTAATTCAAACTTTTTAATCATAAATAGATCATTTTTTAATTTCGAGTTATTATTTGGTGTTATTTTTGTTTTCTTTTTTTTCTTTAATCCTTTTTTACTGGGTTAATTCCCAGTATACGGATTACCGTAAAAATATGTTAAAAGCTGAATGCTTCAAAGGAAATATATTTTTCAAAATATTAATTTTAAAGTATTTACATTCGAATCCTTTTAACTTCGATACTCCTCGTGGTTCCAATTCTTTAGAAATGTGTACAACTTATAGATTTGGTTATGCATGAAAAACTTTGCTCACCATATTTATATATATATATATATATATAAACCTTAATTTATCAATAAATATTTTTATGTGTTATGAAAGCAATAATTTTTTTTTGTTAATTTGATTTTAAAGACTCGTGTTTTTGAATTTCTTAATCTCACATATTCCATACAATATTTATGTTTAACCATACGTTGCTCTTACGTTTAGCTTCATTTCTATATTTTGACCCTTTCAACATAAGGATTATATTAATGAATGTGGGGAAAATAACATGTTTGGTTATATTAGTTGTTTGAAAACAACTGATCTTGCATTTATGGTGCGTGGATCCCTAATTGCATATTTCCATTAATTTTTACGTTTGTCAGTGGCTTCTACCTATACTTCAATTTTTTCTTTTCTAAAGAATCTTGCATTTATGATGCGTGGAACTCTTAATTGCATATTTCTATTCATTTTTTTTGTTTGTCAATGCCTTCTAGCTATTCTTTAATATTTTTGCTACAAAATCTTGCATTTTGGATCTTGCAAAATCTTGCATTTATGGAGACATTTATTATGCAGATATTAATTATGGAGATGTTTATTGCTACAGAATCTTGCATTTATGGTGTGTGGAGCCCTAATTGCAGATTTTTATTAATTTTTGCGTTTGTCAGAGTCTTTTACCTATACTTATATACAGGGGTGTATACAGGGGTGTCCAGCCCGCGGGCCGCATGCAGCCCAAAGCAAGTGTTAGTGCGGCCCAGAGAGCTCAAAGCAAAAAAAAAATGTTTTTTAAATTAATAGCCTGCCTTGATATAAAAAGTAATGCAGAAAAGGAAAAAAATGGACCATGTTATGCAAATCATCTTCAAAATGGTGAATTTTATAAAGGCTTGGGGATTGATTCATCGCCAGTTCCAGGAATTTCTTAAAAGCTTGGATGCTGAATATGGCGATACTTTTAAGAAATAAGGTAGCTCAGTGGAGAAAATATTAAAAAGGTTTTATAGCCTACTTAATGATATCAAATTGTTTATGACATTGAAAAGTAATCTGTGCCAGAACTTTATGGTAACTTTTTATTCACTTATATTTTACTTCAGTGTAAAATCCATGAAGTTGAAATTATGGCAAGCCTAATTAAATGTTAAATTTTTTTTGCATTTCGAGACGCTGACCAAGCATAATTCTAAAAATTTTATAAAATACGCAGCCTTACTTTCCGATTTAGTACAATAATTTAAAATTGATTTCAGGACTTTTGGGAAAATAAACAATTGTTTTTTTGCATGTTTTCTACTCTATTTACAGTCAGTATAGATATAATGCTAGCAAATTGTCAAATGGAATGCATAGAGTTGCAATCTGACATGTAACTTAAAGAGAAATTCAATCGAGTCTCTTTGTTGTACTCATAAATCATACCTGCCCAGATATAAATATCCTTCACTGCATAGTCAAGCGTTATTCTGGTCATCAACGTTTGGAAGCGCGTACATCTGTGAGCAACTATTTTTAAGAGTGAAGCACACTAAGAGTCAAATTAGAACCAAAATATCGGATGAACATCTTAATAACACCATGAGAATTGCAACCACTTCAATCGATCCAGATACTGAAGCTTTAGTTTTTCAAATTCAATGCCAAATATCACATTAATTTTATGACTCCTATAGTTATCTTTTCAATTATAAATAAAATTTATAATGAAATAAATACATATGTTAACTATACATTATACTTTTTTTACTCATCAACAATTTTTAATCTTAGGTATATTTTTGTGTGGCCCAAGACAATTCGTATTCTTTCAATGTGGCCCAAGGAAGCTAAAAGGTTGGACACCCCTGCTTTAATACTTTATTTTTTTGTTGTTGAATTATTTACATTTTGCTTAAATTCAATTCAAGCAATACTTTATTTATACTGTGTTTAATTTTTCATGCAGAGTTCACAAGGCAAAATCTATGTTATTTATATTTTTACTTTTCAGCTTTTAGTATTACAATGATGAAAGGCCGAATCTATCTAAATTCTGAGATGTGCATAACATTTCCAATGTTTTTTTCCTATGTTATTTATATTGTGTTTAGTTTTTAAGTTGATTTTAGTTAACAAACATTCATATTGAACCCCGAATCAAGAAACAGAGATTTATATGGAGTTTAATAAGGACGGGATGTTTCTATTATTGCTACAGAATCTTGCATTTATGGTGCGTGTAGCCCAAATTGCAGATTACTGTTAATTTTTTGTCAGTCAGTGCCTTTAACCAATACTTTAATACTTTTTTTTGGCTACAGATTCCTGCATTTATGGAGGTATTTATATGGACAATTAGACATTTTTACTTTTAAGCTTTTAGTGATTAATTATAAATGTATATATTTTATGATATTTATACTGTTATTAAATCTATGTTATTTATACTGTGTTTAGTTTTTAAATTAATTTTTGTTGACAAACATTTGACAATATGACATTTTTACTTTTAAACTTTTATTGGTAGAATAATGAACAGCTGAATCTGCTAAAATTCTGAGATGTGTATAACATTTCACATGTTTTTTTAAATGCTATTTATGCTGTGTTTACTTTATTGGATATTTTTGAAGGGCAGTGAATTTTGTAGTTATTTGGTGTTATTTAAAGTTAATTTTCTAATATTACTCCTTTTGTTTTCTTTTTTTCATTAATCCTCTTTTACTGGGTTAATTCCCAGTATACGGATTACCGTTGAAACTCTTTGGAATATTTCTGTGATAGTCATGGAATATTGTTATTTTGTAGTTATTTGGTGTTATTTAAAGTTAATTTTCTAATATTACGCCTTTTGTTTTCTTTATTTCATTAATCCTTCTTTACTGGGTTAATTCCCAGTATACGGATTACCGTTGAAACTCTCTCTTTAGAATATTTCTGTGATATAATTGAGTTAAGCTTTGATTTTAGCTTTGATTACTGCTATTCCATGATTGCTGAAAGGAGCGGGTCCCTAAACCGACCGGCTAGACGGGCAAAGCACGGTTAAATAAATTTGACATTTTTACTTTTCAGATTTTAGTGCTACAATGATGAATGGCTGAAATTCTGAGATGTGTATAACATTTCTGTGGTGAACGTTTTTTTGGTTACTGAAGTTTTCTGTACTATAGTGGGAAGTTTCTGAAGAAACTAGCTACAGAAGAAACCTAGTTGCTGACGAAAGTTCTCAGTTTTATTAGCTAGTGATGAAATCAGTATTGAAGAAAGTTCTCACTTTTACTTAAGCAGAAGAGATTAACTATACTGGAGAAATTAATTGTCTCTACTGATGAAATCTAGAAGTCCGTGGAATAATGATGAATTCAGAACGCACACAGTTTTTAGTGTCTACAACGAAGTATGAGCAGAGGGAAGAGTACCAGGTTATTTTAAGTTCTGTAAAATATTAACAGCACAATGGAAGGAACTGTACATCTCTGTGATGCTAAAAAAGGCTGGAGAACGGAAGTAATAACCTGAAGACACCACTCGGCAATCTATGCCACAAGACCGAATCGTAGAGACGTTGTGTAGATAAGATGACCGCAAACACCCCAGGTCATCACTGTCAACTTCCTAGTGGTAGTTCAACAAAAACAATTTAGACTAGGTAATACTAACATTCATTTATTTTATATTAACGATCGTTGACTTGAATATAAAAAAAAACATAAGAGCTATAATATGCTATTACAGTCGACTGCTCTACTTAATCTGAGCTCACACAAGTTGTGACCATATCGGTCAAAGTTAACAGTAGCAAATGAAGAATCAATGCAAAAAGGTTAGCGTCCCCCAACGGTCGGCCAGCCGAACTGAAGGGGGGGGGGGGGGCTTAAGCATAAAAAAGGAAACAGCTAGTTTTCAGAAAAAATGTAGCTCTATCTATAAAATTGACTGCGTAATCTCTTTTCATTCTGGACAAGGCGCACACAGGCTAATGTTGTATTAACTTCATTTAAACAAAAATATCGCCAAACTACGTAGAAAAGCTACGGTCCACGGAGAGTAGCATCGGACTTCATCGGTAAACCAATGTAAAGAACAAACCCTCGTAACTCGAAAAACGGCGATTCACCGCCAAAAAATATAGCCAAGTAGGAGCGAAAAGAGCGGGACGGCCACTGATTGGACTTAGTCACGAGTGACGTGAAGCGGCGCCGAATATGATTGGCGAAGTTCGCTTTGGGCCAGGAGGAGAATTTTTAAGACTTTTCTCATGGGAGAGGATGGTGGTCGCCTACAGATGACGGTGATTACAGACAGGGAAATAGATAGAAAGTGTACGCGCTATTGTACGTTATGCCAATTAAAAAGCAATTACTACGACCCCTGGATGGAAAACGTCCGGTCCTTTTAACAGATCGGCACAAGCCATAAGACATCCAATTATCTGTACGAGTAAATTTCAGTTTCAAATAAAGGAAACTACTTTTAAATTGGGTTCTTGGAAAAAAATACATTGCTGAACAAAATAGCGGATGCTATCAATAGCTACTACTGGAGTAAAGATATACCATTTTAGACCTCCCACGTAAAAAGAGGGGCGATACATGAATTACGCTAAAATGCTTATAGCGAAAGATCCTAAGATTAATATTGACATTACAAACATTAAGGTGATTACATCCTTTAAATTAAAAATTATTCGTATTTAAAGTAGGTGCAATTAATAAGAAAACTGTAACGATAAAATCCACGTTACAATTTCACATATATTTTTTCTCTGTTATTTATACTGTGTTAATTTTTAAATTGATTTTGGTTAACAAACATTTTTAAAATCCCGGGCATCGCCGGGTACTTCAGCTAGTATATATAAATAAATAAATAAATAAATATATATATATATATATATATATATATATATATATATATATATATATGTATACACACACACTACCATACAATAATGGACTTGACAGCAAGATGTAATGGTATAAGAGAAAAATACATGCTTTAATAGGAGGATGGTGCAATTACACTAGCAAATCCTCTGGTTTTCTTTCACCAAGGTTTTGATACACAGCTATGGGTATTTGTGTCCATTCTGTTGCAAGAATGTCGACAGCTCAGCTATAGATTTCGGACGTGGTTCCCTGGTCTGTAAGCGTCTCTCTAACTTGTCCCACAAATGTTCTACGGGGTTTAGGTCGGGACTCTGAGCTGGCCAGGGAGGACGTTTTAGATCCATATCTTAATACCACTGTTTGACAGAGGCTGTAACATGACATGGTGTGTTGTCGTCATGGAAGTAACAATCGTCCATTCCATAAAACTGCCAGAGCGTAGGAAGAACCTGATTGTCCAAAATGTTCATGTAGGCGTCGGCTTTCAATTTACCAGGAACAACATGCAAAGGTCGCAGGCCATACCACGAAAAACACCCACAAACAAGTACACCACCACGAACTTGAGAGTTGGAACGATCCACTCGGGTAACAGACGTTCGCATGGCATTTGCCAAACCCAAGTACGTCCATCCGACTTAAAGAGCGTATAGCGCGACTCGCCGCTCCATAAAACAGTTTTCCAGTGGTCCACAGTCCAGTTGCGACGTTGCAAACACCAAGCGAATCAGCCAGCTTTGTTGGATGAGGTGATGTTTGGTTTGTGTGCGGCAATACATCTGTGGATATTGAGGGCGTGAAGTTCTTTCCGCAAAGTATTAGGGTGCACCGTAACCCCTGCTGCCTGTGGAAACTCACTGTTGATGATTTGGAGTGGTTTCTTACGAACCTCCCGCTTCAGGACACGACGATCCCGTTCGGTCAATTTACGGGGACGACCAAAGTGTGTAGTTCGTGTCCCAACTCCTGTAGTCTTCCACTTAACAACATCACCAACAGTTGACTGTGGCTGTGATAATTCTACCGCAAATGCGCGAATAGCTTGCCACTAATGTGACAACCAACTATAACACCTCTTTCAAAGTCACTAAGTTCCTTTCGTTTCGGCATATTGTTACAATTTCACACAGAACTAACGACGTTATCACTTCGCGTATCGTATTCTACCTTAACAGGCCACGTGCGAGCACTGGATTTGCATAAAATCCGACATGCAGTCGGATTTTATGCAAATCCGCTGGCGTCCGGTCCATTATTGTAGGGTAGTATATATATATATATATATATATATATATATATATATATATATATATATATATATATATATATATATATATATATATATATATATATATATATATATATATATATATATATATATATATATATATATACATATTGTGAAGAATCCATTGATTTTCACAATCTTAAAGAACAAGACCCACTTCTTTTCATGCACGTTCCAGGAAAAAGCAACAGTGAACCTGAAGGCGGATCCAAACAGCTGTTGACGCTAGACCAATCAAACTCCAGAGAAATGAGGTCACTTTTAAAAGGCGCCAATTAGAGCCCTTTTAAATTTAGAGCGATACCAGCGCCAAAATTCAAAGTGTGTTGCTACGACGGTTAAAAAAATTCAGTTAGCTCTGAGTTCTCACGCTGAGACTTGCTACTCCGGCAATTTGCAGCCGTGACTGCGTTTCAAGTCCTCGGTGAGACAAAGTGTTTACTTTCGTTTCGGAGAAGAATCGTTCGACACCTTGTCGACTTACTTCGGGCAGAAGTATATTGAAGGCTGAGTTTAGGATCTCAAGCTAAGAGGTGCTACTCAGGCCTAGCAGCCTGTAATTTAAATTCTCGATAAGTCCTTGTGATAGGCGAAGAGTTTTATTGACTTCCTGTCGATTTAGCTTGTATTATGATCCCAGAAGGATTTGGACAATTGTTGAGTTTCTGTGGACTTCAATTCTCGCAGGTGATCGTGACGCGATGCACGTTCCCGTGCACGATCTAAAGAACTTTAGTGCCTGAATGCAGTTAGACATTTAATATAAACTGAGGTGTGGTAGCTGACTTGTATATCCTCACAGCATTAGAGATCATCGCTCCTGTAAGTTTCATCGACTCAATCATCATGTAAATAAATCGGTCATTTTAAATATTATTAGATTGTATCGCTGATTTCTTTTCGCTACCATTCGGCGAATTCTTTACAATATATAAGTAAATTAGCATGGAACGGTAACTAACTAACTACTGGAAATTGATGATCAGTTAACATCAGAGCCAACAAATGGCAATACTTGTCTGTGAAACGACTTGGCAGAGCACAGACCTTGAAGGAATCGGCGCACAGTGGAGTATTTGTAGCAAAAAGCTGGCCAAAAAATATTGTATTTTGAAAATTTTTATTTCATATGTTTTAAAGTTAAAACCATTGCTTTTGACTTTTGATTTACTATGAAATAGTAAATACTCCTTTTCTAAATAAAATTTAAAATAAAAAAAATTTTTAAATTTAAAATTAAAAAAAATTTAATTTAAAATTTTAAGAAAATTAAATTTTTCAAAAATTATCTCTATAAATCAATCTCAGGAATAGAATCGTCAGGATGCACCCTGACCCTCGTAGAAGTTCTGAAATGTTTAACTGGGACACCCCGTATGTATATAATATATATATATATATATATATATATATATATATATATATATATGTGTGTGTGTGTATATATATATATATATATATATATATATATATATATATATATGTGTGTGTGTGTATATATATATATATACACTACATTTAATATTTACAAAGTATACCAAAGTCACTATAGGGATTTTAGTTTTCTAGGGACTTTAGATGATTAACTTTTTCAATCTGATGCTCCTGAACTCTGACCTTCGTCGTCATCTTCAAATTCATCTTCTTCATCACTCTCTTCTTGGGTTTTTTTGAGAAGGATCATCATCAGACCCCTCTAGAAGAAGTTGTAGGATCTGACTACTATAGGGTTTCCTCCTTTACCTTGGCCTTGTCTGGAGCAGCTCATATAATTTTGTAGCTCTTGTTGGAGTTTCTGTGATTTTCTTCATCAAGTCAGCCACATCAGGATGTCAAGCAGTTCTGTGACTCATATTTGCAGCAAATGTCAGCTCTTCAGGGGTTGCTAATTGTCGCAGTTCCTTGGTTTTCCTGCGTTTACTCCTTTCACTTGACTCAATGAAATCTTTTTGAGAGCAGCTTCGGGTGGCAATAGAAATTGTAGGTACCTTGACGTTATTTGCCAACCAATCACCATTCTTCTCCAGGATCCAACCCTCTTTGTAATTTGCTGACATCCACTTTTTCTTAAAATCAGTTTTAAAATACCCAAGGGAACGAGTGAGTAAACTTCATTTAGCATCATGGTACCTTGTTATATCCACCACTCGGTTTTCCATAAACTGAAGCTTTTCATCGATTGATTTTTCGGTAGATTTAACCAATTCATACAAAGCTAGTTTACTAAATTCCGATTCCATCTTCAGAAATTGAGAAACGAAAAACTTGTAATGTGCCAGTAAATATATAGTTTTTATCTCTACAAAAGGGTATTTAAGAATCACTAATACCAATACCAGTATTGAATGAGTCAAATTTTAAGTTGTGTTATAACAAAATATTTTAATTTATTTACTGATCGTGCACTTTAGTCTACAATAGTATAAACTGTTTTAAGGAATATTCTTTTTATGCTTGACTAATAGTAATAAATTTATTAAATGAAATACAGTGTAATCCATTATTATTATGATTATTATATAAAAAAGTTTTATACTATCCTTGATGTTTTTTGTCTGATTAAGTTCAACACTGTATTTACTCTTATTTCTTAAAACTTTTTTTTTGAGAGGGGGGGGGGGTCTGAAAGGCTTAAGAGGAAATAAATTTTTATATGTTAACAATATTACATCTATAGTTGTAAGTCGATTTCAAATCATACCCGTCAAGAAATTACCATGAAAATAAAAAGGGTTCTGTATAAAAAAAATTCTGTAGAAAAATGGCAGCTGTTTGCGGAACATTTTTTCTTTGAAATAGGCGCTCAATACTCTAACCATTACGATTATAATTCAAATTAGGTCTGACAAGCCCCGACACACCTTCATAAAGCATTTAAGTAATCTAAATTGCAGCTAAAAAGACTTAAAAATAACTTTTTTCAAGCTTTCAATTTTTTTAAATATGTTAATAATAAAACTAAGTAAATTATTATATATTTTAAAACAAAGCTGCTACCTTTTTATATCAAGTAAACCTGATTCAATTTCAAAACATTTATTCTTAACGCCACAAAAAATATAGATTTATACTAACAACAAAGCTGAAACGCAATCAAATTACACGTCCACTCGCAAAGAAACCTGTTCTTCACCTGAGGCTAGGAGCTGCTGGATATTACTTATGTTTCTGGAAATGATGTGATTCATGCACCAGTTAGTCAGAGATGATAAAATCCACTTTTTACAATTGTTGAGCAATTTTTAATTTTTACACTTTTGGCCAGGTTTTTGCCTCAAATACTCCACTGTGCGGCGAGGGAAATGCCGTCAGCTACGTCCTTCTAGAACAGGGATCGACAAGTAATTTTAAGTGGGGTCCGGAAACTATTGAAAATTTTTATCGAGGTCCAGAAAAAACTCATAATACTTACTAGTTTTAAATTTTTATTTTGACTTATTTAGGTAATTTAATATAACACAATAGGTAGGTATTCTTAAAAATTAATGCGAGAAATTACACCTGCAGTCTTGAGTCAATTTTTTATAGTTTGAGTCGCGCAGGGAAAAGCTAATGGGAAGAGTGTCCTCAAGGTGGGCGTTCGTTAATCTCGAATGATATTTGTTCTTCAAAAAAATTATTTTTGAAAAAGATGATTCACATACATATGTGGAGCCAAACATAGTAACCAGGTTGATAGCTACTTTTTTGCAATTTTCATACTTTTCTGAAACATGTTTACTCCAAAATTCTTCAGTGGATGCAGTTTTACACATTTGCAAGGAACTATCTTCTTGCAAGTCAATTATCTCCATTTGAAGTAAAGTCTTTGAAAGACTGAACAACTTCGCAGCCACGTTAGTCCATTCTGCCGCTGCAGCAACTTCATAAGGCGATTTAAGGAATTGAGACAGCTTCCCTATCTCTGCAAAGTCTAGGAATATTGCAGCAAATTCCTTCCCAAGATCTGATATAAACCTTAAAGATACTGCAATGTCTTCTTCAGAGTTCTTCTTTTTATATTTAAGAATTGTTGGGAAATGAATAAATTCTTGACTTGTAATATCTTTTTCAAAGATATCCAGCTTGCGACGGAAAGCAGACACACTTTGTATCAGATCACATATTAATTCTCCATTTCCTTGAAACTCGGTGTTGAGCACATTTAAATATTTCAGAATGTCTTTCAGGAAAGCCACAGCTAGCATATTGCGCTCGTTTGTTATGAACTCCAAGTGATTCCTTGCTTTCTGCGTATCCAAGTTTTGCAAGAAGATGGTTACTTGTTCTTTTATTTGTCAGAAGCGTTCAATAACTTGACCTTTACTTAGCCAACGAGCATTGTTGTGTTGCAGTAAGTCAGAATACGCCGAATCACATTCAGAAAGAAACTCCTTGAACTGTCGGTGAAGAGCAGAACGAGACCTCATAAAATTGATCAACTTGACCAAGCTGTCCATTACTTCTTTCAGAGTAGCACTGATATTTCCACAAAGGACTGTCTGGTGAATTATGCACTGATAAGAATATTAGGCCTGCATTCTTATCCCTGATTCTCTTTACTAATCCTTTTTCTTTGCCAATCATCGCTGGGGCCCCGTCACTTGAAAAGTACACCATTTTATCATAACTAATATTTGAGATTTGTTATGAATTCATCAAAAGTCTTGAATAAATCTTCTCCGCGAGTCTTACCTTTAAACGGCAATATTGCTAACAATTCTTCCCTGAACGCTTTACTTTCAATGTCAAAAAATCTCACAAAAATACACATTTGTTCATCATCAACAATGTCACATGATTCATCAAGTGCTAAGGCTTAGAAAGGTGCCTTCTGCAGAAGTTCGAGCAAACTACTTTTGTTATCAGCTGCTAAAATTTCGGTTCTTCTTGTATTACTTCTTGCCGATAATGGAATACCTTGAATTGCGGCGACAATATCCTTTTTCTCTTCAAAAAGTGCCGTCGCCACTTCCAACATGCATTCTTTTACTATCTCAGAGTCTGAAAATGGCTTCTGGTGTTTATTAAGCGTCCAGCACATACGCAATGCTGCTTCTGTGGATTTTTCTTGCTCACTCATGCAGTTAACTAGTTGTGGAATAACTGTAACTGTGTCTAATTGGCCCCCTAACTACAACCTGTTAACTGTTTTGTAGTTGACTTGTTGATCAGTTGCTATAAGCTGTAGTAGCATGCGTTAGTAACTTACAATAAAGTATTTGGTAATTATGCTTCGTCAGAATACATTATAAACTATATTCAACAGAATATAATCCAACACTTAGTGGATTACAACATGGTGTCAGGTCAAAAAAGAGATTGATGAAAATGGATTACAATTCTGACTGTGAATTGTTGTGTCCTGAAAAGTGAACTTTTTGTGTTCCAAGAAATGAACTTTTGTGTTCTAAAAAGCGAACTTTTGGTTCTAAGAAACGGAACTTTCGTGATCCCAGAAACGAATTTTGGTGCTCTCGTTACGAATAAACTTGTAATCCAATATGGAAAGCTTTAAGCCTCCAGGTGAAATGGTCTTCGAGGGCAACACTAGTGAGACTTGGTCGCGGTGGAAGCAAAAGTTGGAGAAGAAGTTGGAGCAAAAGAGGATTCAAATTTTTCTCATGCTCACAGAAAGATGGCCAATCGATTGATGCATACGTAACAGAATTGAAGAAACACGCAACATCTTGCAACTTTAGCGAGCAAGAAACCAGCCTAATTCGTGACAGAACTGTTCTAGGTGTGAACGACGTTGGCTTGTAGGAAAGGCTCCTAAGAGAACCTAAATTCACTTTACAGAAAGCTGTTGACAGTATTCGAGCATGCGAATTAAGTAGGAAATAAGTAAAAACCATCAATGACTCAAGGAGTATTGATGCAATAAATTGTAAACAAGAACGTGGTACGATAAAATTTAATAACCAATCATATGTGGAATGTCAAGCATATGGAAGAAAACACATAAAAGGTCAGAAAATGTTATTGCTTAATGTTATTGCCTAGCCTACAATAAATTGTGTAATAAGTGTAAAAGGAAAAATCATTTTGCTGTCATGTGCAAAAGTAGAAGTGTCCACAAAACAGTGAGTGAAGTACAAACTAATGACTCTAGTGCATATAACGTGCATAGTAGTGACTCTAGTGTATATAATGTGCAAAGTAGTGACTCTAGTGTAAACTTATTTATTGATAGTGTCCATTATAGTAATTCCGTTAGTAATGAACAACTTAAGATAATATCAGTTGAAGGTCAGCAAGTATCTTTTAAACTAGATACAGGTGCCCAGGTCAATATTTTACCATTACATGAATTTAAAAAATTGAAATTACAACAAAAATTAAACTCAACTGATATTGTTTTAATGTCGTATGGAAATAATAAGTTGAATCCTATTGGTTCAATAGATCTAGTTTGTAGTACTGATAAATATTCAAATGTTAAACTTACATTTATTGTTGTAGATGTAAAAGCCAAACCAATTTTAGGTTTACAAGCCTGTGAAAAGCTACAGCTAGTTCAGTTTATTGATGTAATTTCTCTTGAATCCAAATTAAATGTTATTGAAATTTATAAGGATGTATTTTAAGGATTAGGAAAATTTCCTGGTGATCCCCATCACATTGAAGTAAAACAAGATGTACCACCTGTAATTAATGCCCCTAGACGAGTACCTCAATCTTTACATAAAGAATTAAAAAATACTCTTGAGGAATTGGAGAAATTAGAAATTGTTTCTCAGGATAATAAACCAACCGACTGGGTAAATAGTTTGGTTGTGGTTTATAAACCTAACGGTAAATTAAGAATCTGTCTTTATCGTAGAAATTTTTTAATAAAGCGATAAAACGTGAACATCATGCAATACCTTCTGCAGATGAAATCATCAACAGATTAGAAGGAAGGCAGTGCTTTTCTGTACTAGACTTAAAAGAAGGATTCTGGCAAATACCGATAGATGATCAAAGTTCAGAATTATGCACATTTAACTCTCCCTTTGGTAGATATAAATTTAATAGACTACCTTTTGGCATATGATCTGCCCCTGAGGTGTTTCAGAAAAGAACCAGAAATTATTTGGGGATATTAATGGGGTAGAAATCTATTTTGATGATCTCATTATAGCAGGAAAAAATAAAACAGATCATGACAAAATTTTAATAGAAGTTCTGGAGAGAGCAAAAGAAAATAATGTAAAATTTAATAGTGATAAATTCCAGTTCAGAGTTCCCGAGATAAAATACATGGGATTGATAGTATCTGAGAACGGTATACAAGCAGACCCAGGTCATGTTAGAGCAATTAGTGAATTGGATAAACCATCATGTAAGACTGATATAAAAAGGCTGCTAGGTATGATCAACTTTCTTTCTAAATTTATACCTAATGTCTCTGCTGTTACAGCTCCTTTAAGAAGATTACTAAAAAATGATGTAGAGTTTCAATGGGGTCATGAACAGGATAAAAGCTTTGGGGATATCAAAAAGTTAATTTGTTCAACACCAGTTCTAAAAGTATTTAACGACTCTTTACCTATCACTATTCAATGTGATAGTTCTAAAGATGGTCTTGGGGCATGTTTATTTCAAGAATGGTTGAAAGGGGTGTGGGAATAGCCAAATGCTTGTTCAGGAAAGCAACGAAGGATAATAAAGACTACTATGTTGCATTAATGGAATATCGCAACACCCGCATATCAGGAATTAATCTATCCAGTGCTCAAATGATGTTCAATCGTAGGTTAAAGACAAAACTTCCAATGCTCCAATGCTTCAACTCCAAACTTCAAAGTTATTGAATGCGGAGGTCTTTGATAATATTCGGGAAAAATTAGTTGAAAGGCAGAATGTTCAAAAACTATATTATGACAAAACAGCTCACTCCTTACCTGAACTTAAGCCTAAGGAAAATGTAAGCATATTAAATTTTAAAAACAAAACATGGGGTCCAGCCCAGGTTATTTCAAAGGATAATTCCTTTCCTAGGTCCTACATTATTAAAGATGAAGCAGGTAGAATCTTAAGGCGAAACAGGAAACATATCAGAAAGTCTAATATTCCCTTTAAACAAACTAATCCTGATTATGAATTAATAGATAATTTTGCCCAAAATCTAATATCACCCAGTTCTCAGAATTCACAGAGTCAGAACACCAATAACAACACTGTGCAAAGAGCAAGTAGTCGTGTTCGTAGAAAACCTGCCTACTTAAATGATTATGTGCTACACTGCTGGCCACCCAAATTGCAACACCAAGAAAGACAAGAGATATCACAACAAAATTTATTTTGTAGATAACATGTTGACCAAGCATCAAATGATTAAATTTATAGACTTCTGTTAAGTGTGGTTCCTGCCAAAATCAGTAGCCAGAGTAGCCGCCATTGTTGGAGATCACCGCTGCCACACGCCTCGGCATTGATTCAAAGAGACTTTCGATGAGTTTGTAGTGATAACTTATTTCATTTAATTTATAAGTGCATTTCATTCATTTACTGTATAATAGATGGCACCACCATTCAGTGTCATTTTATGTTGCACGACACCGATAGGTGGCGTAGCAGTATTGTATCCCGAGAATTCTCTCGATGCTCGCACACTTCGCTTGCTACTGTATAACCGAAAGGTGATGTTCGGAGATTGAATGAATATTATTTTGTTAAGTTTTAAAATCTGTTTCCATCAATCTAATTCAGGCATCTAACCAGATAATAATGGTGACCCGGCAATACGCCCAAATAAAATAACTGACGCCTGGATTTATTTTCGCCTATATCGAAAGACAATATTTTCGCTGACCACGTGCTCACCAGTTTTCAACTATGACGCAAGAAGTCGGAGCAGTGAAAATACCGGTCTACAATTTCGCTGATCCTTCACTATGGTTCCTGATGTGCGAAGCTACATTCGAATTAGGCACTCCGAAAGCTATATCGGAAAGCAAGACAAAGTTCAATTACATAGCATCGAATTTACCACCGGAAGCAGCTACCGTGGTACGGGACGTTATCGTCAACCCTGACACGACCGACCCTTACGGTGTGTTGAAAAGGGAGCTGATAAGAAGAAGCGGTGAGTCATCCCATCAAGAAATCCGGAAACTTCTCGTCGGTGAACAGCTGGGAGATCGCAGACCTAGCGAACT
The DNA here is from genome assembly GCA_907164885.2 of Dolomedes plantarius. Lineage (NCBI taxonomy): Eukaryota > Metazoa > Arthropoda > Arachnida > Araneae > Dolomedidae > Dolomedes > Dolomedes plantarius. The sequence continues at coordinate 157,539,101 of OU015492.1, forward strand.
GCTACGCGTCATGCGGCGGCGCGCCGAATCTTACAACGTGCCGGAGGAATTAATGATGGAACTTTTTCTACAATATTTGCCGACGCCCGTACAGTCAATCATCGCAGCAGTAACACCATTAAGCCTAGAAAAGGCAGCGGACATCGCTGACAGAGTAATGGAAGTGACACCTATGCCGGTAAGTGCTTGTTCTGTTTCCTCAGTTCATTCCATTGAAGACCGATTGCTTGAGGAAATCAAAAAAATTAATACGCGGATAGATGAAATTTCGTTGCGTAGAGGTCGCAGTCCTCATCGCAACAGTGCGTCGCGTGCTCGTAGTAAATCACGATCCAAAACTTTCGCTAACTGTTGGTATCACCATAAGTTTGGCCATAATGCCAAGAAATGCGTTCCCCCGTGCAATTTTGAAAAAAACGACGACTGCCGGGTGTAGTGGCGACTACCACCTTGCCATTAAATTCTCGTCGCCTGTTCGTGCGCGATCGGCGTACCAATGTTAATTTTTTGATTGACACAGGAAGTGATGTTTCCATCATCCCTGCTTCAAGGTTACAAAAAAGAAACGCATTACAAATGACACTTTCGTCAGCTAACACCTCGCCAATTCAGGTCTATACAACTCAAACCCTTTCTTTAGATATTGGTCTTAGGAAAATTTTCAAATGGACATTTTTAGTTGGGAATGTATCCAACCCAATAATTGGTGCTGATTTTTTATATAATTTTAATCTAATCCCTAACTTAACCTCCAAAAATTTAATTGACTGCCAAACTAATATTACCTCGCCCTGCATACTAAAGGACAGTGCGATTCATTCAATTAAAACTGTATCAGGCGATAGTGTTTATCATAAATTATTATTAGATTTCCCCGAAATCACTACCCCCCCCCTCGTCCAGATCAAGAAGTTAAACATTCGGTTGTGCATTATATACAAACAACTGGTCCTCCTGTAACAGCAAAAGCACGCCGTCTCGCACCTGACCGTCTGCGCATTGCTAAGGACGAAATTCAAACCATGATCGAACTAGGTCACATGCGTCCTTCTAAAAGCAATTTCGCATCACCTTCGCACATGGTGCCGAAGAAAGACAGCGCTGAATGGAGACCAGTTGGAGATTACCGAGCACTTAATGCTCAAACAATTAAAGACAACTATTCAGTTCCAAACATTTTGGACTTTACGTCTAACTTACATGGTACAAAAATATTTTCGCACATAGATCTGATTAAGGCTTATCACCAAATTCCAATCAACCCAGCAGATATCCATAAGAGTGCCATAATAATACCTTTTGGATTATTTGAGAGTACTCGAATGCAATTTGGCCTCTGCAATGCTGCAGCAACGTTTCAAAGGTTCATTGATGAGGTAACTCGTGGACTTCATTTTGTTTATGCCTTTGTTGATGACATTTTAGTCGCTTCAAAATCTCCAGAGGAGCATATCGAGCATCTCCGCATTGTATTTGAGCGTTTACAAAAATATGGACTCAGTTTAAAACCCTCTAAATGTATTTTTGGCGTGTCATCAATTCAATTCTTAGGCTATAAAGTTTCTGAATTTGGAATTGAACCCTTAACAGATAGAGTGGACTGCATATTAAAATTTCCAAAACCAAATACAATAACACAATTGAGACGATTCTTAGGGCTTCTAAATTTCTATCGGCGGTTTATACAAACAGCAGCACACATTTTAGCACCTTTAAATAAACTGTTAGAGGGAATTAAAAATAAAAAGAAATCTAAAAGACCCACTCGCAATAATCCCCAGGATACACTTTAATGGAATGAGGAGGCTTAACAAGCATTTAATGATGCAAAAAAGTGCTTTAGCAGAAGTAACTCTACTTCACCATCCTATTCCAGGTGCAAAATTAAGTGTATGGGTTGATGCCAGCGATTTTGCTGTTGGCGGTTCTCTTATGCAAGTGCATGAAAACAGATGGGAGCCAATTGCATTTATGTCTGTGAAGCTTTCAAAAAGTCAGCAGAAATTCTCTACTTATGACCGAGAACTGTTGGCAATATACACAGCTGTAAAGCGATTTCAACATATGCTAGAAGGTCGCAGCTTTACAATATACACGGACCAAAAGCCTCTTATCTATGCTTTAAACAGAAACCTGAGAAATGCAGCCCTCGTCAGTGGCGGCATCTTGACTACGTATCACAATTCAGCACTGACATTCGCCATACTAGTGGAATCAACAATACAGTAGCTGATGCTCTATCTAGAGTAGAAATCAGCCCTATCTCCAATTCATTTTTTCTAGATTTCAATGCTTTCGCAGATGCCCAAAGAATTGATCCTGAATTAAAAAAATTGCAGACTGAAAATTGTACTTCTTTACAATTTAAATACATCCCCAGTCCAGTGACAAATACCAAACTTTTATGTGATGTCTCTACAGATGTACCTCGACCATTTGTACCAGAAAATTTTCGCAGAACTCTTTTTGAACACTTTCATAACCTTGCACATCCAGGTGTAGCAGCAACTACACAACTAATTTCATCCAGGTATGTTTGGCCTCAGATGAAGAAACATCTTAAGGAATGGGTGAAAAGCTGCATTGCATGCCAGCGATCAAAAGTGATCAGGCACACCAAGACACCTTTAGGCACTTTCGCATCACCTGATGCAAGATTTTCTCACATCCACATCGATTTGATAGGTCCCTTACCTCCATCAGAAGGGCAGACCTACTGTCTGACAATCATCGATAGATTTACAAGATGGCCTGAGGTAGTGCCTATTGCTGATATTACTGCAGAAACTGTATGTCGTGCTCTGTTCAGTGGTTGGATCTGTCGTTTTGGATGTCCTTCCACCATAACAACAGACCAAGGTCGACAATTTGAGTCCCATCTCTTTCGAGAGTTGACAAATATGCTTGGCACAACCAGAATTAGAACAACTGCCTTCCACCCTCAGTCGAATGGTTTAGTGGAACGTTTCCACCGTGTCCTAAAGAGTGCTATAAAGGCTCATGAAAATCCTAGATGGACTGAATGCTTACCTGCCATCTTACTTGGACTGAGAGCTGCTGTGAAAACAGATATAAATGCATCCAGCGCTGACTTAGTGTATGGTGTTTCACTCAAACTTCCAGCAGATTTGTGTACAGAATCTTCACCGAATAAAATTTCACAAAACAATTTCATCCAACAATTGCGGGAAAGGATGAATCACATCAAACCCATCCCTACATCCCATCATGTGAAATCCAAGGTTTTTGTGCACCCAGAATTAAGCACTTGCTCTCATGTATTTCTAAGAGTGGATAAAGTCAGTCCACCCTTGTCACAACCCTACACTGGTACTCATGCAGTACTTTCACGAGAGACCAAAAACATCACCATAGACTTAAATGGGAAGAAAAGTTGTGTCTCACTTGATAGAGTCAAGCCAGCTTTTCTATTTCATGACTTACCTGAGACTGATTACCCTGAAACCCAACCAAACGAAAAGAAATCCCCAGAAAATCCTGAGACTGTAAAAACTCAAGTAACTAAATCTGGTAGACGTGTAAAATTTAATAAGAGGTTAATAACAGAAATTGGTTAAAACATTTTGTATATATTCATTTTGTAAAACATTTGAAAATTGCATCACATATATTTCATTTTTGTAAACATTTTGAAAATTGCATCATATATATTACATTCAAATTTTGACAGGTATATACATATTCATATTTTGTAAAGTAAATTATTTCTCTTTAACCTTTGCAGCATTTTGTATTCAGGGACATATATTAATTATGGTATATACAAGTGAAATGTTTATTACATTCAGATATTACCCAGACTGTTTTCTTTACATATTAATATGTCGAATTTATATGCCATATATATTATTTTTTTTCATTTTATTTGTCTAGTAAGTTTGCATCAGGTATCTCCCAAAGAACAATGTATGTGAAAGATATTTTTTTTTTAATCATTGTATATTTAATACTTATTTTTAACATTTTGTCGTTCCTTCACAAGTTCATCACTGGAGGGATACTATTGTAGTGATAACTTATTTCATTTAATTTATAAGTGCATTTCATTCATTTACTGTATAATAGATGGCACCACCATTCAGTGTCATTTTATGTTGCACGACACCGATAGGTGGCGTGGCAGTATTGTATCCCGAGAATTCTCTTGATGCTCGCACACTTCGCTTGCTACTGTATAACCAAAAGGTGATGTTCGGAGATTGAATGAATATTATTTTGTTAAGTTTTAAAATCTGTTTTCATCAATCTAATTCAGGCATCTAACCAGATAATAAGTTCTTGGGGTACAGCAGATCAAGCAGCTTCCACACGTTGCCAAAGTTGATCTGCTGTGGCAGCTGGGGATGGAATCTGGGTCAATCGTAGAGCAACCATGGACCACATGTTTTCTATCGGCGAAAGATCCGGAGAGCGAGGCGGCCAGGGAAGCAATTCAATCTGGCGATTGACGAAAAACCGTTGGACAATGCGTGCCACGTGTGGTCGCGCATTATCCTGTTGAAATATGGCTGTGGGCAAGCCCTGAAGGTAAGGAAGGACAACTGGCTTCAACACCTCGGAGATGTAGCGCTGGCTGTTTAAAGTACCGGCAATGCGTACTAGAGGTGTGCGAGAGTGATATCCAATACCGCCCCATACCATAATATCCGGTGCAGGACCAGTGTGGCGGTGCACAACGCAGCTGTTCAGCATCCTCTCTTCACGGTGTCTCCAGACTCGAATGCGACCATCGTGGTGTTGCAGACAGAAGCGTGACTCGTCAGTAAAGACAATTTAATTCCATTCTGCCGTCCACATCCTTCTGTCATCGCACCATTGGCGGCGGAGACGTCTGTGGTTCTGCGTCAAGGGTAGACAAAGCAATGGACGTCTTGCGGACAGACCACTCTGCTGTAAACGGCGTCGAATGGTACGCGCAGACACTGGATGATGCGTTACAGACTGCATGTGCTGTGCTATGGTTCGTGATGTGACTGAGTGATCCGTCACTGCCATGCGCACAATTTGCCTGTCATCACGTGAAGTGGAGCGCTGAGGTGGATGCGATCGAACACGCCTGTCCGTCGTACCCTCCTGCATCCAACGATCACATATCCGCATTACAGTTGTTTGGTTTCGTCCAACACGACTACCAATTTCCCTGAAAGATAATCCACAATCTCGGTAGGCCACTATCCTTCCTCTGTCGAACTCGGATACTTGATCAAAAGATGATCGCTGTTTTCGACGATGCATAATTGATCGTTTTTTTGAAAAAACCACAAGAAAAACGCAATTGCCGAACTTGAAATTGTGGAAATCTCCAAGCCTTAAATAGCGCTTTGAAGTGACGCCACAGACGCGCGTGATGTGCGTCTGCGCTGAAATTCTAATCATTTGCATATCTCACCTCCGCTAATGCATGTTGTAAATTTCATGTTATTTGCATGTTTCCTTCAGGGTGTTGCATTTACAGTGGCCAGCAGTGTATAATGCATATATATGTATATATGTGAAATTTTGCTATAATGTACTTGCATTTTGCTGTATTATTGTTTTTTTACTTTTAATTTTGCTATAGTGTATATATGTGAAATTTTGCTATAATATATTTGTATTTTGCTGTATTATTGTTTTTGTACTTGCAATTTTGCTACAATGTATATATGTACTTGTTTATAACGTTAGAATTTAAAAGGGGGATGTGGAATAACTGTAACTGTCTAATTGATCCCCTGACTACAACCTGTTAACTGTTTTGTAGTAGTTGACTTGTTGATCAGTTGCTATAAGCTGTAGTAGCATGTGTTAGTAACTTACAATAAAGTATTTGGTAATGATGCTTCGTCAGAATACATTATAGACTATATTCAACAGAATATAATCCAACACTTAGTGATTACAACACTAGTAAGGCCGTAACACTAGTAAGGCCGTGCTTTTTTTGTAAGAAGTTAGATATGCTTGGAGTTTTTCTTTATGAGCTTCCCTGCCAAGATGAAAGTTTTTGTGGAACTGCTGATGAGTTGTTTCATAGTGTCGCTTTAAATTGACACTTTTAACAATAACGACAGTTTTGTTGCATATGAGGCAAACTGGAACCGTTTAGGCCTATCAGGCAGCGTAAAACAATATTTGTTCAGTCCACTCAGTCAGAAACTTCCTATTTTCACTGTCAACTTTTAGCTTTTTAGGATCCATATTAATGTAGGTACGAAACGTTTTAGTACACGACAAATTATAACACAAATGAACGAATGCTCCTCACAAGATTGCAATGCAACTACCTAATAACTGACGACGTGTCGAAACATGCCGGCCAGTACGCTCCCTCCGACCCGCATCCTCGCACTCCAACGCACTCTTGTGCTACACAGGACATCATAGCAACAGCCATGTATCTACCTACTAAAACTAGTTATATAAAAATATTAATTAAATTGAATAGGTAGGTAAGTTATTTAACAATATTTGGCGGTCCAAGTTTCGACCTTCCGCGGTCCGCCTGTTGCCGACCGCTGTTCGCACATTTTTTAGACGATTTCGGTAAGCGGTAATAAAAATTCGTTTGCTGCAAAGGAAATAATTGCAATTCTACTATGTTTTTAAAAGTCAAAATTATAGTCTGCGGCTTGAAAGTTTTGTTTTTATTCAAAATGGCGTTTTTAACAAAGCAGTGGTTCGAAGGCTACATTTATGCTCTTTCCGAAGAGAAATATGCATACTCCGTTATCCAAAAACGATGTGAGAGTCATGGTTTTGTGATATCTAAAGCGTCGATAGGTAATATCGTCAACAAGAAGGAAAAAAAACGTCAAATTGGAGCCTCAAGTGGGACAAAAATTCCAAACAAGTATCCAAGGAAAAAACGGACATCTTCGACTATTGCAAAGGTACGTTGTTTAATGTTAAAAGAAAATCCCCCTAGTCAAAGGACAGTTGCAAAATCATTAAAATTCTCGGTGTCCACTGTAAACAAAATGATAAACATTGATTTAAATCTTAAGAAAGTGAAAAAACGCAATGTGCATCGTCTTCTTCCAAATCATATCGCTGAACGCAGGACACGCTGCAGAATTCTATATGAGAAACACTTATCCAAAGAAAAATGGAAAACAATTGTTACAATAGATGAATCATGCGTGTATTTAAATGATTGCAACAAAAAAAGAGCCATTTATTATCATAAAAGGGGAGAAAAAATTTAAGTACATGGTTCAAAGAATCGAAAGAAAGTTTTTCTAAGGGATTCATGATTGTTGCTGGTTTTTCTTATAATGGCAAGTTAAAAATAAAGAGAGTGGAAACAAATATCAAGATTAACTCCAAATACTATCAGGAATATATTTTATCGCCAATTTTTCTGAATGAAATACCATCGCTTTACTCACAGTGCCATCAATCTGTGAGACTCCATCAGGACAAAGCTAGCAGTCACACATCAAAATCCACTGTAAATTTCCTAAAAGAAATGGAACAAAAAACTGGTATCAAGGCCATACCCTTCACTGATATCCCTACTAAATCTCCCGATGTATCACCTATGGATTTTTGTGCTTTCGGACTTTTAAAATCTGCATTCTCCAAACGTCGTCCCAAAACCCTTACAGGACTCTGGAAAGCTGTTCAGGAGGAATGGGATAGAATACCTCTTCTGACACTTCAAAAGGCAGTATTATCCTGGAAATTGCGGTGTCGAAAGATAGTTCAGAATAAGGGGTTGTGAAATAGAACATTTAAAACACAAGAATTTTATGTAATTTAGTTTTGTGAATACAATATACATCGTCTAAAAAATGTGTGAACAGCCTCTGTAGAAGAAACTCGAAACACGAATTGTTCAATGAGCGGGAAAAGAATTATTTTTTTATAGTCAATTTTGACTTTGTTTTTGATTTAGCCCATACACAACAAGTTTGTAACAGGACATTATTCGTATTTGGAATATCGCACTGGGCGGTAGAAACTGTCGTTTGAATTTCAGGATGATTTTCAGCGATTTCACTTTTAACTTGTTTAGGAAAACAAAATAATTTATTATGATAGGTACTTTGGCAATTTTCACAAGGTTGTAATTTTGATCTACATTTGGATGACAGATGAGATTTCAAAAAATACCGATAACACCTATCCTCTTTCCTTAATATTCTACGTTTCTGATCATCTGGAAAATGTTTACATCCTAAGGGCTAGTGATCATTATTTTTACAAAATACACAATAGAGTTTAACAACATTTGTATTTAAAGCAGTTGTAGCATTGTATTTATTAAATGGTCGAAAGTTTTTATGGTGTACTTGATTTCGAGAGGTCGAACATGCATTTTCAGAACCCTTATAATTATTTATTGCCATTGTAGCTTCTCTACATTTAATTTCTCCTTTTAAGAAATCAATTAAATTCATTATTTCTGGGTCTTTGTTAGGATCTATTTTGCGATGGTATTCCAGAACTAAATCTTGGGCGCAGTGATTTTTATAACATGAGGTTCAACAAATGGCCGTAAGACCCTGACGTAACATTTAAATTACTTAAGCTTCTAATATTGATTTCACAAATATTATGCAATTTTTTTAAAGCCTTCAAATTAGAAGAAACTTTAACTGGTTCAACGTTAAGGATATTGTTAATATGAGAATTTATAATTTTTTCAAGTTTTCAAAATTTCTCTTTTAACAGCGCAATACAAGTATCATAGTTCTTATCAGTTAATGTGAAACCTTCAACAACATTATAAGCTTGACCGACAAAAAATGATTTCAAGTACACAAATTTTTCAATTTTACTTAACGATTTATTTTGATCAATCTACCCTTCAAATGCGTTAAAAAATTTCTGCCACATACTAGGTTCTCCAGAAAATTTTGAAATATGTAATTTCGGTAATTTTACGGCAGTCGCCGATGATGGTTCCGACACATTTGTAGACAAATTCAATTTGCATTAGAATCATTATGTAATTCACTTCCTTTTGAGAATTTATTAAGTCTAGTTTTAATTCTACACTTAGCCGATAATATTTGTTCATAATATTCTTCGCTTTTTGCGAGCTCCTTTTCAAAATCTTGACTATTATTCAACTGAATTTCGATTTCTGAATTTAAAGCCGTTAAGATTTGTTCTCTTTCACAAATCTGAGTATTGAGCTCTGAAAGCTCGTCAATATCTAATCAGTTTTCACTATTTCTAGAGCCATGATTGTATCAAGTTGCTTAACAAGATTTGTGACAGCAGTTCTCTGTAATTTTTGTTTTGCTCTTAATTTTTCAATTGGCTCCATTTCAAGATAGAAATCGAAACTCGACAAATCAAATAATTTTTTTTCAAGAAAATACCTGATTTTCAGCACTCAACAATATTTATCCATGAAAGCTAACCTTGATTAATAATAGTCCACTGATTTCGAGAATATCTCGCCGGTGCCTCCAAAACAATGTTTGATCACGAATAGTAGTTCATATTCAAGTAAGTCTATCAAGTTCAAGTATTCATCACGACTATCTAGGCATACGACATAAACATCACGACGTAAACATCTAAGCATAATTCATAAAAGACTTCAAAGGTTGATATTTAAGAATTTAATCTACATTAAAATATTTACAACTTTAAGACATAAAAGAAAATTAAATCAAATTCTAGAGTTTCATCATGCGTCATGAGTGCGTAATGCCAAGAGTCTCGAGGCGGCCACTCACGGAGACTTCTGGCATCTTAGGCACCGGGAGTTTTGGCCCTTCGGACGCCTGGCGTTGGCCACTCACGGGGACTCTCGGCGTCTGAGGCGCCGGACTTTTGGATTCTCGTCCACCTTCCTTCGCACACTCGTGATGCCCGATTTAGCTCAGTTCATGTAGGTCTGTTCTCACTATGCTCTCTCGGAAAAAAATTAGCGGCAATTTTTGTCGTTTTATAATCCACTGAATATCATTATTGCTTTCCTCCTTTAATTTCTTTATAAGAGCACAATTATTTCGCAACTTTAAATATACGTTATGAACGTGAAATAGTGTAAAGCAGCGTTTCCCAACCTTTGGAACGCGTACCATTGGTGGTACGCGATAAATAATCAATAATGGCGGACATAAAAAAATCATAAAAATATCATAGAAACGCTTTTTCCTATAATTCATAAAATTATTTTAATTAATAATATTATACAGTAAAGTTGTTAATATGTACAGTCGATGATCGAAAATCCGACAATCGATATCGTTTTTTTGGAGTGCACTTATAAATTTAGCCGTTAGCCATCAGTAACTTGAGATGTCGCCGCTACTGTTGTGATGGCGCTGCACTCTCGTTCATGTTCATTTCACCGCGCGGCTTACCAGTGATAGGTTATAGTTTGTGATTGTATCGTCTTTGTTTATTAAAATTCATTGATCCCCTTATTGATTAACTTTTTTTTTCATAAGCCATGGATCAGTGGTTAAGAACCGGTACGTGCCAAAATCTCAAGCAAAACACGAACAGTGATGTATTGCCGAGTTCTACAAATGACAGGTCTGAAAATTCGGTGCAAAAGGTTGAAATCGCGCAGTCTTCAGTTCTTCAAAGAGGCGTTAAGAGAAAATATTGTGATGAATATATAAAATATGGATTTTCGTATATTGGGGACGAAGACTGCCCTAAGCCTAAGTGTGTAGGGTAGTGCTTTCAAATGGATGCATGAAGTCTTCGTTTCTTTCGCGACATCTACATACGAAACATACATAAGATAATCTATACTTATATATAAAGAAAGAGCGATTTTGTACGTGGAGGGTAATCTCCAGAACCACTGCATCTATTTAAAAATTCTTTCGCTGTTTGAAAGGTACATTATTCCAGATGGACATAGGCTATATATTATGTATATCTGATCAGTAGAAATAAAATTAGGGGCTTAATCCTAACATTTTCCATTGTTACCGCTACTGTCCTCTACTGCTTTTTGTGACGAAGACTCGAAGGATCCTTAGCGTGGTGCTATCGCGGTGGGCTTCTGTTCTGACGTTAGCGGTTCGAAACTAGCCGTTCTCCGGCACGCCTTTTTCTTTAAAAAAATTAACTTTTATTAAGTAACGTAATATTAATTTGAATATTATTTTAGGTGCTTAAAATAATTTAAAAACATTCTTTACTTAAAATCCTTTTTTTATTTTTGTATTTTTATTTCATCTCTTACTCTAATTTTCAGAAACTAATGTGTATCTATACTTCTATAATAATATATAAAGAGAGAGAGCAGATTTTGTATGTGGAGGGTAATGTACAACTTTTGTACATTACAACTTTTCCTTTGTCAACCGCAGTCAAGTAACCATAGCAACACCCTTTAGCTTATGGCGTCTGTTTTTCGAAATCGCTCTTTAGAACGGGAAAATGTTATCTACTTCCTATCCCCATTTTACATGTGGGACATTCAGCGTGGGGGGTCAGAGGAAAGAGTGGTTAACTGCTTTCTTACTATTGAAGAAGAATTTCAATAGTAGTTCATCGGCACTTTGTGCCTCTTTCATCTCTCAAAAGGCTGAAAATGGATGAACCGCGGGTATACCGCCCTTCTGATGTCTCTCGACTGAAAAGAAATAACCTCTAGCTAGAACGACAAAAGATTATTATTCAGTCCTTTTCTGCAAGATTCACCCTCCGTTCCCAGAATGTCACACGATTGTTCTTTGGGGGCAAAGCCATTAGGAAAGTCACAACGAAGTGGAATTCGAGACTATATCTCTGCCGACATCACACCGTATTTTCGAGAGTATGTGCTTCGGATATATGCTATCCCACCCCGTAAGAAAAAGGTTCTAATATTTTAAAGGTTCAAGTAGAGGAGGTATTGATAAATACAAAAAGGATTTTTGAAACTGGCAACGTTAAAGGGTTTATTGAAGAAAACTACATTTGGAACTACGCTTTTTATTGGATATTTAAGGTAAAAAAAGATTTACAATTTATTGGCTATCAACTGGAAATTTATTGGTATAATATTTTGTTCAACCCGGACAAAGTCGGGACAGGCCGCTAGTACTTTATATAATTTTAATAAAATATTTTCCCTTTAAACTGGTGTTTTTGTAATTTCTTGGTCCCAATCAGACAAAATTTATATGAATTTGTATGCAAAGTTGTACCCCGACTTACGCGATCTTTCGTTGGTCCCACCTATCACGTAACTTGGGGTATTACTGTACTATTCCTTCAGCGTGAAGCCTGGAATGTTATTCACAGAACTTGGGGTATCTCGAAACTCACTTGCAAGCAAAAGATAAAATGAATGCACAACCGCAAATAACTCCTCTTATCTCCTTCAGATCTAGAATTTCAGCCCAGCTGGACAGAGAGGGGGAAAGTTGAAGGGAAAAAGTAGCCATCTTTCCCCACTACCCTTGGAGGCGAAGTGTAAGGCCAAAACTCCCGTTTTACAGATGGAAATGCAAAATAACTGCTTAGAATGCTAATTACCTATTAACACAAAAAAAAATGCAAACAAAAAAAATCTTTAAAAAAAGCTTGAAGTTTCAAGATTTGCGTCTTGTTTTCCAAATTTTCAAATTATTATTAGTTATTTTGTTACAGAGCTTTTTAGCAAGCGATGCCTCTCGCTTTGGAATTTTGAAACTTTAACTTAATTTAAAAAATATTTTGAATAATAATAAAAAAAAATTAGCAAAGCCCCACATTTATTTTGGAAGTATACTTTCAGATTCCGAAAACATAATTAAAAAATATTCATTAGGGAACTCGGTATGCAAAGTGTTATTTCGCAATTCATTAACATTGAAACGTACGATCTGCGAGGTCTACTGATGCACCCCCTTAAGTGACGGTAAACAGATATCAAAAAGTTTACGTGACTCCCTTGAACACATCCGGGCATGCGCGCGGGAGGGATGAAGTCCCAACACACCTTTTTGTTCAGATTCAATCTGAACATTTATAAATAAGCATCTTGCAATTTTTTTTTTTTGAAAAACACTATTAAACCATCAGAATTGAGGGGAAAAAACATTAATACTGAATCAAAGGTAAATTTTATAACATGTAATAACCCAGTAATGAAAACCTGTGTGAAAAGAAAACAAAAAAAAACATGATTGTATTATTTATTGCTAATTCAAAGTAAACATAAGAATTAATAGTAAAATAATGAATTTTATATATTTCATGCTTGGCATTCTAATTTATATAAGAAGGAATAGGGAGATCATCTATGTTCTTCCAGGAGGTCCTTGCAGAAGAAATGTCAAAAGTCTATTCTTTTTTTAAAATAAATTAGATTCCAACCATAAAACATCAATATTAACTGCTTAAATCACTGCATATTTATTAAATTTTTGTTACATCATTTCCTTCATGGACATTTTTTACCACTTTAACGATCTGGAAGTTAATAAAAGAAATTAATACACAATATGTAAGACTCCTTCAATACTAAAAAGAAATATATATATATATATATATATATATATATATATATATATATATATATATACACTCAAGAGCCAAAACATTATGACCACCCTTACATTTTGCAATGAATTTGCCTGGATGACGTGGAAGGCAGGTGATCAGGTGGAAGGGGTATTTAACTGCTGCTGGAGAGTCTGAAGAATCATTCTTTCACTTACTTCTGTGTGTGATGGGAAAGGCTGCGGATCTAAGCCACTTTGATAGAGGGCAGATTGTAATGGCTCGAAGGCTCGGAACAAGTATTTCCAAAACTGCACGACTCCAACTTGTTCGCGACCTACAGTTGTTAGTACTTATGCAAAGTGGATGAATGACGGTGAAACCAGCAGTAGACGACATGGTGTTGGACGTCCACACGCTATCAAAGAAAAAGGTCATCGGAGACACTCTCGCATGGTGAAGCAAAACCGGAGCCAGACAGTGGCTCAGCTGACAGCTCAATACAATGCAGGGCCAAGTAGAATAGTATCGCAGCACACTGTTCAGCGGACACTGTTGGATATGGGGCTACGCAGCAAACGCCCCACTCGTGTGCCTTTGCTGACCAAGCGTCATCGCCAACTGCGCCTGCGCTGGACCCGGGAACATCGCAACTGGTCCATGGATCAGTGGGAGAGAGTTGCCTGGTCAGATGAATCACGGTTTGTCATTCATCACGCGATGGCCGTGTCAGGATACGCCGTCTTCCAGGCGAACTGTTGCTCCCTCAATGTACAGTAGGTCATACACAGGCCGGTGGTGGCGGTATTATGCTTTGGGGGACGTTCTCTTGGGCGTCTCTGGGACCCGTGGTTGTGGTAGAGCAGACCATGAATGCTACAGGGTATCTGAACATCATTGCGGACCAGTTGCACCCTTACATGGCTTCTGTTTTTCCAGCTGGAAATGGAATGTTCCAACAGGACAACGTCCCGTGTCACAAGGCTAAAATTGTGTTGGAGTGGTTCCAGGAACATGATGCTGAATTCCAGTTAATGTCCTGGCCGCCTAACTCACCGGATCTCAATCCGATAGAACACATTTGGGATGTCATGGGACGGCAGCTGAGAGTTCAAAGACCACCAATTCGCAATATCTCGGATTTGCGTGACCGTTGCTTAAACATCTGGTACAATCTGTCTCCGGCCATCTACCAAGGACTTGTGGCATCCATGCCAAGGCGGGTTGAAGCTGTGTTGCGCGCCAAAGGTGGGCCAACTCGTTATTGACAGGTGGTCATAATGTTTTGGCTCTTGAGTGTATATATATATATATATATATATATATATATATATATATATATATATATATATATATATATATAAAGTATCCTTAAACATATTATAAAAAGATGAATAAACAAATTACAGTTTAGTTTTTCAAATATCTTCAATTGAATTCAAGTTTTTAGTTAAATGAGTATTTAATTATGGAGCATTATCAATAGTATTTTATGTTCAAAATTTTCTTCACCACATTAAAAACACTCATAAAAGATTGTTCAAAGTATTAACACTGCTATTCAAATTATAATTATAGTAATAACAATAATACCGATATGAAATGGCTGGAATTTAGTTGTCCATTTCACAAAAGGATCAGTTCCCTTGTTCACTTAAGAAGGTATTCAAATTGATTGGTGATATTAATTAACAAGAAACAACCATTGTTACAATACATAATACTAGCCACTTCTATCACGATGAACAAAGAAATCTGTATAATCTGGACTTTGTCATCAAGTGTACCTTCTTATGTCTCTATAGCCATGTACTGCATAGGCACAAAATGAAATTGTAGATTCTAGAAATATTTTTGAAAGAGTGTGTATACAGATAAAAGTTTACATGATTCAAAGTCACAACCTTCCGATTTCTCTGTTTAAAAAATTTCCTTATTAAAAACTAAAACTTAAGAGATCAGAAAAATAAATTTAATGCAAAGAGCTTAATTTTTTTTTTCATTTTTTACCTAACACAGGTAAATACTTCATTGTTCAGATGTTAATCATCACTTTTGATTGAATGTAAATTGTCACTAATTAAATTAAATACATACAATTATAATTTGCAATATACACAGTATTTGCTAGAATACTGCTGAGAGATATGGTCTTATGGGTAACTTCTATTTTAGGTCTGAAGCTTAAAAAAAGCAAATGAATGGATTATGAAAATTGAAATATTTTAATAAATATATCATAGTAAAAGTTTCATGTTTTCATTTTTTTTAATCAAAAAAGTAGTCAATGTCAATTCAGAAGAGAATCTGATCTATAGTGTCACAAATTTTAAATATCTTGGAAAAGTGCAATGAATAGCCACTAAAATCAACAGGAATCTTTGACAAGAACAAAGGTCATTTACAAAAGCACCAAGTTTCTAGATTTAATTTTCAGAAAAGTACTAATTACTTTATTTAAAAAAGCATTCTGATGTTAATATTTTCTATTAATAGAATACAGATGAATGGCAAAACAAATAATTACCAAAATCAAATATATGGCTTGATATGGATGAAGGTTATCTTAAGAACACTATTATTTAAGTTCCTTGAAATCAGTTAAATTTTAAAATTAATAAAGAGGCAGGACTAAAATTATTAGTGAAACAATGTGTACAAGTTACAATAAAGTTTTGCATTTCTTTTATATGTTCATACAGTAAATATAAAAAAATGAATTTTTTTCATTTCTTATAAAATATGTAAAACCTCCAATATTCATTTAAGTTGTGACAAAACCAAAAAATTCAACAAAATTGTGTGTAAAATTTCATATGTGTACATATACATCATAGAGATAGTGATAGGAATTCAAATTTTAGGAGCATTAAAAAATTTAAAGTTTCAAATTTGTTATATTGTGTACCAAATTGAAATCCTGAAATTATCTATGAATGTAATTTATCTTTGAGTCTCAGAACTTTTTAATTATCTTTGTCAGCCCATTTAAATATTTTCATGTATCACACAAAATAAGTGTTATCATCACAGTATACAAACCTTTTCAAAATCTGGCATTCGGCCTGATTTCAATTTTGAATATACTTCAACATCATTGATAGAAACTTCAAATGATGCTAGAAGAAATGGAGAGAATATTAATTACTTTAGGTTTCAAATTTTCAAAAGGAATATGAAAAATTCATAATACAAATTTTTTTTTCTTGCAGATTCACTAACTAAACAATGTAAAAGAATAACAATGACAGTAAAGTAACAATGGCAGGGACAGTATACCCCTAGAAACTAAAAATTATAAGATATGGCCGAAGGATAGAAGAAAAGTAAAATGAATAAATGTTCATAATACCTGCAAAATTGGATCCTAAAGGAATTCCTGAAACCCATGTACTATAATTATAATTGCATCTAGCAAATTATATCAATTACACGTAACAACACAGATAATTTGATTAATAGAGAAACATTTACTAATATACAATACAATTTATTGATGATGTCATCTTTACATTTAAAATGATGTCATCTACATACGAGACATTCACAACTAAAATCTTCTACCAAATTCACCAACAAAGCCAAATACCATCAGCCTCCTAAGCATTTGTGTGTTCTAGCTAATACTGTGATTTACTTCAGTTAACCCACTAGCCATGAATGCTGCCACAATTGCTTTCTAATTATTCATTGAATTACCTTGAATTTTTAAGAGTATCTGAACAGCCTGAAAAGCTATTTCCTTATTGAATGAATATTATTATGTATTTAAATATAAGGGGAGGTTATTTTTATACCAACTATGCATCTAGGACACATTGCTTGTAAGAAATGCTTATCATTCTAAATAATATTGCTTTATGCAATGTTATTTAGAATGCAGGAAATGTTTTATTTTCTAAATTGTTTTCTGTATTTTCCTTAAATATAGTGTTCATGTTTCCTGCAAGTTGTTCATTAATAAATAAAAATATTTACAGTTGAGTTTAAAAAGAATACACCCTTTTTAGGGAGGAAACACTAGTTTTCCCTCTAAAGTCATAACTTATTTAAAAAAATAGATCTCATTGATTGGAATTGTGTGGTTGTTTAAAAAACACTTAAAAGTGATTTTATATAAATGCTCAAAACTGATGAATGAAACCAAATTTTATTTTAAAAAGTTATTCATGAGAAAACACATTAAAACAGTTAAATCTGAGCTAAAGAGAATTTCACAAAGGAAATAAATAACCTAACATCCATATTTTTTTTTTTATAAAAAAGCTCTTATGATCACATTTCAATAGCATGCAGTATAAATCAAGTGCACAAAAAATACTTACACTCCCTTCCAACTGCACCAGTTACTACCGCCTCAGGCACCACAGCAAGAATTTTCTTCTGCAGTTGCTTGAAGCGTGGTGCATAACCTCATATTCCACTGATAAAATAGGTATAAATTATAATTAAGTTTGTTGGAAAAATAAATAATAATTTAATATGATAATTTATTTTAGTTTTTTTACTGTTTATAGACTGTTAACGGCTGACGGCCTTAAAGAACTGTCTTGTACTGTAAAAACAAAATGGTCTATTAAATCCTTGTCAAATTTCAGCCCCCAGCCATTTTATTTTGATAATAGGCATCATCAAAATCTTGATACTGTTAAAGGTTAAAAAAAAAAAAAAATTGCTTATTTCAGTCTTTATAAAAATAGTATCCTTTAATAGGAAATTTAGACTCATAAAGTAGCAAATTCAAAATGACAATCATATATTTATTGATGTTGAAAAATTGGTGCTTTAAAACAATTTAAATAAAAGTTAACAGAGCTAATAACAAAAACCTTGCTATGGTAAAATCTACAGTAAAATTTACTAGAGAATTGATATTATGAAAGGTCTAACAAAATTTAGAATAAAAAAATTTAATTCTTAGCTTTGATACATAGTGAAAAAAATAAATATTTATACATTAGAAATTTATCAAAAGTTCAGAGTTAAATAAAATAAGTCCTATAATATATAATAGTTCTATAATACACTCAAATATATGGCAATCCTACTTAATAATTTTGTGGGGTGCAGGAATGTTTGCTTTTGAATGGAATTTTATTTTCCTTACTACAATTTCATCATTCATATTCTTTACAGTATTTAATGAGCTGATAAAAATTTTTCAATATTTTATTTGTACATTTCAAAGATTCATTCACTTTTATATCTTTACTTTTCTGAAGAAAAAAGCTTTCAAGAGGATGTTCATATCGTTTGCTATAAATTATTTAAATGAATCTTGATATAGGTGAAGTCAAATAAATTAAAAAAAAAAACTGGTATTTCTTGACATTTAAAAAAATTTTTACAGCATTATTTTGCCATAAGTTACATTTCTTATTAGTTTCTATTTTATTTTAATTTTTTGCAGCCATGTATGTTTTTTGCAGTCATGTAAAGTTTTAATTCATGTTCAGTTATTTAAATAATGATATTTCTACATTATTGGTTTTTTAAAAGAATGTTACAATCAAATTTTTTTATCCAAATTTCCTGCCATTTTTTCTTTATTCATAAATTTTTTTAAATAATATTTTTTCCTGTGGTTGGACGTTCAAGTCATTCAAACTTAGAAACAAAAGTTTGTTATTAAAAGTATTTCTTAAAACTTTTATTTCTTGACATTCCAGTTCCTAAAATTGTACAATCACCTTCAAAACTATACAATACCTTTCTTAAAATTGTACACAAGTTTGCATGTCCTTTCGATATTTACCCTCTTGTACACCTATGCAGGAGTTCCCAAACTTATTTGGCCTACTGCCTCCTTTAGAAAAATTTATCCAGCAACCCCCTGGAAATTTATCTTCCTAAGTGAACAAATACAGATGCAGTGACAATCCTTTAATGTATGTATATTTCTTTATTTTTCCTAGAACACGGTAAAAAAAAAGTTGTAAACAAGACACCTTAAATCTAGAAATTATAAAATTATTTATTAAAATCAACCATAGTGACAGTTACACTACACACAGAAAAATTTAGATAACTAAGAATTCGTAATATTAAAGTAAAAATTACGAATAACATTAAAAATAATTTATTCCCGTAACCTTGTGTTTAGTGTCCTCGGAATGTTTCAGAATTTTTTCGCCTTCTTTCTTCATGTTTCCACCGCCCCCTTAACGCCCCAATATGCACCAGAAGCTAGTCTCCCCCCCCCCCCCCCCAATCACTTTGGTAAACCCTGGTGTATAGTTTCATTGCCGAGCACATTAAAGAACCAAAGAGAGAAAACGAGACAAACATTCTCAAGCCTTTCTTCCTCCTGGCGGGATTGAGGTTGCCAAAATTAGCGGTTGTAACGAAATGTTACTTACAAAACTCACCAGGATGGTACAATTACCGTAAGCTAAAAATATCAACGTCACAAACAGACATCAATCTAATTCAATTAACCATGTATCACAGAAATAAACTCTATTTTAAAAAATGCGATTACGATACCTGTTTTAATGTGATTTTTAATTGTATAATATATTACATTCACAGTTTAAAATCAAATAAGCACATCAATGAATTATCTTAAAAAACATCGGTGTTGTGGCAGGTAACTAATTTTGTACACACAAATATTCGTCATTCGTCGTTATTAGTACTAACAAATAAGGTCCTTTGTAATTGTTAATAAGAGATATTTCAAATTTATTTGAAAAATGACGTTACCAATATTCTACGTGAACTTTGACGGCCATTCCTCAGCTTACGAATACCTGATGAACAAACCCAAACAAACACCAACACGACTTACGTCTTACTCCTTACTATAAAAAAATAGATGCTTCTGTTTATAAATAAACCACACCTGTATTATATCATCTCTCCAAGGAGTGGATCGATTTTACACCCTATTTAAGGCTTCGCTGCTATCGCCATCTACTGGAGAGAATAATCGACAATTACTTTATGCGGAAGATTTGAATAACACTAGGGAAAAAAATTATCAACTTTTCAAAACTATTTTTTATTTAATTGTGTAAATTCTAAGTATTCAACACGTACTTAAGCAGAAAAAAGTTATTTCTTTCAATAAATTTAGAAAATACAAAAATTGAAATTAACTTTAAACAACTGGTTTTAGTTAAATATTTTTAATTTGCTTTTTTTAATATATAATCGATAGTACTTTTTTAGAAATTTTTTATAATAATTTTTTTCAGAAGTGTTATCCTTCCATCCCCCCCCCCAAAAAAAAAAAAGTTCTGATTACACCATTGCCCCAGAATCATAATGATGGAATAAGACAAATAGAAGAAAAGGCTAGTTCATTACTTTTTATAAGTTGCTTGAATCAAAACTATAAATAACCTCTTTACAAAACAGCAGAAAATGAAACCTTTTAATTTGTGAATTTGTAGACTGATAAAATTCATTCCACATACTCAAACAATAAATATCTTGTATAAAAAAATATGACTTATTTTATAATTATAGACTTATACTGATCTTTTAAAAGTATACAAATTACATCAGTTGATTGTTTGCATTAAAGAGCATTTATTTCTTATGCTTCTAAAATTTAAGAACTCCTATTCAATTTTACAAAAACCATGGTCAAGAGTTAATCAAAATGAGATTTTTGGGAGGGCACAGTGCAGTCTGAGAATGTTTCACACAACTTTGCTTTTTGTTCTTTTAAATGTGCGAAAGGCCGTAATTTTTTCTAATCTCGAATAAACCCATTTGAAATCACACCTGTATAAAAAAAATTAACCATTTGCCTTCAAATGAGATCATTTGAAAGAATAGGGATCACCATGTCCCTGTGCTCAACCCTTAAACCTGCCTATGATCATGGTATTAATTAACAAATAAATAATAATAATAAAGTACCAGCAATATGTGTTCTGTCAGACTGTGACAATCTTAAATATTCAAACAGCATTTCATGATTTTCGTCTTTCGGCAAAAAATGTACCATAACTTTTTCACTTGTCAGCTAAACTCTTATCTTAGCTGGGCAAATGTTGCCAATTTTAAATGATCCTTGGGATTTCAAACTCTTCACACCTTTCCCTCAAGGTTTATAAATACCTACTCTAGTGATAGTATATATTTTTATCACCATTATTTTCTCATATCATCTCCTCGTTGTCTTACATACATTGACTTTGTAACCTTTTCTTCGTGTTATTTCCAAGTTATAAATTCTTTACAAAAAGAATTTTTAATTCAGTATATGGATTTTAATCATGATGAACACACAATGCAATAATTCATGAAAAACACAAGTTAACTGATGAACAATACCTCAATATATCATTGATAAAATACACGTCATTAGTTTTTAAACAATACTATGAAATCCCTTACTGCTAAAATTATTAAACTCTATCAAAATCTCTCCTTTTTTTAAAACCCATTATTGTCAATTATGGTTATGAACAGATTTTAAATGTCTACTAAGTTTTTACAAAACATACAATTGAAATTATTTCTAACTGTGTTATTTTGGTTATGCATTTTATTATATTTTATAATGTTTAATTTATAAACTAACGTAATACAAAACCCGAAAGTTTAGAAATGACTCACAATTTTCAAATTGCGAGTCAGAGTCACATCATAAATTTTCATCGCAAGCACCCTGATTGATTCATCGTTTCAAATACATGATTGTGGTCAGAGTTGCGATGTGGAATGTTTCATCGATATGTGGCCCTAAACCCTTCTCTAAGGGCCTGTTCACATAAAATCCATCAGCGTTACTCATATTGAAATATATTTAACCAATTACAAACCTCCAAACGATAAATACACAATAAAATTATAATACTGATAAATGGAGATGACACACTATATTTAACTCTATCAATAACCAGATTCTCAACCTAGCATATAGCATGAGATAACCCAACATAAATATTTAAACATGCTAAAGCATTTTTTACTTCTTTTAAACACAGCACCATTATGTTAAAATAAATTTGTTCAAATGATGTTGCAGATTAATTATGTTAAATTGAATGGCTGATTAGAGATACATTTGCATTGTGTAATTCTTATGAGTTAAACTTATTAATGAGCTTATTCAGATAGTGCAAGCAGTGAGGATACTTTACACAATTACTAGCCATACATTACAACGCATTCTTTATATTGCTAGTGCTACTTATTACTACTAATTAATTACTACTTATCACACTCTTTAAGAACCACTTAATACACATTATCAAAATTACACACATAATCATTTCAAAATCATTCAATCAACACAATTATTTCAAAATCATAATCATCTTCATTTAAAAATACCAAAGATAACACACATAAAAAAATTATTGAAACTGAGACAATCGCTCACCAGACAGAAGACAAGATATAGTTGGCACGTGCATAAATTCACATCACACGCGGTCACTTGACGCTGATTTATCTTACACATTTTCAGCGTAATGTTGCACGAAGATTAATACGTTCCCTTCCAGAACTCAAGCATATTAACCTTCTTCCTTAGGATGCTGGATACAATTAAATCTTAATCAGTATAGAAATTTTGCATAGAGATGAACTTATCACAATCCACTTGCATCGTTGGAAAAATTCACGTGGGACTCTGCAGAAAAATTCTGCCTCAGGCTTTCACATTATCTTTCACAAATTTACTCATACATTTTTTAATCAATGTAGACTTATATTATTCTCTTTTCTTGAAGCTGCACTGCACTCGTTCTAAATGCATGTATACCTCCACGGACGAACACACTCACCGAACACAGTTCATTCACACACTGCCCGCTATCCCTCTCTCTTTCAAAAAAGGTGGTCAAACGAGCAACCCTGTTGCCACAGAACATTAGCTCAAACTCTGGGACAAGTTGCTGGAGGAAGGAAGGGTGATGTGCCGAGCTGATGCACATTCATTGCAGTCTGCTATTTACGCAAAAAAGAGCCAAACTGTGAAAGTGATTACTTTCACAATTAGTATGGTTATTTTGCCAGGGAGCTGTTGAAGGAAGGTTTTAGTGAGTGTAGAATAATATGTTTGACGAATTGGAGGTAATATGATGACATGATAATTTATTAAGTGTTTTTAAGTGTTATGTTTGAGTCTTGTTTGTGTTTTTGTTGTGATAGTCTTCAATGTTGTTCATGTTTCTGTGCAACCAATGCAATATATTTTTTACCTTACCTTGGACCCATTTATTTCCTGCTGTCTGTTCATACCAAATTTTAAGTTTTTTTAAATCGGAATTTTAAGATGTGGGCAAATATGGAGAGGGCATTTGTTAAAAAGTGTAGCCAGTCTCCTACCTCCCCACAAACAAAAAGGTCGGTGTCTACCAATGGTTTGCAGAGCATGACGGAGATTTCATTTTGCATAGTCAGCCTTCACAATCATTAAAATTTCAATCCAATTGTACATTTGTGGTTGATGCATTCATCTTCTGGATCCAGAACCATCAATTCCTACAGAACTTGAAAGACGATTTCATCGGATATGGTCTCAAATTCTTAAAGCTACCTAACAACATTTCATAGAGTCAATGCCAAAGAGAATAAATAGCAGCAGCATTGGGAGAAAAATTTGGAACAATGTACTGAGTAGGTGGTCAGAATTAATTGACAACTCAGTATATAAATAAGAAATTAATATGGGACTGAGATAAGGAATGTTAATTAAGCATAAAATAATTTATAAAACTTTCCTCTGAATTTTGGACATTCAGCAAGCAGCTCGCATAAAATGTCAAATAAAAACTGATTACTGCCACACTTACGATGCCTCAAAGTAATTTTTTCTATTTAGTATAATTTTTTTCTGAATTTTCAAAAGAAAATTATCTAGAAAATAAAGGCAGAACATATGAAATGAGTATCCTTCACTAGGAATTGTCTAACAATAGCACGCACATTAATATATCAATCACAACAGAATTTTAGGTCACGTGATGGTATTATCCTCTCCCCAAATATATATGTTAGGATACTTGGCCGCAGCTAGACTAGGCAATTGTGATATCATGTTCCATCCCCTTCCTTTATGGTCAAACCCTGAACCATCTGTGCCCAGCTGTTATCCCTAATTCTAATTAAAAAAAATATTAGGATATTATCATGTTCTACCTTTGATTAAAGGCAGACAACAGTCTATGCCTTTTCTCCCTCTATCTAGACCAACAAATTCTGTTCAGCAGACATAATTAGCTCTCTCAGCACACAGCCTAGAAAAATAAAGAACTCAACTCAAAACATTGCAATTTTCAATTTGAATAACAGCCACACCTGAAAGAACCCATTAAATACTTAGTTTGCAATGAGGTGTATGCATAGTTGACTGATATATTAATGCAATTTTCTAAGTGACACATTTCGAAATGAATAATAATTTAAATGGAAATTCTGTGTCAAAGGATGGTAAAAATTTTCAATTTGATGCTCTATATTTTACACATCTTCCTGATGACAATGTTTGGTGGGATTTATGAAATAATATTACACTTATATTTTTCAATTTATACCATTTCATTATTCAGAGAAAAAAAAAGGAAAACATAACATTTTTAAAATTTTGCTCAAAAGTAAAGGCAATTCATAAACCTGATCAAGAGAAACCACTTTTCCAGTATTAAGGCAAATAATATGAATTTCTAGTATTATCTTTACCTTAGGCAATTTAAATAAAATATAATGAAACTCAATTTTGCTACTAGTGTGGGATCTTTCTTACTCATGATATTTATCATTTGTGAAATGGAATAGTAAAACTGAAACATATTTTTGTTGCATTGATTTAATAAAAACTTTATTTTTTATATTACAAAGATAGACATAAATTATTTAAAAAAATTATGTATAAGAATACAATTTGAGAAGAAAATTGACAGAAATAGTACTCCGGGTTACCTTATTTCATTTAATTATTGCTGTAAAAGGTTTTTAACACTAATTGCACTTTAAAAAGGAACTTTGATTATTAATATATAAACAGAGAAATATTAAAATATTAAGACTGTTACTTTATAAAACACTTCAGTTTCATGATGAAATAAATTAATAAAATTCAATAAACATGGATTGAAATAAAATAGAAGAAAAAGAAATCTTACATGTGAAATTTATAATGTTTTTCATGCCCAGACATGAAAATATTCTTAAGATTTGTAGCCTTTCATAATTCATTTGAAAAATGAAATGAGGACAATATAAATGCTAATTATAAAAAATGTAACAATGAGATTTTAGCATTTTGGATGATCTCTATTTTAAAAAAAAAGGGTTATGAAGCTATTTATTATTTTAATTAAAAATAATTTAAGAAATTTTTTTCTTTCCTCTAAAGCAGGGATTCCCAACAGGGTCCAGGTGGACCCCTTATGGGTCAATGAAAGTTTAAAAAGTGTCTATAGTATTCCAAGGGTCTATTGGGGGGGTCTATGATAAATTTTTCTGTGTCAAAATTTAATTTAATGTTTTAGGAATGTAATTATTAGATAATATCCATTTTAATATGTATAAATACAGATTTGCATAAGGGGGATTGATCCATGCATCTAAAGTCAAATGTCATGACGCTTTTGTATATACCTTGAATGCCGCCATTGGCTTTTATTTGTGTACCAACACTAGGCAGAACTGGGGAAATCCACTTAACCTTAAACCGCACATGGGTCCTCCCGATGAAACCAATTAGAAGCAGTTTTGTTTTTTCTCTTGGCGATATTTGTGCAATTACAATCTGTGTTTCTGAAATCTTGTTTATACTTGTGAAATTAAAAATGAAAATAGAACAAAAATAATAAAAAATAAACCTAATGAACCCCTTTCTCTAATTTTTTGTTCATATTCTTAGTCAAATTGTTATCCTTAAGTGTTTTATGTGCAACTATTAGTATTATAATTATGTTGTACGCTGTATATTATGGAGGGAAATGTGAGGTGGTTGACGAAGAATATCATTCTTTTAAAAGGGGTCGATGTAGGAAAAAGGTTGGGAACCCCTGCGCTAAAGGAACTTAAAACATATTATTTTTAAATAAAAAGACAGAGATATAACCATTTAGTCAAGAATAAAAGTTCAAAGATAAAGCAGTTATGGATGGTCTATTATAGAAATCTGATTGAGCAGAAAATAGTATTTGCAAGAAATAGTTGTTCACATTTAACAGTGTGACATCAAAATCATTCTCACTATAAATTTTTCTAACAAGGCAATATTCATAAATAGTTCTCAACAGTAAGGCACCAAGGATTTTAGCTTCCTCTACTTGGTTTTAATACCATTCAAATATCGTCATGGATGCTTCATTTGCCTTTCCCTCTCATTCTGTTTATTACTGAAATAGTTTCTTCTGTATAACAGAATTATAACACCAGACTAAAATGTTGTAAATAGCAATCCCCTCTTCTAGGAGTTGTGATCAATTTGAACTACAACATTAAAAAATACATTTCCATCACACATCTGTTTTGGAAAAAAGTTGATAAAAAGTTATTCTAAAACAAATTTCATACAGATGTATTAAAAATAAGCCAAAATTCCATATATTAATTAATAGCTACTAAACCCCCTATTCTTCTATAAGATTTGTACACCTGGCAAGCTAATTTTTTTTTTGGTGAGTTATGACATACACTTAAAAAAGCTTTTTTTGGGTGGGGTGGGGGGTCCTGCTTGAAATATTTAGTTTAATATTAAAAAGGAAACTATTAGATATGTTTAATTATTATATTAGGTTCAATAATTAATAATTTTTTTGTGTGAACATGTTTAATTTTTTCATATTTCCAGAGCTCTTAAAACCTTTGACAACCTGAATTTTCAAAAATTCTTCTTTTATGCTGCAACTAAGAGATGTTTTGATTTAATTTCTTTACAATGCCAGATTAAGGCACTGGAATAGATCTATCTATCCAGAATGGACAGATAGATCTAGTCTCTAAAATATATGCTCACATGCAATTTAAAATAGATACAACATACTATTGATGGAAGTAATTCTTCCACACAAGTCATTTTTTTGTCTATGATTTTGAAACTGGTACTTGCATTATTTGAAAAACTAGTATAAAAACTTGCATCCGTAGGGGACTTCAGTCCCTTCAATGAATATGCCATTGAAACTAGGACAACCTTAAAATTTATAATACATGAAACATTGCTTCAAATATGTGACCAAATTATTTCCTTAAAAATATTCCTTTTGTTCAAAAGGAATAACAAATTTTAGAAAAAAAGCATGCTTTTATGAAGGGAAATTATATAAGTTCATAATCCATATGATAATTCCATACCGTAAAAAATTTATATCTATTAATATTTGGAAAAAAAAACTTATTGAAGAGAACATTTTTAGTTATATTTAATATCTTTGTCACAAGGAGAGCATGGGAGAAGTTAATGAAAGCAAAATTATATAACATTATATGTCTTTGAAAAATGTTGTTTGTTTCTGACAAGCATTGTTTTGGTAAGTAACAAAAATATGAATTATATTACAAAAACTTTTAAAATTATCATACAATAAAAGTATATTCCATTATTCTAAAAAATAATTCATCTTTAAAACAGGAAATAAAAACATTTTACAATGAAGATTTCAACAATACACCATAATGCTAACTGAGATATATATCCCCTGACAGGTAACAAAAATATGAAGTATATTACATAAACTTTTTAAATTATCATATGCTGAAAGTATATTCCATTATTCTAAAAAAGGATTCCTCTTTAAAATAGGAAATAAAAGACAATTTACAATGATGATTTCAGAGTCGCAGTATAAATTACTTTTTCTTTAATCAGAGAATCAATCTCTGTCTTATTAAAACCAGCTTCTTGTAACGTAACTATGCTGTGCTGCCCAGGTAAAGGTTTAATGAAGGATACTTCACCAGGGGTTTCTGACAACCTTGGAGCAGGCACTGGAACAAACATAGTTCCGTCATCAATGAAGGATTTATTTTCACTGTTGTGCTTATGTTCATGTGCTTCTTCTAATGGAATTACTGGCGTCACACAGGCATCTGTGAAATCAAAAATTCTACACCACTCAGCTTGAGTTTTGGATGAAAATATTTCTTTAAATTTTGTTGTAAGTTCTTCCCAGTCTGAGAACTGTGAATATTCATTTTCAGATAGTCCAAGCCCTAAGTAAAAATAATCTAATCAGAACATAAAAAAATAACTGCTGGTAATGTTATAAAAATGTACAATACCCAATCAAACCCATATTGATAATCAAAATAAACTAGATGATAATAGCAACACTGATACTTGAAGTATTATTGCTCATAGGAGCAGATATTATGTGAAAGACATGGTTTATGCATGTTAAGTTAATAAAAAATTAACTGTGCAAAGCATTTAAAAATCACCTGAAGCATTTAAAAATGTAATCACAGTCAAACTTATTTAGACACAAACCCTTTCTTTTTCTGTTAGAGTTGAAAATATGTTATGCAATAATTTTGATGATGGATTATCAGACATCATCAGAGAAAGAATAAATTGAATAAAAGTCTTTAAAACAAAACAAAATTATTATTAATAAAAAAGAAAAATTAATTTGCTTGCATACAGAATGTAATGAAATTCTATTTTTTTCCCCTCTTGCACATAAAAACCTTTCAATGGGCAATAAAAGATATTGAAAATTATTTTAATACACAGACCTTTGATTAAAGCAAGAAAAAACTGAGGCTCTAAAGCTCCAACTGCCATGAATTTATCATCTTTAGTCTTATAACTTTGGTAAAAAGGAGCTCCTCCATCTAATATATTTTTGCCTCTTGATTGTCCCCACAGTGGCACTGGATATTTTGGAGAACGAGTAGTCCATAACCAACTAGAAACATAGGCAGACCCTTCAACCTAGTGAAAGTATTTTGAAATGTATTATATGATAAATGTTCTTATAGAAAGCAATGTAACAACTTTATGGTATAGACAAAGGAAAATAAGCATATACAGATATGTTCACTGTTTGTCAATTTGATAATT
This sequence comes from Dolomedes plantarius, assembly GCA_907164885.2. Taxonomy (NCBI): domain Eukaryota; kingdom Metazoa; phylum Arthropoda; class Arachnida; order Araneae; family Dolomedidae; genus Dolomedes; species Dolomedes plantarius. Next base: position 157,568,484 of record OU015492.1, read on the forward strand.
ACACTAATTTGATAGACATTTTCAGATTTTAGTTCATTTTTATATTATTTTAAGTTCATAGAATAAAGTCACAATTACAAATATATAAGACAAAATTTTTTTGAAATCATAACAAACTCAGTCAAGCATGTGACCAAATAAATAACATCACTAGCAAGAATTTTGCAAATCTGAATTTATTTTGTTTCACAAGATTGTTTATGAACTTTTACCATATTTAACAGTTTTACATTTCACTTGATGCTAGTGAAATAATAAATGAACTACATGAGTTTCAAGCTGTGACCAAATATGAATGTTTAGTGAAGGTGCAGCGTGTTCGGCGAGGATAACTGATGATATCTTCCACATTAAAAAAATATATTTATTTAACAGAACTTAACATAAAATAATAATACGCAACATCTGCTGCTGTATAAATTATTATTAATTTCATATTAATTATTATTAATTTCATTAATTATCATTAATTATAATTAATTTCATAGCCTTGGTAAATTTTTATACATGGCTGGTTAGACAGGTATAGAAAAAAATAAACATGGCCATGAGTTATTGGGCATAAGAATTTTCAAGTCCTGATATAGATGTTATAACAACTATAAGAATTTCAGTTATCTTAAAATTTAAGGCATAATTAATTAACCTATAAAAAAAATAACTTAATAAAAATTTAATACATGTCAAAATAAAATTTACATTTCATTAAAAATATTTATAAAATGAGAAAAGATCCACTTCTTGTCATTGTCAGGAATAAAATATTTAAATATCCCTTCTTGGAAGATACTCTAAGACATAAAAACAGACAAAAATAGTATTAGAAGTATGTGTGTGTGTGTGTGTTGGTTGGTGTAGCAAAGACTGTGCAGGGAGGCATTGCGATGTATACAAAGTCAATTTCATAGACAACATAATAAAAGTAACCTCTTGTATTGAGAAAAGTAAAAACTATAAGTTGCACTTTATCTAGTATAATAACTCCATCAATGCCATACAAGTAAATCCAGTTTTAATACTCTTCAGAATAGAAATTAATGCAAAGGGAAAATAAATAAAGAACTTTAATTTAAATATAGTATACCATGGGATAAATAAAAACTAGCATGAATGAAGATATGTATTAAGTATTTCATTTATTTATATCTTGATTAGATTTTTTAAAAATAGTAAATTTATAGAAAATTACATGTTAACTAGTTTATTTATTTTTAAATACTGCTGACAGAACAACTGATACAAGACATTAATTACCATATTTGCATCAATAACTTGACCTTTACCAGTATTTTGTCTGTTTAGAAGAGCTAAACAAATTCCTAATGCACATATTAAACCCCCTCCTGCAAAATCACCCATCAGATTGATGGGATGGCTAGGTTTCTCTTGATTTCCTAGCATGGAAAGAACTCCTAAAAATACATACCAATATAATTAGATTTTTGAAAAACAATTTACAGTATAAACATACAGAATCTCAAAATTGCATGTTTATCTGCAATATATTAAAATTATTCAATAACCTTCCAAAATTTATTTCCATTCAATCTATTTTCATAATAAATTATGAAAATAGATACTACAAAATATAAATGAAATAAAAAAATATATAATGAAATAACAAAAAGTACTATTTCACACTTAGATTGAATCTTGGAAGAAAATTAAAAGAAAAAATTATCATAAAAAAAGTATTAAACTTGTTGGTTTGAGTTAATTTTTTTTAACCCATACCAAAATTGACAGCAAAAATATGAAATTTAGAAATATTCTGACTGAAACAAACAATCAATTATGGCTTAAGGTGTCTTTGTAAAGAAATTTAATTTTAAAAAATAAGGTTTGTAATTTAAAAAAAAAAAATAATCCACATGCATTAGGTGTAAAGTAGTACCGTATTTTCCTGTATATAATCCGCTGATTATGCTTTAAAAAAGTTTCAAATTTCGTTGTTCATATTATACGCTGTCACGGAATCTGATAAAAAACATTCTCTATCAGAAAAGCTTACTATAAAGTTTTAAAAGAAATGCCATTTATGTTTTATAAAATAAATAACAGATGACGCTGAAAGCTTTCAGGACTCGGCTGACGTATTTCAGCTATAATCAGTTTTGTCCAATTACGTTCAAGAACGAATTCAACTACTTGGAAGGATATTACAGTTGCTAGTCGCTAGAGTCATTTCGCATTCTGTCTTGACCTGAGCTGTTTTGTCCTGAAAATATTTAAGTTCTTATATCATCATGTTGAAGCGAAAGCATGTAAGTTACATGGCAGATTTTAAACTAAAAGTTATAGAGAAGGCTATCGAAGTAGGAAATTGGGAAACTGCAAGATTGTTTGATGTTGATGAATCAAATATTCGATTGTGGAAAAAAACAAGACTAATTTTGAAAAATGTGACCAACATAAAAAAGCTAATCGCCGTGGAAAACCTCACTGGCCAGAATTAGAGGAAGAATTAAATAAATGGATTTTGAAAGAGAGAGAGAATGGGAAAGCTGTCTCTACAACAAATACAAGGATGAAAGCTCAACTTATTGCACGAGAAATGAATATTCTCTGGTGGGCCCACATGGTGCTACCTGTTTATGAAAAGAAACAATTTAGCTGTTCGTAGTCATTCAACGGTCAGCCAGAAATTACTCGATGACTGTGAAAAAAAATCAGATGACTTCGTGACATTTTGAAAAAATTTAGTTACAGCTTTTACAGACGCACCACATTCCAAGCTTGGCAATTTTGTGTATGGCGTGGTAACCATGCGATTTTGGCGAAATTTTTTGGTTGCCAAGCTGAGGCAATTAAGGTGCCAATGTTGTGGCTCCTGTAAATTCGTGACGTATTTATCATGTGATTATTTCGTGACGTATTTATCATGTGATTATTTCATGACGGATGTATCATGTGCTTTTGACAGGTGATTTATTTTTATCAATTAGAAGATTCTTCTTATGTTGAACAATTTTAAATGCAGTGTGTGAGCTTTTAAAATAATGGTGGATTATAAATGTAAGTTTAAATTTTGTGCATTATTTGATGTTATCTGTGTGGTTTTTGGTGCTATGTTCATTTATTGAGTGCAATGGCTTCTAATAATATTGATTTTAAGTTCTTGGTTGAACTTGAATGATTAGGGGAGATGAAAGCATTTGAAAGAGTGGTGTCCGATGTAGGCTTAATGGCTTCTTATTGTATTTGTTGTTAAATTTCGTAACATGTTTGTTGTGTTTATGCGTTTCAGGTTTTGATAACCGGGCGGTTGTCTCTAAATGAGCCATGTGAAGTTAAACGTTGTTTTGTGTATTTTACAATGTAGTTTGTGGCCAAAATAAGTGACATGATTGACTTGAGGTTGTTGTTTAAGCTGGATTTTATTGAAAACAGGTGTGTAATAAGTTTTGTATGGAGAATTGCCATTTATGCCTACGAATTCGTATAGCCAGCGTAAACTTTGTTTTACTGACTGCTACAGCCAGCGGTGCGTAGCGAAGTGGAGCGAGGGTATCTGAGTGAAGCGAAGATCCCGTGTGCGCTTATGAGTTTCGTAAAGCCAGCGGTAAGTTTGTTTTCTAACTTATTTGTTGTTTCTTAGACGCCATTGATGTTTTTGATTACATTTCGCACTTTAACATGTCTACGGAGTAGGGAAAAGTTGGCATCAAAAAGTTTTGACGCCAACTTTTTGTCAAGTTGGTGCCAAAATGTTTTGACGCCATCTTTTCGCCAAGTTGGCGTCAAAAGGTTTTGGCGCCAACTTATCGCCAAGGCCGGTGCGTCTGAAAAAGCTGTTCCAAAGTTTATTCTCGAAAATAATTTTACAGTGGATTTGATTTTTAATGAATAAATAAAATACACTGTGTGATTGATCATGGGTTAAAATTTTCTAATTTGACAATATTAAAGATCAAATGATGTTATGAAAGCAGTTAAGTTTCTTGCAAAAATTGCATGACCAAGAATTATCAATCACCTTTAAGAAAATTATTTAATCTGTAAAATTGTTTACAATATTTTAAATTAAAAGGGGGAAAAATTATACGGCGCTGCAGATTATGCAATTTTTTATTTTTTTTCTTGAAAAAAAAGGCTTTGTGGATAATACAGCACTGCAGATTATAAACAGGAAAATACGGTAATTAGAAACCTTGATTTCAAAAGAACTCAACATTCAGAATAAAAAGTAAGTTTATTTATACATTACTTTTTTAAAATTAAAATTTTAGCACATAAAATATATAATAAGAAAAAATTTAATTTTATTCTGAAAAAAAAAAGTCAGAGCACATTTTAATTCTGAATTTCTATACCTGATACAGCAATGTAGTTGATGTCATGTCCAGCCATTCGTGAAAAGGGACCATTTTGTCCAAAACCTGTTAATCTAGCATAAATAAGTTTGGGATTTCTGGCACAAAGTACAGATGGTCCTAAATTATATTTTTCCATGATACCTTGAAAAGAACACAAAACTGATCAGAAATGGTCAAAGATACATATATTGATAAAATGGTCAAGAAATATATAATTTGTGGTTATTAACAGCTAATTTTCAAATTAAAAAAAATTAGCTTTAAATGATTTTGTTTGAAATTTTCTTTATGAAATTTAATAATATTATTAAAAAAATTATTTTTATCAGCAATATCACTCTTTTTTTTTGTTGGTTGTACAATTTATTAAGACTTCTCAAAAAACTATTTTTTAATAAAAAGTTTATAGATAATAGTTATTTTCCACTAAAATTTCTAATGAATATTTAAACTACAGATGGAAAAAAAAGAGTTTTAGGTATGTAATTCAGGACATGAAGAACATAAATAGATACGTAATTGTTCACAATCTTTTGTTGTTTATGTTGTCCTGTCCAGGAATGGTGCAGAAGAAAAATGAATGCATTATCCATAGAGGATAGGAGCCATTATCTCGAAAGAGGCTAGACTATTACCTGTTGGTCTGCTGAAGGTATTTTATTTCCCATGTACCACCCAACGGAAATTCCAGTGGAGGCATTCCTTGATCCACCACCTGGGGATATGCCCTTTAGGGGTTACAGGCTCCCCCCTGGGGACAATATCATGTTAAAGCAGATTATTGTTTACTTTTCTGTCATTCAGTTTATCCTATAAAATTTGCTTTGTAAAAAAAGCTAAACACTGTACAAACAATTTTAATGTCACAATTATAATGTAATAACTGTAAAAATAAAAGCATCTGATACTGAATATCCTTTTTATATCCTTAGTCAATTAAAAAAAATATCAGAAAAGTGCTTGTTTTCTTAAAAGAAAAAAAAAGCTACTGAATTTTTAATATTTTATGAAATAACATAATAGATTTACTCAAAAAGAATAAATCATATAGGCTTAGTAAACATATGAATTTTTAAAAATAAATCATTTTAAACATTATCAGAAAAATAAATTATTAGTTAGTTCAACATACTTACCCGGACGAAAAGGTTCGATTAATACATCAGCATTCAAACATAATTTAGTCAAAACGGAAGATGCAAGTGGTTTCTTAAAGTCAAGAATTAGTGACTTTTTACCTCGACTTAAAGTGTCAAAGTTCTCATCAGTATGAGGCTATAAAATCAAGATAATCACCAATTCAAATGAATGATACATTAATGGTAAATTAAATACTATGATTAATACATTTTATACACTCTGATAGTAGTATAATATTTACTTCCCAAAATAATATGCATCTAAATATTTAGATGCTTTACTCATAAAAACTTCCCATCATTAATTTTTTTTTTAATTCTGTCAACAGATATCTCCCAAACAGCTCAATGAAAAATTCAGATGCCTACAGATATCTCAGGCACATTCTCTACTAATAGATCACAAATCTATTAAACAGTAAATTTTATTTTTACATTGTTTTTCAGTAAATGCTTTAAATTGTAAAGTCAAACTTTTATAAATCAGTATGAAAACTGATATACTCAAAGATAGTTCTAAACTCCAAGCATAACAGGTTAGTCTCAACATGGACAAGTTTAACTGCTGTTTTTTACTTTTGTTAAACCCAAGATTGTATTATAATTTTATATTTTATTGCATGTCAAATTTTTTCATATTCAGTTTTATTTTTATTCTATGAAGGATAACAACATGTTTAACAAAGCAAACAAAAATGAGAAATGTAGCTGTCAGTTCAATTATTGTTTTAATATATATATATATATATATATATATATATATATATAATAAAAGAAAATCAATCCCCTCAATTTAATTAAATTTTTATTCAAGATTCCATTGAAATAGTGGCCTAAATAGTGAATGAATCCAACAAATGGAATACAAACGTATTTGCCATTATAGAGAAACCTGAAGTATATTAATACGAGAGTAAGATTCTCTATTATTTAAGATAATTCTACAATAGGACTCATCTTATTTAACAACTGTTGATTCTATATTTTAAAGCATACCCTACGAGAAAAAAAAATGAGAGCAGATGAAAATGGAGTTTCATTAAATACACAAAACTTACTCTATCTATTCGAAGTACGCTAGCACCATGATCCCTCAAAATCATTCCGCAGAATGGAGCAGGTGCTAATCCTGCAAGTTCGATCACTTTAACTCCTTTCAAAGCCATTTACGAAAAGGTTCCTAAAAGTAATGAAAATTAACTACTTAAGTTTTCCTCTTACGAACAAAAATGTGATATCAAATCTTTATCTATATTGTAGATAAGCGGTCGTGACTTTTATCAAACCAAAAATGTATCTCGAACATTAAAATTTTCGTATTCAGTAAAAGAATCTAAACATAGACGTCATTTTAAGGGAATTTCCTTTTTCTTAAAAGGGTTAGAATTTTTCCTCCTTCTTACAACATTCGTTCATTGTAATTAATAACATGAAAGATAGACGGAAAAATTATGTTTAGGGTCAACCCAAAAGGAAATTTTCAGAAGCGTCTGCTACAAACTAATGACCGTTAGAAGTAATGCCACTCTGCTACAAGTAAAACTTAGATTTGGTTAGACGTGGTCCGAAACAGGAGAAACAAAAAAAAAAAAAAACAACAAAAAAAAAAACAACAAAAAAAAAAAAAAAGCAAAAAGCTCCGTCGAACGTGCAAACCAAGATGTTCGTGATATGTTGGTGACATGGATGGCAGACAATCAGACAAGTCAGTGGGCAGATGGCTTACGAATCGTTCAAATGAAAAATATTGCACCTACCATCGTGGAATCACCAGAAGCCAATACGAAGCTCTGCTGGAGTTCCACTTGCTAACGGACTTTCCAAGGAAAGGTGCTTTTCAACGGACCTTGAGACTGAAAAACAACTTGAAATGGTTTTGGCCAACATTCCTGAACGTAAACATGAAACTGATTCATCAGATTCTGAAAATTCTGATGTGTCCATCTAACAAAAAAGGAAGAAGTTAATTGAAGAGAAACGAGATGATTGTGGCAAAAAAATGAAGGAAAAAACGAACGAAATGCTAAGGGCCTGTTCACACAGGAGTCCGTTGCGTAGCGTTAAGCGAAAGATGACATTGAGACGAAAATAAACCAATCATAGTCAATAAACCAATAATAAAAATTTCATTGCTAATCGTTTGGAGGTTTGTCATTGGTTAAATATATTTCAATACTTTAACGCTCCGAAGCGGACTCCTATGTGAACAGGCCCTAAGAGGCAGTGACGCTAAATTTCCTCCCATGAGCATCGGTCAGAACGTTGTGTTACGGATTCCAGAACTCGACAAAGGAAGAGCTGCACCCAGAAATATGATAGCTGTGATAATGGGAGTGAATGATGATGGGCTATACGTATTCGGTACTAAATCCGGAATATTGGAGAAGTTATATTCCAGAAATGAATTCCAACTGACTGAAAACAATTTCATATCTGAAAAAGACGTTCCAAGCTTCGTACACTCACTTCGAATCACAGTTACCCTGGAATCAGGAAACTCACAAGGTTTCGTCCACTGAAATTGCAGAAAGCAGTGTGACAGCAAAAGATACAAGTGCCTATCAACTGGCATCAAATGCAACTATAAACTGACATCATATGTAAGAGCCATAACAGTTCTGCGTGCAAGAATAAGTAACAGTTCATTTTTCATAATTTTTTCCCTCACTTATTATTTTACTGTTTTCAGTTTTTTTCACTATGGTTATACTTTTTTAACTGTGAGGTTTTTAAAATAGTCAATACAGATAATTAAAATGATCTTTTAACTCATTTCATTCATTTTATTTAGTCAAATAATTAGAGTTAAAAATGTTCGTTTTCAGACTGATCATTCTTCAATTGCCCATTCGTAAAGTGAGCAATTTAAAATGCTCAAAGTGCGAAATGAAATTAAGTTTCGTACTCTGCGCAATTCTGATTTGCCCATACGCGAAATGATCATTTGTAAATGACCTAAGTCCGAAATAATGTAACATTTCGGACTTGGCGCATTTGTATGTGATCCATTCGCGTTGTGAGCATTTTTTTCGGACATTGTCCGATTTCGGAGTTGGGTTCCAACATATATATGAATTTGACTTTTTTGATTAGAAGCATTTTAAATTCTCCCACTTACGGTAACTTTTGAAGAACTTTCCAGCAGGTTTTCGAAATCGGTAAATAATCATCGTTTAATGAAGCGTGAAATGGGAAGTTTATATACTATAGGTTCTAACTAAAAAATATTAAAATGCCTTGTTACGTAATGTATGTCGTAACGCCTCCCCCACTTGTCTATGTACGCCCTCCAGTGGCAAGAATGAATCAGAACGAACTCTGTATCGGTTCTGGCATGGAGCTCCTGCAACAAGCGGAGTTTTGTATGGCAAACAATGCATCGCTATTAAATTTATGTTGTATTTACAGTCCGCTCTGCTTATATTCTTAAATATCGTACACCTCCGTAAATGCCTTACATGCCAGTTAGTAGAGGTATTGTGTGTTGCAAAAGGTGGTATATAAGTTTTTATTTTTTTAACTTGTATATATGGGTGCAAACATGCCCAGATTCTAGACCAAAACTTTATGGAGCGTCTTATGGTGAATTTCCCCTCCATAATGAACTTGTGAAATTCAGTTGGGTCCATCACTTGTTCCAGTTTTATCATGTCTTGCAGGTGGAGGAACACACTTTTGGCATACAAGAAGTGGCCTGATGCGTGAATACATATCTTTATATTATTTAATTGATGAATACATATCTTTATATTATTTAATTGATGAATACATATCTTTATATTATCTAATTTATCTATCGATTTATATATTACTAATTAATTAATTTACTACAGCTTAACAAAGGTTAAAACTCTCAAACATTGTTTTGCTGTTCTTGAAAGTTACCTGACATCAAGAAACGTTTGAAATTTATATTATATTTATAATACATATCTTTATATTATTTAATTTATTTATTGATTTATATATTACTAATTAATTAATTTACTACAGCTTACTTTACTACAGCTTATTTTTTATATTATATTTCTTGTTTACTACAGCATTGATTTTTTATTCTAAATCTCAATCTTTTATATTAATATCTCTTGTTTTCAGTTTATATTATATTCCTTTTATAATACATTAGATTCAGTTTATATTCTATTCAGTATTTCTTGCTTTCAGTTTATATTATATTCTTTTATCCGTTTTTACTACAGCATTGATTTTTTAATTTTGCTGCTATAAGACGTGCATTGAAAAAAATGCCTATGTGGAAAATATCCCCTATAGACTGTAGAGGGCGCTGCGAGTGTTGAGCGCAGATGAGTGTTTGACGTCGTAGAGAGAGGTTGTATTTTGAGAGAGAGAGTAATCAAATTAATATGATTTTCGAAGTGTAATGTATATAGCTGTACATATTATGTATATAATTAAATAATGAAGATTTAGAGAGAGTGTTTATTATCTGGAGAGTGATGTGATTTACTAAACAAGAACCACCGATAGAGATACTGAGTGAGTGTTACATATATGGTATGATTTCCATATAAAGTTTTTGGTGCAAAGGCCGCGAAGTTTGGATTACGAATAAAAAGTGAATGTGTGTAGCGGTAAGATAAGTGAATTACTTGTTCTTTAAAACGGGGTGAGTTATTTTGTTTCCATTTTGCAAGTTACTAGTGAATATTAAAAATGAGTACTGAAGATACTATTCAGAAGAATAGAAAAGTGCGAAAGTCAATTAGAGGTAGTATAACTAAAATAATTAAGAAAATTGATGAAGAGTTGGCCAATGAATTGGCTAATGTTGACAATTTGCAAGAATCACTTGCTGTCTTGATTGAGAGAGAACAAAAGTTACTGAAACTTGACGATGTTATAGTTTCTCAGTGTCCAGAAAAAGATTTGGAAGCAGAAGTAGAGAATTCTGTTGAAATTAGATTTCACATTGTTTAGTTTTGTACTTTTGGCAACACTCTATCTCAGTTAGTTGTATCTAAGATGTTGTGTATGTAGCATCGTGTTTGTAACGTGTCCAATAAAACTACCTTAACCTGCAAGACCTGCTAGAGATAAATAGATTTATCTCTTAATTTTACACAGGTTATGGGCCCAGGTATCTACGTTTTGGTAGTTGTTTAAGTGAAATTGATTTTGTTTTTATCGCTAAAGTGAAAATTACTTTCCGCGTGTGTTGCTCTAAGCCTAACGGTTATCGTCAACTAAGCCTAACGCTACGAACATTCTAAACATGCCTAACGATCTAGTGACTGTAATTCCTAGTGCAGTACCTGCAAATTTCGAAAAACTTCGTGGAAGAATGAACTATAGTGAGTGGAAATTTACTATAAGATACCATTTGGAAGATCGAGAACTTTATAACGTGTGTATCTCCAGTGAGAACGTGGATTCCGTGGTTGACCGGCGTGCAAGATCGGCAATTGTGAGTAGCGTCTCATCAAACGTAATAAAGGAAATCCTGAACTGTGAAACTGCTAAAGCGATGTGGGATAGACTAGCGGCATTATATGAGGACAATAATCCTAACAGATTTATATCCCTGAATCAAGAAATGTTTTCTACAAAGTTTGAAAACTGTAAAGATATGGCTGAATATATCGAAAAAATGCGGACAATCGGCATTAAAGTGCGAACGATTTTACCAACCTATCCCGATCAGGCTGTAGCTGCAAACATCCTAACTAATTTACCGTCATATTTCCGGCCCCTTACTATGGCTCTTGAAAATAGTGTGCAGCAATTGACTACCGATTTGGTGTGCGAAAAACTGATGGTAGAATATTCCAAGATGGGAAATCAGGGACAAAATGCCTTTGCAGTGAAGACATCTAACAGTGACAATTTCAAGTTCCCTGGAAAATGCAACTTATGTGGCAAGATAGGTCATAAAGCAAAATTTTGCAGATCTAAAGGAGGAAAAACAAATTTTAATCCTCATAAAAGAAATGAAACAAGGCATGACTTTGATTCAAAAAGAGAATCTCATACTAAAGTGAGAGAAGCATGGGTGCTATCAACACAGCCAGAAAGTTTTATTAATGAGCCTTGGATTGTGGACTCTGGAACTGATAGACACATGACATCTCACAGGGAGTGGTTAACAAATTTTGTTGAAGTAGCACCATGTCCTGTTATGACTGGTGGAGCTACACTCCATAGTACAGGTGAGGGTTCTGTAATTCTCAATGTGAAGAGACAAAATGAAATTGTTGAAATAACACTGAATAATGTACTGTATGTTCCAGGACTGACTGCCAATTTAATTTCAGTGAAGTATCTTGCAACTAAACTCAAGATACAAATAGTATTTGATGATACTTGTTGCAAACTAATTAAAAAGGGGACCAAAAGGGTTCTTGCAACTGGTACCTCTCGTGGTGACAACTTATACCACTTGGACATCATGCAAAACACAGCCATGATTACCGAAACTGTAAAACAAGAATCTATTAACCTCTGGCACAAACGACTTGCACATCTAAGCTATCCAAGTTTAGAAAGATTGAAATCCATGGCTACAGGGATTAATTTCCATGATGTAGGGGAAGATTGTGTTCCTTGCATAAAAGGGAAAACACATAGACAAAAATTCCCGAAACAGAAAGCAACAAGAGCTAAAGAGACACTTGAATTGATCCATTCAGATTTATGTGGACCAATGGAAGTTGAATCACATGGTGGTGCAAAGTATTTCCTAACACTAATTGATGACAAAACAAGGATGACTTTCATAACTTTTTTAAAAAGCAAAGATCAAGTGTACCAGAAATTCGTTGACTTCAAAACTTATATTGAAAAACAAACAGGGAAGAGTATTAAGGCCATCCGCAGTGACAGAGGCACTGAATATGTGAACTCTAAGATGGAAACATACCTTCAGAAAGAGGGTATTCATCATCAGAAAACAATTGCTCATACACCTGAGCAGAATGGTGTTGCAGAGCGCTGTAATCGCACACTTGTTGAACGTGCACGAGCAATGATAAATGAAGCTGGCCTTGATAAACGTTTTTGGGCTGAAGCTGTAAGTACAGCCAATTACTGTAAAAACCGAAGTCCTACAATTGCTGTAAATGGCAAAACTCCATTTGAAGCATGGACCAGCGAAAAACCGAATTTAAGCCACATGAAAATATTTGGTTGTAGAGCCTTCAGTCATATCCCAAAGTCACAACGTAAGAAATGGGATGATAAAGCAACAGAAATGATATTTGTTGGATACTCTATGGACAGTAAAGGCTACAGACTTATGAATCCAACATCATTTAAAGTCCTTGAAGCTCGAGATGTTCAGTTTATTGAATCACAGAAGTGTACTCCTATTGATGAACCTAAAAGAGAACCAAACATTGAATTCTACAATGAAGGTTTATTGTTCTCAATTAATGAGCCATCTCAAATCAGTTCATCTCCAGTAAGGGATTTAGGCATAAGTGATGATGCTGACTTACCTGATGCAAACAATATTCAGGAGTCTTCCCAAGAGGCGTCAAATGAAGATCTGCCCGGAAGATCAGCACGTGAAAGTAAGAAACCTGCTTACTTCAATGATTACCAGATACCGGACAAACTATACCAGTGCCATTTAATGATGTCAGCAGTGCCTTATGATAATATTGATCAGACAGGGAATGATATTCCATTGTCTTACCAAGATGCTTTGAACCACAAAGATGCCTCAAAATGGAAAGGGGCAATTATGGAAGAGCTCAATGCACACAAAAAGAACCAGACATGGAATTTAGTAACTCTCCCTCCTGGTCATAAACCAATAAAGAACAAGTGGGTCTTTAAAATTAAGTGTAATTCTGATGGAGTTCCAGAACGTTATAAAGCTCGATTAGTAGCCAAGGGCTGTTCGCAGAAAGCTGGCATTGACTATACAGAGACATTTTCTCCAGTTGTACGTTACGACACACTCAGAGTTTTAATATCCTATGCAACGCTTTATGATTGGGATATTGACCATGTGGATGCAGTAGTCGCCTTTCTTCAAGGATCTATTGAAGAAGAAATATATATGGAATTACCAGAAGGTCTGGAGTTCTCCAAAGAAAGGGGAGAAGAAAGGACGTGCTTGGTATATGAAGCTAGACAACAGCCTTAGAGATTTAGGACTAACATGTGCAGATTTTGATTGCTGTGTCTATTTTTTGAACAAAGGTGCAGATATTTTACTTGTTGCAGTATATGTTGATGATTTACTCATCTTTACAAGTTCTTCTAAACTCCAGTGTTGGATTAAAGAAGAATTGTCAAAAAGATTTGAAATGAAAGATTTAGGGGAACTGAAATATTGTCTTGGCATCGAAATACAAAGAGATCGTGTAAAAGGTACCACCACTATGAATCAGTGCACATATATTGAAAATGTTCTTCAAAGATTTAACATGCAGGACTCGAACCCTCTATCTACCCCATTTGATATTAACCATAAATTATTTAAGTCAACCGAATATCAGGATACCCAGTTCTCTATTCATTACCAATCTGCAATTGGATGTTTGTTATATGCAGCAAAGGGAACCAGACCTGATATTGCCTATGTTGTTGGTTTACTTTGTCAGCATTGCTCCAACCCCTCCAAGGAACATTGGGATGCTGCCAAACGTGTTATGCGATACCTTCGCAAAACTGCAAAATTAAAATTGCAGTATTCTCGCTTAGGTGACACAGAAATCGTGGGATATTGTGATGCAGACTTTGCTGGATGTCCTGATGATCGCAAATCAACTTCAGGATTTGTTTTCAAAGTAGCAGGAGCTGCCATTACTTGGCAAAGCAAAAAGCAACCAACAGTTGCCAGTTCAACAGTTGAAGCTGAATATATGGCTTTATCATCTGCAACTAAAGAGGCTTTATGGCCAAGGAAATTCCTTATTGAACTGAAATTGCCATCCATGGATAACCCCTTGAAATTATATTGTGACAACAAGGGAGCTATCGACCTCAGCAAAAACAGTATGTTCCATGCACGTACTAAGCATATTGATGTTGCACATCATGTCACAAGGAATGCTGTCAAGATGAAGCAAATTGCTATTGAGAAAACTTCAACAGAGACAATGGTTGCTGACTCTTTGACAAAACCTGTGCCACGAGAAAAGCACAATTGGTGCATGAACAGTATGGGACTTTTTGAACTGTGTAATCAGGGGGAGTGTTGAAATTAGATTTCACATTGTTTAGTTTTGTACTTTTGGCAACACTCTATCTCAGTTAGTTGTATCTAAGATGTTGTGTATGTAGCATCGTGTTTGTAACGTGTCCAATAAAACTACCTTAACCTGCAAGACCTGCTAGAGATAAATAGATTTATCTCTTAATTTTACACAAATTCACTTGAGTTTAATGAAACCATTATTCGATGTAAATCACGAGTTAACAGATATGTTGTGGCCGACTGTTGTGTGTGTGTTAATCAATGCTCTTATCATATTTATCATACATTTAATCAAATTCTATGGTACATCTATATACAACACGACACTGACAAGAAACATAGTTACAGAGTGAAAGCGAAACTTTTCCGCGCTCCCTATTCCGCGTACTCTCTCGGTCACAGTTAAACTGTCCATGGACGTTAGCAGTTAGAGTTAATACACTACATCACCTCCCCCTTTATTAAAGATCAAGTCTCTGGGGTGGTCTTCGGATTCTTCCAGAACGTCTAGGCACATGGCTTGGGATGTCGTGCACTGGTGGTGTACCAGACTGGCTTGAAGGTGTACTGGTTTGAGTCGATGACGGTTTTGAGTGCACTGGTGATGAGTCCTGAACAGGGATATCAGCTGATGACACTGCTGGCGAAGCTGGAACTTCAGCCTTTTTATTTGGGCCCTGATGAGAGGTAGGACTATCACTGTGCTGGACTTCTGAGGCATTCTCAGTAAAATTTCCAGTAGGGAACCTACGAAATACATTTCGTACGGAATCACTTTCTTGCACTTTATTCCCCACTGAACGAATTTGATCAACATGCCTTCTCACTAGTATGCCCTGAACATCAATGGTATAGTGGAGAGCACCGTCTGGATTTACAACTTGTCCAAAATTCCATTTTGAATTAGTTGCTCCGTAATCTCTGACTGCCACAGAATCACCAATATTGAATTTTCTATCTTGAAATTCAAATACACCCTTTCTTACCCTTTCCTGGATTCTTGATTTTAAGTCCGGTAAAAGTAAATCAAGCCTTGTTCTAATATCACGTTTTAAGAATAGCATGGATGGACTGTGCATTGTCGTAACGTTTGGAGCTTTCCTGTATTGCAATAAAAATGTACTTAGTTTCTGTTCTATACTACCATCATAATTTTGCATTGCTCTCAGTGATTGCTTCAGTGTATACACATAGCGTTCGGCTAGACCATTGCTCGACGGCTTGAATGGTGCGCTAGTTTTGTGTTTTATGCCATTATTCAGCATAAATCTCTGAAATTCGTAAGACGAAAACTGTGGTCCGTTGTCACTTACCAGTACAACTGGCAACCCAAATCTCGCAAAGCAGTCTCTGAGACACTCGATGGTTTTGTTTGTTGTGGTTTTCTTCATCGGATAAACTTCCAACCATTTGGAATGTGCATCCACTATTAAGAGGAACATATATTCAAATATAGGACTAGCAAAATCCACATGCACACGCTCCCAGGGCGTACTCGGGTATTCCCAATGATGGACTTTCACTTTCGCAGGATCAGCTTTATGTCTGGCACAGTCAACACAATTTCTTGCAGCTTCTTCGATGTCTTTATCGATGTTTTTCCAATAAACGAACGACCTGGCAATCGCCTTCATCTTAACCATACCCAGATGCTCTTGGTGCAACTCTTCCAAGACATTTTTCTGGTATCTCTTTGGAATACAAACTCTCTGCCCGTACATAATACATCCATCTTCCATGGTATATTGGGCTTCTCTCCCTTCTAAATTTTGGCCCTTCCTCAAGGCTTCCAAAAGTAGACCCAATTCCTCATCCTTCCCTGTTGCTTCCCGCAAATCCTTTGAAGTGATAGGTAGGGTTTCAATTTGTGACATCTGGAACATCGTAATGTCGTCTTTAACTTCTAATTCTTCTGAAGTTTTGGGAAATCGAGAGAGAAAATCTGCATTCCCGTGGTCTTTAGTATTTCGATAAACTATGTCAAACTGGAAAGACTGCAAGGTTAGTGCATAATGTAAAAGTCTGGTAGCTGTTAGTATTGGGAGTCCTCGCTTTGATCCAAATATTGCAACTAACGGTTTATGATCGGTTATCAAGGTGAATCTTCTGCCTTTTAAATACAAATAAAATTTCTTTACTGCCCATACTATTGCAAGAGCTTCTTTGTCAATTTGGGAGTATTTCTGTTCTGTTTTCGTTAAAGTCTTTGATGCAAAGGCTATTGGTCTTTCTGTTCCATCTGGCAGTAGGTGAGATAACACACAACCTACACCAACTGGTGAAGCATCAGTTGCCAGCAATAGAGGTAAGTTTGGTTCATAATGAACCAGCACTCTAGGTGAACAGATTTCTTTTTTTATTTGATCAAAAGCATCCTGACAACCCCTAGACCAATTAAATTTGATTCCCTTTTTAGTTAAGTTATTTAGAGGATTTGCTATAGTAGCCAAATTTGGACAGAATTTCCCATAGAAGTTTACCAATCCCAAAAAACTCTTTACTTCTTGTACATCCTTAGGTACTGGGGCTTTCACAATAGCAGAAAATTTTTCATCAGTTTTGTGTAATCCATTAGAATCAATTTTATGTCCCAGAAAATTAATCTCATTTTGAAAAAACTGACTTTTACTTAAATTGAGTTTTAGGCCATGTTCTTTACACTTTTTGAAAAAAATTTCTAAAGCTTTAAAATGTGAACTTTCGTCAACTCCGGTGATTCTCGCATCATCCATAAATACCTTAACACCGTCTATGCCATGAAACAACCCATCAACATAGCGCCGCCAAATGTCAGGTGCTCCATTTAACCCATACATCAGCCTTTTACAGATAAACAATCCTTTATGCGTGTTAATTGTTAACAATTTTTGACTTTCAGGATGAACTTGCATTTGCAAATATGCATGTTTGAAGTCTATTTTTGAAAATTGTTTACCCCCATTCAAGCTTGTGAATATTTCTTCGAGTCTTGGTAAGGGGTGCTGAGGTACAATTAAATTTGGATTTAGGGTAACTGAATAATCCGCACATAGACGTATGCTACCATCCGGCTTAACAATTGGTACCACAGGCGTAGCCCATTCCGAACTTTCTACCTTTTCTATGATGCCCTCTTTTTCTAGTCTTTCGATTTCGTTTTCGACTCGACTTTTTAGAGCAAAGGGTACCGTTCTAAACCTACAAAATTTTGGTTTGACATTTGGTTTCAATTCCAACTGAACTTCATGGTTGTTTATTTCCCCAAGTATGTTATCAAAAATTTCTTTATATTCCTCCAAAAGTTTATTTAAGTTCACTTTCGTTTCCACTTTTAATGTTTTTATGGCATTCCAATCAAGATTTATCTTATAAAGCCATTCGCGACCTAGAATCGTATCCAAGTTTTCCTTCACAATGTACAAGTTCAAATTCAAAGTTTGATTTTTATATTCTACTTTCACAGTGACATACCCCATGGGTACCAATGAGTCACCTTTATAAGTTCGAAAAACTAAGTTTGTAGGTTGAATTTTCATATTTGAAATTTCCCTGAAATTTCTTATACTCATTACGCTTACCGTTCCCCCCGTATCTAATTCCATTACACAGTTTTTATTCTCAATTTTTAAACTGATCATTATTGGACGTCGTTTCGGTTTTTCCTCACGTAATGTACCTTCATCAGAATTCAATTTATACAACGGAACTTGGTTTTGGTTTTGATTAACCTCATTTAAATTTACCTGTTTTTGTTTCACAGATGTGGCATTAGCTTTCTTTGCAAAAAAACATGCCTTTTGGATATGCCCGATCTTCGAACAAAAATTGCATTTACTAGAAATAAATTTACAATTTTGTTTATTATGGTTTGTACCTGTGCACCGCGTACAAAAGTCACCTTTCTTCTGCTTTTCCACAAAATTTTGTTTCTTGTTTGATTTCATGTAAGGTTTATTTTTTTCCCTACATTTATTACATTGATTCCAGAAGAACGACCCATAACATCATTTGCCCCTCTAAATGCCTTTTCCATAGCTAACGCAATTTGCAAAGTTTTCTCTAGATCAATATTATCCTCTTCAAATAATCTATCTAAAATTGCCTTATCTTTTAAGCCGCTAACAAACACATCGCGTAACATAATATTCAACATATTATTATCATAGTCACAATTTATTGCAAGTGCTCTGAGTTCCGCTATGTAGTTATTTATACTTTCCCCCTCATTCTGTTTACGATTAAGAAATTTATGGCGGGAAGGGATAATTAAAGGTTTAGGAGTCAAATGTTTTTTAAGAACATCTTTTAATTTCTCTAAACTTTGGTCAGAAGGGATGTCAGGAGCCAGCAGATTTTTTAGCAATTGATATAACTTCGGATTAAGTGATGAAATAAAAACTTTAGCCCTTTTATCAACCGTTACTTGTTGCACATCAAGGTATGTTTCAAAACGTTCAATAAAACTATCGAAGTTTTCATATTCTTCATTGAACTTCTCAAACTGTACGGTAACTTTATTATGAGAACCGTTTTCTTTATTTTGCAAAGCTCGAATCAGTTCCTGATTTTGACGCAATAATTCAGCAATTTGCTGCTCCATTTTCTCCTCTGATCAAAAAGATAAACAACTTTTACCTTGAGCCGTCTTCGGGTTTTTTACCCTATCCTTTGGAAGAACACTGTTTCGATTTTACCGAATCAACAGGCTTCGGATCCCGTGCTCGTCGCCAGTCTGTTGTGGCCGACTGTTGTGTGTGTGTTAATCAATGCTCTTATCATATTTATCATACATTTAATCAAATTCTATGGTACATCTATATACAACACGACACTGACAAGAAACATAGTTACAGAGTGAAAGCGAAACTTTTCCGCGCTCCCTATTCCGCGTACTCTCTCGGTCACAGTTAAACTGTCCATGGACGTTAGCAGTTAGAGTTAATACACTACAAGATATTTACATGATTCAGTTAAATCGAAACCCGAAACTGTTCCTGTGGAAATTAATGAAACCAAAAGCAGTTGCAATACGAAACTTCCCCGCATTACTTTAGAGAAATTTAATGGTGATATATCTAAATTCCAAGAGTTTTGGCCCCAATTCACAGCTGCTATCCATGAAAATAATACATTAAAAGAAATAGAAAAATTCAATTACTTGCGATCGTTATTAACAGATTCAGCAGCTAAAGCGATAAGCGGGTTACCGCTAACAGAGGATAACTATAAAAAAGCGATTGAAATCTTAAATAATAGATTCGGAAAGAGAGAATTATTGATTGCTAATTATATGAATAAGCTCCTCTCATTAGAGCCAGTTCTGAGATCTAGTGATGTACTGTCCGACCACAGAACGAAGAACCACGGTTGGCATAGTGCCAAGACGATTCTATTCACCCTTTAGGTAAGGCTGCTGAGGAAGGAGGGGGAAAAGTCTCGTATTCTCTCGACATTCTTTAGAATTGGTTACTAACTGCATTTGCTTGCTTTTTCCTCGTCTGTTATTTTGATTATTATATTAAAATTAATGGATCCTTTACCCAACACAACTGCTAGGAATAAGCCGTTCCGTAGTGATTGTAAACGTATAATACACAATGTAATTAAATTGTGTGATAAAGAAGCACTAGAAGGAAATGTGAAATGACCGAGATATCAATGTCCAGTGTAAAAAGAATATGCAGAGAAGCAAAGGGTGAAGAAACTCCAAAATTTGAATCTCCGAGGAAACGTCAGGAAAAAAGAACCACCGAAAACGTAGCTTTAGATAATTTTGATTGCGATGGAATTCGAAGAACAATTCATGAATTTTATGCTGTCCATAAAATAGTACCAACAATTCAATAGTATCAACAATAGCTCTCATGTTGTTTCATTAGAAAATATGTATTGGAAAAGGGATGGTGTGATTGAAGATTTGGTTGATCCTCTGCAAATAGATATTTCAGACACGGACAGTGATTCGGATATTTCATCAGATGAATATTAGAGTTTTCATTGATTTTATTTGATAGTTTTTGATACAAAAATAAAAAAATTTTTTTTTACCGATCACTGATGTATTTTTTCTGCAGCTCTTATAAATATCACAGTGAATGCAAATATACCATTTTTTAAATTAATTTAATTTACAATAAAATGCATTTTTAAAATCTAGATTTTTAATTATCATAGAAGACTGAAATTATAAATTTGTATCTCATATTCACACTTCGATTATTTATAAAATTATGAGAAAGATCTTAAATTCATTTTAAATTTTTTATTGCTAATCACAAAAGATTGAAAATTTTGAGTTGTATATCCTAATTATTTCTGCAAATTGTAAAACTGTGAATCAAATATATTATTTTTATTGCATTATATATATATATATATTTATGTTATTACAATATATCACTTAAAAATGGAATTTTTCAAACCCTCATTTTAATATGTTTTTCGGTTTTTATTTATACATTCAATCAAAAGAAAAATTCTGAAAAAGAAAGTTGGTTGAAAACTTTCTTTCGCAGTTCTTAAACAAACACACCCGAAAATATCCACTCCTATAACACTCCTATTTTTTAAATAGATTTGCTTCTTTCTTTTTATTATTTTGAAAGTATTATTCACATATTCGATCAAAAATAAAGTTTTAAAAATAACTTTAAAATTGCGGACAAAAAGCAGTCTGAAATACATTCCGTATTTCATAAACAAACACATCCGAAAATATGACGTTTTCCCCTATTTTCTTAGTAGACTAGCTTTTCTCGCGCATGCGTAACAGCTTCCAGGGACCTCGCTTCCGTGGTCGGACTGTATCTGCCTTAAGAAAACTGCACGACGAGATTACATTTCAAATTCGAAGTCTTGAAACAAACAGTTGATTTTAATACATATGGAAATTTATTGCTACCTATTCTATACAAGTGTATCCCAAATGATTTAGTGTTAAATTTGAATAGACAAAACACCAAAAGTGAGACATCAGTCACAGACTTGTTATTATTTATAGAGAACGAGATAGAAGCGAGAGAAAAGTCATTATGTGTTAATTTAAATAAACCCAGGGTGTCAAAAACCGAAGAGAAAACCTTTGGAAATTACAGTAAACGGTATAGTCCAAATACGTTCAAAATATCTTCAGCAGCAACGCTTAGTACAACAGCTAAAAAATACATGTGTGATTTTTGTGATAAACCACATTCATCTAAAAATTGTAGCTTAACTATTCCAGAGAAATACAAAGCGTTGTATGACCAGTTTAAGTGCAAACGTTGTTTGAAAAAGGGACACAAAAAAGTTTTCTGCAAAGCTAAATGGGTCAGATATAATTTATGTCAATCACAGTCACATTTAGAATATTTGTGTGAATTATCTGAAAAGACGAAAGATGAGAGCAGAAACGACAAACAAGAAATGTCAGAAACTAGTGTAAGTTCGCTTTTCACCGAAATCAGAAGTAAGAATATTCCGAGAGATATAATTTATTACCAGACGTTGAGGGCTGAATTAGTAAACAATAATTCTACGTATAATGTACGTATTCTTTGCGATTCGGCATCAGAAAGGAGTTATGTTTGCCAGTCTTTAGCTGAGAAAGCTGAATTACAAACTGTCGGTACAGAAAAATTAAAAATCTACACTTTTGCGTCTACTTACCCTCGAATATCGGAGTTAAAAAGAAAAAAAATTGTTTTAAAGGACTGTAATAGTGAAACATATTTAAACATAGAAGCGTTAGAAACTGAAACTATTTGTGCCGGTTCAATTACAACCCCGCCTAAGCAATTGCTTGAAGTGTTAAAAAAGTCGGGATATGCTCTGTCCGACTCCAGAAGTGGCGCCAATCAAGAAATAAATATTCTGTTAGGAAATGACTTTCTGAATGCAGTGCTAACGGGAAAGACGCACCGATTGGCAGATTGTTTATTGCTGTACGAAACTATATTCGGTTGGACTTTAAGTGGTAGGGAAGGTCTAGGGTTTGAAGAGTCGAAAGTAGGCCAAAATTCCACCGGATTGTTTATTCAAACTCAGGTAGCAGAGGACGAAAGTTTGTCGGAACAGCTGCGTGCTATGTAGGAGATAGAGAGTTTCGGAGTAACAAACGATGTTTATGAAAAAGTGAGTGTGATAAACAGATTATTCAGCAGTTTGAAAGGGATTTGAAAATCATTAATGGGAGATACGAGGCGCGTTTATTGTGGAAGAAAGATCCAGACCAGTTAGAAAATAATTTTGAGTTAGCAAAAAGACAATTTGATAGGGTGCGAAAAGAATTGAAAAACGATACTTTTGTGAGAGAGCAATTTCAGGAAATAGTTAAATATCAGAGTGAAAATAATATTATCCAAGAGTGTTATGAAAGGGAAAATGGTTACTTTATGCCGTTTAGATCAGTAGTTCGCAAAGATAAACAAAGTACTCAAGTACGAATGGGTTTTAATTGTAGCAGTTGCACAAAGGGAAATTTGTCGTTAAATGACTGCTTGGAACAAGGGCCTAATTTAAACCCTAATGTTTTAGACGTAATTCTTGCCTTTCGAAAATTTAAAGTAGGATTTTGCGGTGATATCGAGAAAGCATTCTTAATGATTGGGATCTCAGAGGAGGATAGGAAATATTTGAAATTTTTGTGGAATCCCGATGATGATAGTGAGGACTTTAAAATTATGCAAATGAATAGAGTAGTGTTTGGGTGTAATTGCTCCCCATTTTTACTGAGTGCCACGATTAAATATCACATAGAAAAATATTCAGAAACTAATAAAGACTGTTTTGAGATGCTCAATAGTTCGTTATACGCTGACGATTTGTGTTATGGAGCGGGTAGTGTAGAATCAGCATTAAGTCTTACTTCAGAAGGGGTGTCAATTTTGAGTGATGCAAAATTTAATTTAAGGAAGTTACATACTAATTCTAAAAAATTGTACGATTTGTGGATTGAGAAGGGGTTGTGTGTAGCAAATAGCTTTGACAGAGATAGTAAGTTAAAGGTGTTAGGGTTGATTTGGAATTTGGAAGAGGATATATTGAGAGTTGATGTTACGCCATTGTTGAACAGTTTGAGGTGTTTACGAAATACTAAGAGGTCTGTGTTGAGTACGGCAGCTAAAGTATTCGACCCAGTAGGATTTATTTCGCCGTATGTTGTGCGTATTAAGAGGCTTATGCAAGAAATATGGGAGAAGGGGATAGACTGGGACTTAGAGTTGCCTGAGGACTTACAATCGAAATGGAAAAAATGGTGCACGGAGGTTAAGGAATTAGATGAGGTGAAAATAGAAAGGTTCTATTTCCCGGATAGTGTGGATGAGAGTGATTCGGTAGAGATTCATATTTTCTGTGACTCTTCTACTATAGCTTACGGAGCGGTAGCATATTTTAGATATGAGAATAAGAAGGGAGAGATAACGACATCATTTATAATGTCAAAAAGTAGAATCGCACCGTTAAGAAAGTTGTCACTCCCGAGGTTGGAACTGATGGGAGCCTTGATTGCAGCGAGGTTGTGTAAGTATTTGTCGAAGGTGTTCAAAGGTTTGGTAGATAGGGTATTCCTGTGGACGGATTCAGAAATTTGTTTATGTTGGATTAAAGGGTCAGCACGTGATTGGAAACAATTTGTTTCAAACCGAGTGTTGGAAATTCAGGACTGTACTTCACCTGACAAATGGAACTATTGTCCGGGGTTAGAGAACCCTGCAGATAAATCAACTCGCGGTGAAACGGTACATACATTGTTAAATGATAATGTTTGGTGGCGCGGTCCATCATGGTTAAGGTGTCCTAAAGATCAGTGGCCACGGCAAAAGTTCAAAACAGTTGCCGATGATAAAAAATTAGAGAGACTAAAAACAGTGGCTCAAGCAATTATTCCCGTTACAGAAGTTGTGTTAGATGACTCAAAATTTAGTAGTCTAGGAAAATTGCTTCGAGTTACAGCTTGGGTGATTAGATTTGTTCACAAGCTGAAGAAGAAGACCCATGAGAGAGGACCACTAACTGTTTCAGAGATTCAAGAAGCTGAGGAATACTGGGTAAAGAGAGTACAAAGAGATAATTACTTCTCCGAGATTCAGCTGTTAGAGAAAAATAAACCAGTCCCTCCCCATTCAAAGCTATACAGTTTAGCCCCATATATCGACAACAGAGGTATTCTACGTGTCAGAGGACGTTTAGAGCAAGCTGAACTATTGCACGATGAAAAACATCCAATAATATTACCAAAATCAAAGTTTTCTGATCTAGTGGTGATGAAAGAGCATATAAAATCTTTCCACTCTGGAGTTTCGTCAACATTATCTAGAGTCAGAAACAAATATTGGATAACCAAAGGAAGGCAAATAGTGAAAAGAATAATTAATACGTGCCTTATATGTAAAAAGTACGCACTGAAACCCGCAAAACAGATAACGGGTCAATTACCAAGAGATCGTGTCGTTGAAAGTGCTCCTTTCACAGTGGTAGGTACTGATTTAACCGGAGCCATAACTATTAGAACAGGAGCGGGAACCTATAAGAAAGTGTACATAATTTTGTTTACTTGCGCCGTTACTCGCGCAGTGCATATTGACGTTATCTCAGACATATCAGTGAAGAGTTTTATTCTCTCACTTCAACGTTTTTTATCCAGAAGAGGGAGCTGCAAAGTGATCTATTCGGATAACGCAAAAGGGTTTCGCAGCTCATGCGAGATAATCAAAGGGTTTAAGAAGATCATCGTTGATCCAGCTGTACAAGAGTTCATAACATCCGAGGGCGTCGTGTGGAAGTTCATTCGCGAACGTTCCCCATGGTGGGGAGGCTTTTGGGAGCGCTTGATGAGAAGCATCAAGGAACCCCTAAAGAAAATACTAGGCAAAGCGCTAGTGAATCTTGAAGAGCTTACAACGATATTGACGGAAATAGAGTGTGTCTTAAACAATAGACCCTTAACGTATGAAACAAATGAGTTGGGTGAACCCCGCCCGCTCACACCTTCACAGTTTTTACTGCCAGGTCGTAATATCATCAGCTTTCCTGAGCATTTTTTAGAAGTCTTCAACCAAGTGTCCAATAAAGAGACTTTGACCAGACGTAAACTATACCAGTCAAGACTTTTAAAGCAAATATGGACCAAGTGGAAAGAGCAATATTTGTTGCAGTTGAGAAACGCTCACAATTTTGTTAATCCTTCGACTGAGCGTAATCTTAAAACTGGAGACATTGTGTTAGTAGAAGGACCAAAGAAATCTAAACTTTTATGGGACGTGGGTGTTGTTGAAAAGGTAATAATGGGAAGAGATGGCTATGTTCGAGCGTGCATTGTTCGTACATCTAAAGGACAATTCAGAAGAGCCATTCAATTGCTGTATCCTTTTGAAATTTGAGTTGGACTCTAAACTTTTTTTTTGAACTTTAATATTGAAATATTAATGTCACGCTCTTATTTCACTTAAATTGTATTGAGTTTCATTTATTGATACAAATATTATGTGTGTGTTGTTTAATTAATATTCATTTAGTTTCAATTTGTGATTCGTGTTGACCGCAGATTCGTGTTGAGCGCAGATGAGTGTTTGACGTCGTAGAGAGAGGTTGTATTTCGAGAGAGAGAGTAATCAAATTAATATGATTTTCGAAGTGTAATGTATATAGCTGTACATATTATGTATATAATTAAATAATGAAGATTTAGAGAGAGTGTTTATTATCTGGAGAGTGATGTGATTTACTAAACAAGAACCACCGATAGAGATACTGAGTGAGTGTTACATATATGGTATGATTTCCATAGCCTAAAAGAAAGCGCGGTATAACTGGTGATAAAGAAAGAAGACGAAGTGCTCAGGCACAGAGGGAACGAAGAGAAAGGCAAGGTAAAGAGGACGTTTCAACAAGACATGGATCTGCAACCTGGAGTGCAAACTGAAGGACTTCAGTTAAATGAACACTTTGAAACAGTAGGACTTGAAGAAGATAAATTGGAACACAAACGTGCTGCCAACCGTTCAGAAAATATGTCAGAACAACGATTGCACAAAAAACGCATGTCAGATAGGAGAGAAAATATGTCACAGATTCGACTTGAAAAGAAGCGTGCAGCAAACAGGACAGAAAACATGTCAGAGATTCGACTTCAAAAAAAGCGCAGAGGAGACAGGTCATAAAACATGTCTAAAGAAAGAATAAAAGTGAGTCGAGCTGCAAAGAGAACTAAATTACACGTTGAAGAAGACGGGTCCTGTGATCAGCAAGAAGTATTGGAGGAAAAAGGTAGTGCTTGTATTTATTTTGATCCGAACATGGAAATGAATATTTTTAAATTTGGAAGCAAGAATTTCAGTGTTTTTGAAGTGATAGGTCATGGTAATTGTCTTTTTAGAGCTATTTCTGTTTGTTTGTATCGGAACAGTATTGAACATGCCAAAATTAGAAAAAAAAGGTGTAAGTTTTGTGTTGTCACATTGGGTTGAAATTGAAGTATTCGTGGGTGGATATTTGAGGGAGGTTTCCCAACAGGTAATATCAGCAACATATTATGAAAATACAATGAGTAAACATGGCACATAAGGGGGGACGATCGAAATTCTTGCTATTTAAAAAATGTATAACATAACTATTAAAGTTTATTTCAGAGACAATTGTCAGTAGGCTCCTGAAATTACCGGATCTGAAAAGGAAATCAGTATTGTTTTTTGTGGAAACTTGGATAAAGGTCATTACGATGCATTGTTACCCGTGTCTTCGCTTCTAGAATTGCAGAAAACAGGTGAGAATCATGATCATGAAACACTTGAGAAAAAATCCAATATTAGAAAGAAAACAAAGCAGAGATTGGAATTGTCAGGTGACCTATCAAGTGGTGGCTATCTAAACGTACGTTGTCGGTTACGTTAATATCACATTGCAATAACAAATATGTTTTTACGAGTAAGCCTTATTAGGGGCCTTTTACGACTAAAATATTCCTTTTTAAGCCTTATCAAGACTTTTTACGAGTAAGCCTTATTAGGGGCCGAACCCTTTCAACTGTATGAAAAGCGAGCGTAGCGAGCCTAGGGGTGAAGCCCCTAATAATAATAATAATAATAATAATTATTATTATTAAGAAATTCGATAGGAAGATACTTTTGGTTTAGTTGGATAGAGTTTCAACTCTATCCAACTAAAATTTGATACTGTAAGTACCTTGATGAGTTCCTTATGCTAATTGCCGGAGATTGGGAGATTGTCAATTTGGAGACTTGACCGAATTAACCTTTTTCGGTGCAAGATTTATTCGTTACACATTTTAATAAAATAACGTATAAAATTTGATGCCTTGATGCCATGGACTGATAAAATGTGCTTAAAAAAATTAGCCCTCTTCAGTACCTGAGGAGAGCCGGTTTCAAAGCGAAACCAGTGCGCGTCTACGGTCTCTGCGTATTGTGTCAGAAGGAGAAAAAAACATACCCGTACATCAAAATTTTCTTGAGAGAAATTGTAAACAAAAAGCACCAGCTTGTTAAATTCTTCCAGATTATTTCTATGTAACATTTTTAAAAAAGAAAGGTTAAAATAGAAAAACAGGGCTGTAACATTTGCATCAAAACATGGGAATACATTTTCTAATAGTTTTTGATTGAATACTATAATTTCGGTTTATGTTGTTAAATATTTACAAAATTTATATGCCATTTACTTTGAATGGAATTTTTTAAAACATGATACATCTTTTTGGAAAACATGCATAGTCCTACATTACATGTTTCACACATCCATCTTGAACGGCGTGGTTTTGTAGTAGCGCTACGTACAGTATGCACATCGTCTTGATTTTCCTTTTACTGGAATGTGTGCCACATTTTTTAGTCTTTTATCCTTGGGCATATAAAGTTTGTGTTTTTAACCATAATTGTAAACCTTGGAATTTGATTTTCGGGAGTAACTTGCCGGGACTTGAATTTTGGGAGTAACCTGATAGTTCAGACTCTGAATTCGATGGAAGTTCATCAAATAGAGCTAAAGCCTCAATTGTGCTAAGTATTTTACGTGGCATTTTAATTCTCTATCGAAAAACTATAAAGCAAATTTACATCTACAATATATAAAAACAGCACTACTCATACGCAAAAAGATTTGACAAAATTATATACAAAATATTAGCTCGACCAAAACAAAATCTACTGGAAAAAAGCGGCGCACTCCGAATCAGAACAAATGGAAAATGAAAAGGATTGCAGTTTTTAGCATTGGAATCCAATGATATTCGATGACTGTATTTTTCCAAATGTTAGAATTTTCTCTCATTATTTATGATCAGAAGAAGGAAATTTAGTTGTTTCTTTCAGTGTCCTTAAATTATTTCTACTTGAAAACTATTCGAATTAATAAGCATTGAAAAATACCTGTTAATTACACCATTGTATACCCTCTAAACTTTAAATTTAATTTAGCTCTGCCATCAATTGGTGTTCTTTAGAGTTAGACGATTGATTTTACGCAATAATTGTTGAAAATAGACAAGCATTTAAAAAATAATAGTAAGAGCATTTAAAAAAATGTTCAACATGTGGTTTCAGACTGAAACCACTGCGCCACAAAGGGTTAAAAAATTTTGTTAGGGCCTGTTCCCATAGGAGTCCGTTGCGTAGCGTTAAAGTATTGAAATATATTTAACCAATGACAAACCTCCAAACGATTAGCAAGGAAATTATTAACGCCATGATTGGTTTATTTTCGTCTCAACATTATCTTTCCTTTAACGCAACGCAACGGACTCCTATGTGAACAGACCCTTACTCAGTGGGCGCAAAATTCAATGCTCTACAACTTTTATTTTAGGAGTTTTTCCCTTAGTGTACTTACTCATTTCCAAGCTGCAGACTCGTATATAGTACTTTATCTTAGATTTTGACAAAGTTGAAAAAAATCGTCGTTTTTTGACCGTGGTTTTTAACTGTACCACTTGACCAAATTATTGAGTTGTGGTACTCATTCGACCCAGAATTTAATGCTCTTTAATTGTTATATTAAAACTTTTTCGCCAAGATGCACCGTTTAGGAGTTATAGGCGAAAAACAACAACAACAACAACAAACAAAATCCTAAAATGTCGAGGTTTTTTGGGTGCCGTTCGTCAAAAAACGAGGTTCGTCAAAACGAGGTTCGTCAAAAAACGAGGTTCGTCGTTTTTTGACCGTGGTTTTTAACTGTACCACTTGACCAAATTATTGAGTTGTGGTACTCATTCGACCCAGAATTTAATGCTCTTTAATTGTTATATTAAAACTTTTTCGCCAAGATGCACCGTTTAGGAGTTATAGGCGAAAAACAACAACAACAACAACAAACAAAATCCTAAAATGTCGAGGTTTTTTGGGTGCCAAAAGTTCTCCCTAGGACACCCGTGTTAGCATTTTGTTTTTTACAAGTTTACACCCATAGTGTCGTTTACATGTGCCAAAAACCCGGGTCAAAGCAGGGTTGTTTTTTGCTTTTACACTCTTCTTCCCTACTATAGGGAAAAATGTAGGGTGGATTTTCGACCCTGCTTCGAACTAGGATAAAACCCGCTAATTACCCATGATGCATTTCGAAGCAGAAAGCTAGCAGTAAACAAACATGGCGAATTTGAACATGTGCTAATCCATGAAAATGCAGCCAAATGATCGATTGAGGGATCTGGAACCCCTTAAGGATCACATAATTTTCAAGAAAACAGTAGAAAAGTGCCTATTTTTTTCCGGAGGATTTCATTTAATTCTTGATCTGCCACATCTAGTTTAAAAAAATAACCATTCCCAATTACATTATAAATAGACTGGTACTGCCATCTGGTATGTAAAATAAGAAATGAAATTTCTTCTGGGTAAATGAAATGGATTATTTTTAATCTTTTTGGTGTGTTACTTTTGAACCCTCCAGCCCGGAAATATCACGGGCACGAGAAACAGAGAGCGAAACCTCATCTCGTAATTTTGACGGGAGCGAGAAGGAAGGGGTTAAAGAGAGAATGTTGACCTTTAAAAAAATAATAAATTTTAGGCAAAACATTTAATTTTTAAAAACAGTTTATTATAAGTTTGCATATATTACATATTTGAAAACTATTACTGAATATTATATTCTTTTGTTCGTGCTTTTATAACAATATATAACACTCTTAGGCAAGACATGTAAAAAAATATTTAACTCTATCTGAAAAATATTACTCTAAATCATATGTTGATACATTTTGAAGCTGTTTAATATTTTAAAAACAGCATAAAACTTATTATTGATGAAAAGAGATTCATTTGCATTAATTATGTTAATTTTTTCGTGGCTACTTTTTTTCATAGCTTTTTAGCACTGAAATGAAAATGCAACATTTTCATTTAAAGTGTTACGGTAAAATTGATAAATTTACTAAGTATAATCGATAATTAAACGAAACATTAAAATTTATTTATAAATTAATTATTTTAGAATTCACACATAAAAATTAATTTATATCTATTTATGATTTTTTATTTATTTATACATGACTAAAAATTTCTGAAACAAAATTGAAATCAAAATTACATTTTGATTTTATAAAAAGATTTATTAAAACAATAAGTATCTTACAACTAATCTTATAATTTAAAAAAATGTACCTACCGATTCGAAAATTTTCTTTCCAGTCTTTATTACTCCAGGAATTTAAAACAATTTCTTCCCACCAAACAGAGCTTCGAAATCTTGCCCACGTTCTTCGTTGTGGAAAAACTAAATTTAGCCATGAAGCCACAGATCGTACGATTATATCTAATATCCGCATCAATCTTCTAGTTCTTATATTCCTTTTTTCCAATCTATTTTCTAAATTTATTTTTAAAAATAACAGAAAAAGTCGTAAACGTTCCATGATTATCAACAGCGACTGACATGTGCTGCGTTTAAATAATAAATAAACAAGGAATGATGGCGTATGATGATCACTTCCGCCGAATCATGTGATGGCCTTTACTTCCGGTAAGGCGGGTAAAAGCAGGACGAAAATGTTGTCCCGTGTAAACGGACTTCAAAGGATTTCCCTGTCAGCGGGTAAATCCCAGGTACTATTGTTGTCCATGCAAACGCAGTTCATATATACATGTTAAAAAATAATAGCTTCTACACCACCTTTTGCAACATACCCCCTGTTTCGATCCTCTACTGACTGGCCTATTATTGCATAAAATGAAATTCTTTTTATTATCTATTTATGCAACCGGTGAAGTTCCCTGTTTCCATTAACTTAGTTTGCGGTAACGTATATACTAAAACAACGAACTCACCATTAACGAGATGCGACGAGGTTTTCTGCACTAAGCTCTATTTATTACAACAACAATTAGACTACATAATTACCGTAATCATTGCTAGCAGGCAACAGGGAATTTATCTCGCGTATTAATCCTGGTAGCTATATTACAGAGACCCTGTCAGAATTCAGCCACGCCACTGCTTGTACAATTCGCCCCACTAACCTTTCTGTTTTGACTTTAACTCCAAACGCCTTTGGGGAGCTTGACAATTCTCAATTGCTGTACTAGAACTGCACGGCAAAACTGATCTTCACTTCTTCATTTTTCCCCCGTTCGATGGTCACCTTCCCCCAGCCAGGCCTCGTGGCGTTCTCTCCTCCCACTTCGCGAGTGCAGGCTATCCACGGGGTTTCCCATCTAGTAGAAAAGTGCCGCTCATTTGCATTCGCGCTTGTTTCTTCTTCAAACGGCGATTTATTTAAACCAGAAGGGGGGGGGGGTAATTTGGATTCAATACCTCACAAACTTGTTTCTCATACCTAGCTAACTGTTGTGACACTTTTGAAATAGATTAAATAGACAATTTTAGCCCAACCAATTTTTGGTGTCCAACTTTCCTGTACTAAAAGCTTCAAACGAATTGTTACAGAGCAAAAAAATGCGATTGGATAGAAAATACTGTATGCCGTTGAAAGAATAATACTTCTCGTATTGGAGGTCAGGTCAGGTCAGGTATATCAACTTGTCAGAGTGTCAGGGTCTCGAAGACTTTACCTCCAAGGAGGCCATTTCCCCTGCCACATTATCCATGTTACAGATCAGAACATCTTCATATTTGTCCCACATTAATCAAGAACAAGCGTAGAATTTCTGTTTTCTGACATTTTATTGCAGCAGTGTGTTCCCAGTGACGACACTTGACGAGATAACTCGTTTGACACCTCGGCCCCCTCCGCTTTCGCGTATCGGCCCATGAATCACTGAAGACCAGTCGCTACGTAGCAATACCTGAATACGCAGCCGAGGGTAAATTTCCCAAGTTCGGTGACATTTTTCATTGCTATGGGGCTCGAGGATGCCGGACAAACAGTACAGATCTGTCATCCACTCAAGGCACCCCAAGCCCCCCTTGACGAGATAACAGCAGATGGGGAGAATGACTTTTCTGCTTAGACTCAGTAGAACTTAAAAATCCTATTTAAGAAAAAAAAATATATTTCAGATTGCGCAACGATAGATTTTTTTTACTAGATCATGATGCAAATAAAGTATAGATGGTATAATCAAGGCAATAACATTTGGAAGTATTTGTAAAAAAAAAAAAAAAAAAAAAAAAAAAGTAATTCGATCTCTGGGGAACACTTTATTATTCAGAAGTCCCACCAAATCTCAGCAGTACAGAACTTTGGAGTAAGAATTCATGAGCCGGTGTCAACTCCGCAAACACTGCTCGTAGGGATATACGCGCGAAGAGGCAAAAAAGAAAAAGAGACTTTGGAACACAGTTCAGGTAGGATGCTCGGCCCTGGTCGAACTTGCATATTAATGTGAATTCCGTTCTGTATTTTAACGATATTGTCAATAAATTAAATTGTTACTGTTTTAAACTTTCTGACATTATTCATTGAAGTTTTATAGGGTGACATTATATGTTAAATAACTTAACTAGAATCCCTATAGATCCAAAAGAATGAGTATTTTAGTAGTTTAAAATTAGTTTATTGAAAAATGAAATGAACGCAATTTTGCCGCGTGTTAATCATCTCATAATTTTCAGACTCAAATATTAATTTCAAAGCCATACGGCACAACTGACAAACTTTGAGCTTTAAAATATTCAAGATCCCCTTACGCCGGAGCGCTAGAGGCCAAACAATGTAATAATGCGAGAGACCCACGCGGGAATGATATAATAAAAATTTTGAACAGTGCGCGAGGCGCCCATCCGCTTGACTGTAATGAGATGCTTCACGGAATATCGCTCTCGCTAAACCTGCACTGAGAGGGAAAGATTGCATCTCGTAATGTTGTTCCTAACTTAATAATTCTCTCTCAAACGTATTTTTTCCTAGTTAAAAATTCCGATTGCGCTTGTAAATTCAGAACTCTAGCGTCTAAAACAGACTGAAAATAAATAATTAATGCATGAATTTAAAACACAATCACATTGTTGCTAAATGAAATGCTTATAATAGAATTGCCCTAGGTGTGTTGTAAGTGGTCTGAACGCTGAAACAATTTCAATGTGCCTTAGAAAAGCCAAAATTTAGGGTTACGCCTTTTAGTAAGATATCAAGTTATTTTTCTCGGGATTATTCCCATGACTGTTTATTTCATGGAATAACCAACTCATAATTTACAAGTTTTTAAATTTTTTTAAAAATTTTAAATATTACATAGAAAATTTTCTTTCAGAAAATATTGTATAGAAATGTGCATCCCTTACATATATATTTACAATACATTTAAAGGTAGATTTGAGTATCAGCTACCAGTCAAAATTATGTGTAAGAATAAAATAAGTATGATCTATGATGTAAGTCAGTTATATGAAAACCTAGATTTATCAGTCCTTGGCAGTGCTACTTTACTGTTCTACAATGCAAGTCGCAGCATCACTCTACGCGCAATTTGAAGGTCTATGCTGGCAACATAAGCTGCATTTACATGGACAACAATAATACCCGGGATTTACCCGCTAACAGGGAAATCCTTTGAAGTCCGTTTACACGGGACAGCATTTTCGTCCTGCTATTACCCGCCTTACCGGATGTAAAGGCCATCACATGATTCGGCGGAAGTGATCATGATACACCATCATTCCTTGTTTATTTATTATTTAAATGCAGCACATGTCAAACGCTGTTGATAATCATGGAACAATTTCGATTTTTTCTGTTGTTTTTAAAAATAAATTTAGAAAATAGATTGGAAAAAAGGAATATAAGAACTAGAAGATTGATGCGGATATTAGATATAATCGTACTATCTGTGGCTTCATCGCTAAATTTAGTTTTTCCACAACGAAGAACGTGGGCAAAATTACGAAGCTCTGTTTGGTGGGAAGAAATTGTTTTAAATTCCTGGAGTAAAGAAAATTTTCTAATTGATAGGTACATTTTTTTAAATTATAAGATTAATTGTAAGATACTTATTGTTTCAATAAATCCTTTTATAAAATCAAAATGTAATTTTGATTCAGAAATTTTTAATCATGTATAAATAAAAAAAATCATAAATAGATATAAATTAATTTTTATCTGTGAATTCTAAAATAATTAATTTGTAAATAAATTTTAATGTTACGTTTAATTATTGATTATACTTATTAAATTTATTAATTTTACCATAACACTTTAAATAAAAATGTTATTGAAATTTTATTGAAATGAAATTTTATTTCTTATTTTACATACCAGATGGCAGTACCAGTCTATTTATAATGTAATTGGGGATGGGTTTTTTTTTAAAACTAGATGTGGCAGATCAAGAAATAAATGAAATCCTCTGGAAAAAAAATAGGCACTTTTCTACTTTTTCTTGAAAATTATGCGATCATTAAGGGGTTCCAGATCCCTCCATCGATTATTTGGCTGCATTTCCATGGATTCGCACATGTTCAAATCCGCCATGTTTGTTTACTACTAGCTTCCTGCTTCGAAATGCATCATGGGTAATTAGCGGGTTTTATCCTAGTTCGAAGCAGGGTCTAAATTCCACCCTGCATTTTTCCCTATCGTAGGGAAGGAGTGAAAAAGCAAGAAACAACCCTGCTTTGACCCGGGTTTTTGGCACATGTAAACGGTACTATACAGTTCAATATGGTCCATTTCCTTGTTTGGGTAAAAGAAATTGTCATACGGAGACACCTGAAAGGAAAAATAAAACAACAATAAGGCCAGCCACACTTTAGGATGACATATGTATGAAACATGCGTAACAGGAACAAGCTAAATGAAACCAGCTATTTCTTTGCTGAATGTGCTCACGAAAAATACTAGATGGAAGGTTTTGTTATTTTGACTTCGTCTGAATCGCGTCTCCTCCTTGCACTGTTATATATTTGATTTAGGTGCAGCAATCTGAGGGAGGAAAGAGTAACTAAAAATTCAAAGCAGAAAATGTCACTGCGATAAATACTGTATTCTTATAGAATACTAAAAATTTTCCCGAGTCTCAATTTTTCTCATTAGCATTATTATTTTATCGCCTGTATTATAATTTTAATTCCTGATAGATTTAAAATGATTAGCATTTCACAGGATCGCTGACGAAGTATTAACACCAAAGTTCGTTTCTCTGGTTGTATTAAAATCAGAGGGTAGACTCGAAATTTTCATATCTGAGTTATCTTTTGGCTTTACCATCTTTCACTGATTAGGTCATAATCCTCATCAGACGAAAATAATTGGAATGATCATTCAGATTATGAGTGTGTGTTGTTCTCTGAAGATACCATGTTTGTCAGTGCACTCGAAAAGAACAAGTCAAAAATTATTTGCACCTACCCTGTAGTTATCTGTCAGTTGGCTGTTCTGCTTTCTGCGCGCGCATATCGAGAATACCTGTCTTTGTCGTTGTCTATGGAAAGTTTGACCTTCACCGGTTGTTTCGTTTTGCTGCTGTTAAACAGTGAACATGCGCACGCCATTCCTCATTTGCACCAAAGATGAGCAGCGATGTGTGATCCAGTTTTCTGATCTAAAGCTGCGTCAGGAGCCGAAATCCGTCAAAGGCTTTCAGCACAACATGGAGACAGACAGTGTTTCACCACGGCGATGTGTACACGAATGAATTGAGAATTTAAAAAAACTGTCGAGCAACCGTGAAGGGAGGAGAAAGATCAGGACGCCGATTCATATCCACGTTTGCGTTTGTGCTCTTCGGTGAACTCTTTCGGAACCCTCTTGCACAGACTTTATGAAAACCAAGCCTGGCTATGGATAGTGCCATACGGAGAACCGTGACTAATTTGCATATGACTTGCCACTTCATCTATAGTCTCGCGTCGGTTCATCAGAATACAGACTTCGACGTTGTCATCATTAGTAGATGTTGGTCGGCGTTCTCATCTTTCTCCTCCCTTCAGAGTCGTCCGACCGTTTATGAACTTCTCAAGCCATTCGTCTTGAATTGTGCGATTTAAAGTTCTACAGCGTCCAGTAAACTTTCAAGAAGCACAGTAGGATATCCTAAACAGATACTGAAAGGTACAATTTTTCTGTAAGGTACAATGTAAGGTAAAATGCTTGAATCTTGAGGTCCAAGCAAAGTGGCAACTCCACGCGTCAATTCGACTCAATTCATCAATTAGAAGGAAAAAGTAAGGAAATTGCTCTAAATTATATTAATCTTAGTAATAGAGAATATTATAAATATAGATGTAAACTGTTGTCATATGAAGATTTAATCTCGCATCTGTCTTTTCACCTTGAAAGTAAATGTAAAGTTTTATTTCGATGTTTACTTCTTTGTATTTCGATTAATTTTTTCCGTCACCGAAAACATATAATGATTTTTAAAATAGATTCTAAGCGATTTTTTATACCTGCTAATCTAATGCGTGTTAAAACAGTTTTAGAGTTTGTATAAAAGTATAAATTTTGGAACCAGTGCTGAAGAAAAACATAATGCGATACAGTTGAAAATCACATTGGGTAAGAATTAAATGAGATCGAAGCATGTTTATGTAGGGTTATAAAATTGGTACGAGAGCCCTTTTACTTCCCATAAATAACGCAGTGGCGCTGATAGGATAGTGATTGTCATTCTTTGAAGATTAGTTTCAAAAGAAGAGCCATAATTTTGAAACAAGACGGCTATTTGAAACAAGACAGCTTTCCAACTTCAGAATGATTTAATCCGCTTGTTAAAGCGGAATGAATTTTTAGAAGAGTTTTTAAAAAAAGCGGGAAAGAAGCTGAGAGCAAATTGCCCAAATTTTTCTTTCTCTCTAGATAAAATGCTTAAACTTCAAAAGGCGCACTTTACTCTGAAACTTCAAATCACTGAAATTTTCATGCTATTGGAACTTTACGGGTGTAAAACGAAAATTTAGGGCTGGATAATAAATCTCGATTTTCTTATCTTGATGAATTATAGGTGTGAGTTAGATTCATGCGCGCAAGCCTATCATGTATAACAAGTAAAAATGTTAAAAAAATATGATAGGAAATAGACAAAAGAAACTGTTCTCAACACTGAAATATTATTATTGTCTAGAATTATTGTACAGTGGACGCTCGTTAATTCGAACTCAAAGGTTCTCGGAAAAAAGTTCGAATTATCCGATGTTAAGAGAAAATATATAACTTTAAAAGTGTATCACTGAAGAAGAAAAATCTCCTAGTATGTATAACCCCAGAAAATATATTTTACTATGTTATCTAAAATTAACATATTAAAAAGCAATACAGACTTGCCTTAATCATAAAATGAAGCAGAAGATATGCAGTAGAAAGTAAACTTCAATTAAAAGTACGAATTACACTTTGGGGAAAAACTGTAAAGTGGATGTTTGGTTTTGTTTATGATGCCTACATTGTTCAGCCAACTTCTCGATTTGAAGTAAACATTTCAATTCATTTTCAGAGGAAGGTTCCATCTGAATAAATGCTTTCAGAGTTTTAATAGAGTCCATTATGGCTTTTTCCATTATGGCCGCATGGAAAATATCTTTCGGCAGGTAAGTAGAGAAAAGCCGTGGCAGTTTCTTACCGAAATTAGTGCATATGTCTTCGTTTACATCAGAGATTTGACCACATACAGTTTGATAAGAAATATTGTGCCTTGACTTAAATACTGAAAGCCATCCATCACTACATTTAAAATCTTCAATACCCATTCGACTTGCCAATTCACCAGCCTTCGTGATCACTAGGGGTCCATTTATCGGAAAATTTCGAGATCTAACATCCTGGAACCGTGGCTGTAGAGCTTTTTCTAGATATTCTTAGGATGCATTTCTCATGCGTTTCCTTCCTCTAGTAAATTTTGATTTTTCCTATGAATCTAAAATTGACTGCTTGTTTTTCAAATAAGTTGACAAGATAATTTTTTTTAATTCCATAGTCAGCTGCTAACTTTGTTTTACATTCGCCATTCTCTACTCTCTTTAAAATTTCTACCTTTGTCTCCAAAATTAGGGTTTTGTACTTTCCACGCGTAGACATCCTGAATTTTTACACTTTCACATCACACACTGAGGAAGAAAAACTAGATCACATTAACTTGTCTGCACTGCAGGCATAACTGACGCAGCTCCCTAGAATCTGTAGTAAAGACTGGTTTTTCTGAAATTCTAAGAAAATCGATACAAATAACGGAAAATCGCTTTGTCCGTTAAGCACTGATAAGGGCAATAGCCACTAAGGTTTAGCAAAAATGCAATAGTCTAGGAATGCGGGCATGTGCCTCCTTACATAGAAAAAAATACAGGTGATTTTGACACACAAAATAATAAATACAGCGTGTATTTTCTCCGTTAATTGAGGAAAAAGAAAATTTTTTTGTCAAATTTTTAGTTCGAATTAACCGAATTGATAAAAATTTAGTTCGAATTAAGGAGATATTTTTAACATTAACTCCAATACAAGTTTTTTGGGCCTTTGGATTAGTTCGAATTAACCGAAAGTTCGAATTAACCGAGTTCGAATTAACGAGCGTCTACTGTATTAAAAAAATCTCAAGATTCTCAAAAATACTCATAAAAGATGCTAAATGTAATAAAGTTTATAAAATATTATTGTTACAACGCATTTCATAAATTGTGTGTCCCATTTCAGTGAATATCTTTCATCAGTGACTATCCTCTCTACACACGCTTAAAAGTCCCATTTCTAAAATTTCTATTGCTATCAATAGCAATTAGCCCAGTCAAAATAGGTTTTATGGCTAAAAAAAATATGAAAGTTTTGAAAATTGGTTGAGATGTTTGTTTAGGCATGCTAATGAACATACTAAAAGTCCCCACCGATCAGACTTGAGCTTTCGCCGCCATCTTGGAAAATGTGTACACTTTTTTGGTTTTTTGGAAATAACTTTAAAAATATTGATTTTATAAAAAATAATTAAATGCAAAAATTAAAGAGCATTAAATTATGAACAAAAATCATTCATAACATTTTTCTATATGTCTAACAGGAACAAAGATAATTGACTTTGAAAAGAGCGCACTATCACACCTGGGACGAGCAAGCGCGGTTCGCCATCGCGGTGGGGGGAAATACCCGCGCATGTGCATACCATAATTAGCCAAATTAGTTTTACACTAAATGGGAAGGTTTTTTGTATTTTTTCAAATAATAAGGGAAATATTAACTTTACGTAAAAAAAAGTTTATTTCAAAAATTAAAAAACATTAAATTATGTGCAAAAACGATTTTATACATTTTTGTCGTAAACCTAACAGGAACGAAGATATTGACTATAAAATGCGCGTTGATAATGGAGGTAGCTTTAAAGTCTCGTAGCATTCGCTCTTCTTTGAATATCTAACCTCTTCCACATTTCGGCATTCTTTAAACACAAGAAAATAGACTTTAATGTTTTTGGCTATGTAGATAGTTAATCATTATTAATTTTATACATGAATGTAGTAAACTTTGGGGTATTCACTATCAGATTTCCATTGCGAACAATTGTTCAAGCTCACCTACTTCAGGATTTACGTGCTTTTTTCGGTATGGGATTCTCCCCTTCGTCAGGCATGTATAGATCGTCTATGGATCCGCTAGCATCGGCCCATTCATCAACTTCTTTCATTCGATCGTCATCATCAACAGGGCTGATGCCATTCTGACATACCCCATTTCAATTATTGCAGGCCGTTGTGCAGTTGATGCCTGCTTTCCGACATCCGCATCTTACTCCATTGTCAGTCTTACAGTTGCAAAACACCATGTTTAAAACTGAATCGGGAGCTACTGCATCCATAGTTGTGATGGGCACAAGAATTTTCTCTTGACGCTTCCAGCCCCACAGGCAGTTGGGCCTTTCTTTTTCAGGTGCTACAAAGTCTTCCTCATTTTAATTTCGATGGCTCGTATTTGAGTGTGTGCGTTTAAGGTTTCTTGCGATGGTGGTTCAGTAGCAAAATCTCGAAACATCTCACGGATTTTTACATTCCAAATCCGATATGTCCATGCCGTCAAAAATTATTTTTGCTAAAGCTGTTTGGGTCAATAAATGAGCTCGGACTGCCCTAGCGTATGCATGGCCAGGCAACATTTTTTCTACTGACGTAGGTGCATAAATCAAAGTTAGTATTTCTTTCAACCCAATTCCAGCCATTATGTACCCAATGCAGCCTAAGAATGACATTAAAAGATGGAATCCACCAAGCCTCACAATACAACTTGATAATAATGGATTGGATGTTGCTGCGACTATCTCTCGAGCTTTAATATACAGTGGTTGGTCAAACGTCAGTATGCAAGACTTTTGGTGCATTTTAACACACTGCTGGGCAGCATATTTCAGCACAGTGAAAATGGTGTCACACTTGCTTGGTGGTAAATTAACAAAAGGAAGGGGTATTACTTTGGTCTTTTCACAAAGCTGGTTTCTGGTTATACAATGGAAAAATCCTTTCCATTCAGGTATCTGTGGAAGACCTAACCACTTAGCACACATACAGGAGATATCAGATGGTTTAGGCAGTGGTAAATCTTCCGCTAAAGGATTTGAGATATTCAAATCTTCGATAGTAATTGTTTGTAACCCAGGCCCTCGAAAATTTTCAAACGTTTCTAGAGGAATGATTCCCATTTTGCCTACGGTCGATGCGGATGTAAGTTCGGTTAATTTTTTTATCTTCGTCCCGGGTTCCACTGCTGACGCTGGAGTAAAACAAGCAATGCCCCCCATGCTATGAAACGTATTCAGGCCATCGATTGTCGACACATTGAAATCTGCATTGTCAAATACGAATTGGCAGAATGATCCCTCGCTCATTTGGGGTTGCGGATGATTTATGGCTGACATCTCAAGTGTTTGGGCTTCATAGTAAGAAGAACAAAATCCCAAATTCGAGAGCATTGTTATTAAATTCTTGGAACAGAACTTTTTGTACAAAAATAAATCAAGACGATTGAGCAGAGGAGACATAAATGATCGTGGCCTTAGCGCTGATATAATGTCGTGAGCTATTGAAGTGACTTTTTTCCGCCGTAGCAGTCTTTTTTTAATAATCAAGTGCTCCAAAAAAGATTTTAGGCTTTCTGGAATTCCCTTGTTCACATCTCTGAAAAAATTATCACTTGGAGGGTAGCAATGAGTGTCATAAACTGGTGTCTGGATATCTTCTGTTATTATGGCTGCAGCAGTTTATACAATTCGTAGACGCTCCTCACTATCATTTCGTATCCTTTTGTCGTACCAAGAGTCTGATAAGACTTTCATTCCAGTATTACGTAAACATATGACAGTAACTTTTTTGGAGTTTGAAGCAAAAATAATGCCATCCCCGTATTTTTGTTTCAACTTATTTCTCAAAGTGATGGAACTCAAAGTGATTTCTCAAAATGATGGATCGTCTGGAACTAGCCCTGTAATTTGAGATTTGAGTTCAGGTAGTGAGAATTGACAGTCGTCATTATTATCAAGGAAGAAGGATATTTCGTCTACAGCTGCTGAGGCGTAATCCGTCTCAGGCTGCCCTCTCTTTCTGATTGGTGCAGTGTGTAGAAAAAAAGTCATGAAGTAATCTTGGTGATAAATAGCATCAGCTGAAACTAAATCAGCAACGTTTATTATACGACACTGAACT
The DNA here is from genome assembly GCA_907164885.2 of Dolomedes plantarius. Lineage (NCBI taxonomy): Eukaryota > Metazoa > Arthropoda > Arachnida > Araneae > Dolomedidae > Dolomedes > Dolomedes plantarius. The sequence continues at coordinate 157,611,083 of OU015492.1, forward strand.
TCCTCTCCCCACTGGTCATGTCTATTCTCTGCAGCTTCAAGAACTTTGTGTTTCATTTCGAGACTCCTAACTTCGTATATAGTTCTTCGTCTGTCAGTTGGTTTTTCTTTTGTCTTGCTTTGAATTCTTCGTCTATCACTGCCGTACAAAAGAAACATTTTGTTCGAAAATCGAACTGAGGTAAAAAAGATCGTAAACTTACCGCGCGCTCTTCACTTTGGGATTTCTGCATTTCTTTTTAAATTAACTTTTATATTTCCTGGTCTGGTGTAATTTCTCCGACACAACGAATGAACCGAAACAGATTTTAAATGCTCCAACTGTTCATGCTTATTGTCTTTTCTTTGGACACTAGCTCTCTTTAAAGCGTCGATCCCCTTTTCTCCTACATTCACGAAATCATCATTTGACATTAATTTTTTACATATAAAACATAGTTCCGTATCAGCCATTGTTCACAGACGCACACGGAACGGTGACTAACTATTAACTGTCTAGGAAAATACTAGGGTAAGACCGATTTGGCGCCTTACGGTATGCACATGCACGTATCTTCCAGCCATCGCGATGGGCATCCACGCATGCGCGTCCCTGGTGTAATAGTGCGCTCTTTCCAAAGTCAATTATCTTTGTTCGTGTTAGACTTAAAAAAATATAATATATGTATTTTGTGCATTGTTTTTTGTAGAAGCTACCTCCATTATCAACGCGCATTTTATAGTCAATATCTTCGTTCCTGTTAGGTTTACGGCAAAAATGTATAAAATCGTTTTTGTACATAATTTAATGTTTTTTAATTTTTGAAATAAACTTTTTTACGTAAAGTTAATATTTCCCTAGTTATTTGAAAAAATACAAAAAACCTTCCCATTTAGTGAAAAACTAATTTGGCTAATTATGGTATGCACATGCGCGGGTATTTCCC